>CM046965.1:90807675-91407675 GCA_025698475.1 Gossypium anomalum
GGGCTTTGAGCCAGTTCTAAGATTCGGTAGTTCACAAGGACGTCTTCGCGCCTATTAATTGGGTTGATAAACCGTAAGTATGCACAAGAGAATTTATATAATGCATGTCAAATTAATTCCAAGCATAAGTACAACTTAACGTGAAGTGATCAAGTAAGTAAATGCTTTCGTTGAGGATATGATTAATTGTTATATTTCTCATATTTCAAAAGTCGATAATTATGCTTAGACTATTGGTTAAAATCCTTTGAATGTTTATGATTGGATTAGAAGGTATGAGTACTAACTTAGGCGATTTCAACATCACTAGTAGGCTACATATATATGCATGAGAGTTGTCTGAAAATTTGAGAAGATTGTATTCTTGCTATAAATTAAAGAAATATATGGAAGTATTGATTTCCCCTTTATGATATGATCGATAAGGAAGTATCTTCGTTATGTTTGGATTCGCCCAAGGTCGATTCATATAGACCGGATATTAATATGCTAATTTCCTAGATGATTTCATTACTTAAAGCTTACTAAGCATTGAAATGCTTATTCTTTTGTTTTGCTTCTCCGCTTTATAGATTTTGCTCGTCATCCATCTGGATTCGGAAGTTCCAAAGTCGAAGTCAACCACACTATCTAAGCTTTTTGGTACATTTTTGATCAAATTGTGATAATGGCATGTATAGGATCGACTTTGTAATTTGACCTAGTACCTTTTGGTGATGTATATATATGTATAGCCATACGCAAATGGCTTATTTAGTCAACTTGCATTTTTTTTTTCTAGATGATGGAAGTGTTTATGAATGTGATCGATAATGCTCGAATGTTTTATTTATATGGTTGATATTTAGAAAAGAAGTCAAGGCTTAGTTAGCAACATTCCTTACCCCTCCGGCGACGGATACGGGCGAGGGGTGTTACACAATATGACCCAGAAAACCAACTTCGTGCAACCAAAACTCACATTTGCTAAATTTTGCATACAATTGCTTATCACGCAAAGTCTGTAGTACTATTCTCAGATGTTCGGCATGCTTAGATTCCTCACGTAAATAAATCAATATGTCATCAATAAATACGACAACAAATTGATCTAAATACGGTCTAAAAATTTTATTCATCAAATTTATAAAGATAGCAGGTTCATTTGTTAATCCGAAAGGCCTAACTAAAAAATCATAGTGGCAGTACCTCATTCTGAATGTAGTTTTCGAAATGTCTGAGTCTTTTAGTCACAAATCGATAATAGCTCGATCTTAAATCTATCTTTGAAAACACTCGTAGTCTCCTTTCAACCGATCAAACAAATCATCAATTCGAGGCAGAGCATATTTATTGTTGATAGTCACTTTATTCAACTGACAATAATCAATGCACATTCTCATTGTACCGTCCTTTTTTTTCACAAATAGAACTGGAGCAGCCCAAGGTGAGAAACTTGATCTAGCAAATCCTTTATTGGTCAACTCTTGCAATTGAGACTTTAATTCTTTTAGTTCGGTCGGAGCCATTTTATATGGAGCTATCAAAATCGGAGTAGTTTCCTGTACTAACTCAATGCAAATTCAACTTCTCGAATCAGAGGTAATCCCGGATGTTCTTCAGGAAACACATCAAGGAATTCATAGACAACAGGCACTGATTCAACTTTCTTTTCTGTTACCTTCGAATCGATCACTTAGGCAAAGTAGGCTTCACAACCCTTTTTCACAATACTCGTGAGCTTTCATTAAAGATATCATAGCCTTGTGAACCCATTCAAATCACTAGCTTCAATTCAAACTATTTCATCATTCTTGTATCTCAAATCAACAATTTTCCTTTTGCAATTCACAATAGCATCTTGCAAAGTTAGCCAATCCAAACCCAAAATTATATCAAAATCATCAAAAGGTAATAACATCGACGGTCGTAAAAACAAATGTCTCAAACATTAACTGACGCTTCTTGCACACTTTGTCAACTAAGACACTTTTACCTAGGGGTTCAATACTTTAATCACTAATTCAATAGACTCTATAGGCAAAGTCTTACTGTTCACTAAATTCATGCATATATAAGAATGCGTTGATCCAGATCTATCAATGCAATCACAAAAGTATCATAAAGAGTAAATGTACCTGTAATCACATCTGGAGATGAAGCTTCCTCACAAGCACGAATGGCATAGGCTCTGGCAAGTGCGTAAGCCTCGGACCGAACAGTAGTGTCTTTAGTCCCTCTTTGACTACCACTCACATTTCTCATATTTCTGGGAGGTCTACCTCTAGCTAAAGTGTTACTCGGTCTCGGATTTTGCACAATCTCTTATTCAGCAGATTCGGAACAATCATGGATAAAATGATCCAAAGATTCACATTTGAAACAAGCTCGATCATACAATCTACAATTGCCAGGATGTCTTTTACCACAGTGTTTGCACTCAGGGCGATCAGATCTGACATTTCCAACATTAGCAACAGAAGCAGTTGGGGCTCTAAAACTCGAATGCGATCTAACACGATCTCTATTCGAATGCCCCACATTAGCCTTTAAACAACTAAAATCATCTCAGAATTTCTTTGACGCAGATGAAATGATTTACTTGTAGAACTCTTTCTTATGTCTCTAGCTTTTGAATCGGCTTTTCTTTTCTCTTTTTCGAGTTCTTCGACTTTACATGCTCGTTCAACAAGCATTACAAACTCTTTTATCTCTAAAATCCCAACTAGCAAATGAATATCTTCATTCAAGCCATCCTCGAATCTCTTACACATGGTTGCTTCAATAATACACATTCCCTGCATACCGACTCAGGTCTCACAAATTTGCACTCAGATTCAGAACAAACATACGACCTTGTTTAAGCTCAAGAAACTTTTGCATTTCGATCGATGAATCTTCGGCGATATATTTCTTTCAAATTCACTTGAAAGAAATCCTGTGACTTCGCTTTCTCGAACCACAGATATCAATGTCTTCCACTGAATGATACGCCGTATCTCTCAAAAGTGAAACGGCACATTTTATGCATTCATCCGAGTCAATGACAATTCATCGAATACTGTATTGTATTTTCTAATCAAAATCGCTCTCTCAAAGATCATCACTAGTGGTAGCTTGGAAACTCTTTGGCCCCATATTTTCTAATTTTATCCACTTGGAGGCTTATTCAACCAAGTCGATTAGCTTGTGGCATAACGGGGACTTGCGGAGGATTTAATGGGGTGGAGGTTGTGATGCAATCGATTGGTTCGGATATATTGGGTGAACTAATCGTTCATCATTTGATAAAAAACTTGTTTAGCCTCTCCGTCATGGCTACTCGTAGCCGGCTTAGAGTCAGATGTCGCTGTCTCTTGAGCAAGAGCAGGTGCATTGCTCTCGACTTCGTTAGCTACGGCTCGTTCGGGATCCATTTGCTATATAAAAACACATTTTCATTGTCAGAATTCATCACACTATCGTAATTCATAAATATGGCATGTATAGCTAGACTCACATATGCTACGTTAGTCCTAGAATCGACTAAGCCGTAGCTCTAATACCAACCAAATGTAACACCCCTAACCCGTATCCGTTGCCGGACTAGGGTTAAAGGTATTACCAGACAACTTAGAACATTTTATGAACAATTCATATACATCATCCATAATCATAGTCAAATATTACCATAGGGTCCCTTATATATATCATCGAGACCTTAAACATGTATTAGAAAGGGGTCGGGACTAAACCGAGCTCATACAAAATTTTTCAAAACTTAAACATTTTTTCAAAGTTGTACATGCCACACGCCCGTGTGAACAGGTTTTGTGACTCACACGGCATTAGACACGCCTGTGTGTCTAGGCCGTGGCAAAATAGGGCATACACGCTAACTTGTCCCAGACGGCTACAAGACACTCATATGTGCCAGGCTATGTGAAAATTAGGGAGGCTACTAACTTGGGTCACACAACCAACAAATGCTCGTGTGTCTCAGCCCGTGTTCGAATCGACTTGGCCACACGGCCTAGCACACGTCCGTGTGTGCGATTGTGTGGTCCACCTAGGCTCATTTCGAAATGGCCATTAAGCAACATGGCTGAGACACATGCCCGTGTCCCTGCCCGTGTGGGCAAAAATAGGCCATTTGCAAGGCCAATTTGCCACCCATTAAGGGTCCTTCCTACAATCATCAAATAGGCACCAATTGCATATCAAATTTCAACCATTTCATAATCAAAACATTCAACGCTCATGTCATATCATTATCACCAATCTCATGTTCATAAAACATACCAATTCATATCATTCTATAAGCCAAAAACATACCAAAACATATGGTTTATAACCTTGATACATTCTATTCATTCATATGCCAAATTCTTACCCAATTCCAAAATATGCACATACCAAAGCTTACCAAATTGACCATTTCTTTTGGCCAACCAAATGCACATCATAATGGCACACTTGCATCACATATCTTATATCAAAATCAAACCATAAGTTTAAACACAAACTAACCATATCACATAGCATGATATATACATTACAAAACATATCCTAATACTTCTAGGCTATACATGCCATACTTTTATATTCACAATATCAAAAGGTACCAAAATAAGGTTCGATAGTGTGGTGATGATCCTCGACGATTCTCGAGCTTCCGGTAGCTTTGATATCTATAAGACAGTTGAAAGACACACAAACTAAGCTTTCAAAAGCTTAGTAAGCCATATACAAATAAACTTAACAATATAATAATATAAGCATCATAATATACATATACCCCTTTAGCCAAATGCAATCATAAACCACGTAGCTCAAATATATTTCACATATTCCCCATTCATTTGTACATATAGGAAAATTTCTCATAATTTTGTCACATATAATCATTTGTTCACAAAGATACATATACTTGCCTTTCAACATCAAATATGATATACAATTTCAACGCACTCGAACCTGGATACACATTTCATATAATCATTTGTTTCTCGTAATGCTCGTTGAACCGCTCAAATCGTATGATACGCGAATAGCTCAAAAGCTCATACAATACCATCATCCCGCACGTGGTCTTACATGTAATCAAATATTGACGCCACTGTCCCAGACAGGGTCTTACACGAAACCAAGTACGATGCCAATGTCCTAGACATGGTCTTACACGTAAATTATAAGTCGATGGCAACATCCCAGACGTGGTCTTACAAAAGAACACATATAGGATCCTATGTCATGACATATGTATCCTACCTATTCTTAAGGTTTGTACGGGACTTTTCAGATGTTAGAACTTTGTTAATACTTTCTCGTATGTCTCATATTTCTTAACTCATATAGTCATTCATCATAGTTCAATAGCATATAATCAATAGTAATTCAATTCAAAGTACATCTATTTGTATATAGACTTACCTCGTACGGATTCGAATAGATGAAATCGGCTACTCGATGACTTTCGACTTTCCCCGATCTAAATCTGCTTTCTTTGGTTCTTGATCTTAATCACCAAATCAATGTGCCAACCCTAGAACTCTTTCTCTTTCTCTTTTCTTTGGTGTTTTTCTAAAAAGATGAGTAAAATTAAGCAAAATTCATGTTTTGTTTAATTAACTATCATTAATTTAACAAATTACTTAAGTAACCTTTTTATTTTCATTTAAAATCCACTAACTCATGACCTAATATGTCCATTCACAAGTTCAATGGTATAATTGCATCATAAGGACCCCACATATATAAAGACATAGCAATTAATCACTTTAACAAATAGAACACATCTTTTACATTTTACGCGATTAGGTCCTTTTATCAAATTAAGCACACAAAATATTAAATTTTCATACTAAATTTTCACACATAATCGATTCACATATAAATATCACTTAAAAATATATTTAAAATATTTTTTAGACTTAGATTTGTGGTCCCAAAACCACTATTCGACTAGAGTCTAAATCGGACTGTTACATACCAAATCTCATCCAATACATCAACATATATACATATACCACAATTATACCAAATACTTTGTATGAATCACTTATACATTATTAGAATCAATCAAGTCAAGTGGTTATATTACATCAACATTTCAATGCCAATGAAATCCATACAACTAATTAATTTGCAACATTTGATCAATCCAAATTTTATTGCCAACAAAACCTAATCATTTGATACCTTACCATCTCAAATTTCTCGTGCTCAAGTAACTTGGGCTTCGCATGGTCTTCACTTGCTATTGATAATCAAATATTGTATATAAGTACCTGCAATTCAACTTCATTATATTTAATCATTTTCAATTTATCATTCAACCAGTTCACAATTTATATCCCCTATTAACTATTGGATCCTAAGTGCCTCAATGAAGTATTTTCATCAATATACACTTTGTAATTTTTTTCAAATGATTGGTTAAAAACGTAATTCATTGATTTCATTAATATAATTTGTATAATTGTCATCACAAGGTTTTTGCATGCAAAGCAAAATGGAAGTAAATGTTTAACTAATACTAAACGGTATTACATGGTCGAATCATAATACGTAAAGGTAGCTCAGATTTAGTAGACAAATCTAACTACATCTTTAGTCTAATCTAAAATGAGCAAACCGATTGAAAGACTAATATGTTGTCTACCAATTTCAATTGAGAGATAGCTTGTCTTGGGCATTGGAACGGATGACTCCCAAAAGATAGAGACATAGATGTAATCGAGATCGGACTGATAGTACATCGATGGAGACACAAGCATAATAGATCCTCAAACCATTTATGGATTTATGGACATGTGTGGTATAACACCCTTAGCTCGCTTCTATTGTCGGATTAGGTTTACTTTGAGTATTACCATAAATTTCAAAACATTTAAATTCAAACCGAACAATTATACAAATTATGTCATAAAAATAAATAACTCATCTAAATCAGTAAAAAATATAATTACGAGACTTAAATCGAGCTTATGGGGTCCTAAAATAGTTTAGGAACATTTTGGGGTCAATTCAAACAAATCAAAAATTTTGGAAAACTTGAAAAACTTGAAAATAGCGGTCACACCGCCATGTGACATAGCCCGCACTGTGTAGGCATTCAAATATGGACACACGGTCATGTCTCAACTCTCGTGTTCACTCAGGAGTATTTGAAATAAGGCCATACGGCCGTGTTGTAAGTCGTGGCCTCAAACCGTGTGAAACCTATACCTGAAATAATAAAGACACATGACCATGTGGGGTGACTGTGTGTGGTACACACTGCAGGAAAGCCCGTGTGCTACAAAGTTTGCCCTAAAAACAAGCCATTTTCAACCCAATTGCTTAAGTACCAAGACATACCAAAACACATGTTTACAAGCCTTCAAAACACAATCAAATAGACTTAAAACATCCCAAAACAATCAACTTATGTGCCTAACCAATGTGCCTTCATTGACACCACAATTCAAACATCAAAACAACCCAAAACCAATGCTAGGTTCTCAAGTCACACACATATATCAACCAATTATACTTGACCATCTAAATCATCTTACAATCAAGAAAAACCTTACCATTTCTCTATTTGTGCATTCCCATTCATTTATTTTATTTTACCATAGGACATCATAGGTTTACTAAATTCTACGTGGTTACAATTGTTCGGTTTTTTCAACATGTTAAGAACATTGATGATGTTGAATCAATACTTTGAGAGTTTATGTAGTTTAATTTGTTAAAGTATTGATGATTATAGGTACCGGGATCATCACCATTGGAAGTACTTTGGAATTGAACCAAGTGTGTAACGAAAACACGAAAATAATATTCAACGAAAGCTAAAAAGTAGCTCGTCGATGCCAATGGCCGTAAACGCGCGAGTGTATAGTCTGTGTGGGTCACACGGGCTAAGCCGATTTGGGCATATAGGCCGTGGCCTAGCCGTGTGGGCCCACATGGGCAAGCCATATGGGCATATGGGTCCAAAATTCAAAATTTTCCTTAGGGTCACACACGCTGTTGCGATCGATCGCTGGCCTTTTGTAGGTCGCATGGGCAAAACAAGCCCTAATGCATGAGATCTACTATTCCGATAGACTAATTTGAGTTTAGGAAAAGTCGACACGTATGTTTGATTGTTTTGTATAAGCATGTATTATATCTCAGATATTTGTTTTTCTACATATTTGTATATCGGTATATCCAGATTCAGATCTGCTTATGGGGTGGGATCTGCTTATTGGAGGAAGTATTCTGTAAGGAAATATTTGGCCATTATTTTGGCAAAGACAAATTGCAAAATTATTTTGATAAGTGTTGTATGGACACTATGTTGTGTGTAGGTCATGCGTGGTGTTTTATACCCTACGTGGTGTGTTGGGATAGATAGAAATGGTGTATAGAGGATGGGAGTAGGACTTTACATATCTATATGACTCATTTGTAACGCCTCGAATTTAGGCCTGAAGGAATAGGCCTTAAGCAGGGAACACATAAAAGTTTCAGTGTGCAAGAAATATCACAAATTGCATGTTAGCTTTAGTGGCTAAGTATTTGGGCATATTTTAGAGTGTTGGAGAGGTCATGGGTACAAAGTTAGGCTTTAGCAGAATTTAGTTTTAAGTGAATAAAACCCTGATGCTTGGAAGTAAGCCTTTAAAGTGTTGTGTTAAATAAATGACACAAGGAAGCATGTGGTCTAGTGGTTGTGGAGTCATTAAGGTTGCAAGGAGCCCGGTTCAATTCTTGGCTCTTGCAATTTATTTTGGTTTTCTTTTAAAGGAACTCTAGACTTTGGCCTATAGACCATATAATTAATTGAGGATAAAATGTGACAAAAGGAGCTTTGTGGCTTGGTGGCAAGTAACGTACGAGCAACCGAGAGGGCTTGGGTTCAATCCCATTGCAAGAAAAAGGATATTTATTTTTCTAGCATGAGACAGCAAGAGTTTGAAGTGGTTTCGAACTCTATTGGGTGAGAGTTTGAATGGGTCTTGGAGGTTGTTATGGAGGATATCAAAGAGGGATAAGGGGAGAGATTTGAGGATATTTTCAAAGGATTTGGGGGGAGGAGTGTTGTAGCTGAATTGTGCAACTTCTATGTGCAAATTCGGTTAGGGGAACAGATTTGGTGCATTTTCTGCAATAGAGAATGAGTAGGTGCCGAATTCCCTCTCTGCTATTTTCGGGTTTTTATTCTTTTTGGCATTCTGGCTTTTTTTCTCCCTAGTACCGATTTCACAAGTAACCTTTCGTGCTTTTTTGAGATTTGATTAAGAGTAAGTTCTTTTTGCCGAATCTCACAACTCTCTTTTCCTCTTCCTTTTCTAAACTATTGGCCGAATATTTTCTCTGTCTAATATCCCATTTTTCCTTCTTCTTCTCTCAATCTTCTTTGGCCGAACTTAACACCTCTCTCTCATCATTATTCTTTCTTGATAAAATACCATCCTCTATTCTTAAGAAATAGCCGAGTACTATATCTTTCCACACACCTTCTCTTTATTCATAAAACTCGATAAGCCGGCCATAGCATTGACCTTCTCATACTTTTATCTCGCTCATTTCATCTCTGCTATGCTTATCGATACTACATCTATTTCTTATTGACCAAATCTATCATTACCCCTTCTTCTTTGGGATCAACCCAAATATTAGTGGTAAGTAATTGGGTTGCTTTCTTGTTACTTTGTAGTCTTCCTTCTACGATTATCGCTATATTATCCTTCCTCACCGATGATCTTTCTTCACCACTCTCTTAGATCAAACACAATACTCCACTCTCATGTGCGCCCAATCGAGTCAGATTCTGCCTCTATGAGATACGGTAAGTTTTTCTCTGCCTTGTTCAAGTTAATTTTGATGGGTGTAAACCACATCTTTAATCAACCCTTTAACGAGATCCATTGTTATGTAGTTAGTTTTTAATCAATATCTGTGGGAGTCTAGCCAAGCAATTTTAGGGTTAAAGACTATATTCCTGTCTATCAAGGTTAGTGGTGAGGTGAATGTAGAGATTCAAAGTTGGTGAATCTTATTGTTGATTTAAGGGCTGATTGAATATTTGGATTGAATCTAGGTTGGTGGTTTTGGAGTTTTGCAAGTGGTCGCAAAAGGTGTGTAACCGCACACCAAATATTGCTACTTTCAAAACGCTGATAAAGGTGTGTATTCACACCACTATGTTATCGTGAATCGGCAAAGCCGAAACGCCGACATTTAAGGCCTCACGAGCATGCGAACACTCGTGTGTGCTGAACCGAGCCCATAAATCATGGGCGACAAAAGATAGAGGCCGCCACGAGTGTTCTCGTGGGTTTGGGCCACATGGGCCTCGTTGGTCGAGATAGCCGTGTGGGGCTCAATGGGCTCGTGGCCCCTACACAAATAAAATTTAGGGTAAGTGAAAATAATGGAGTGGGCTATGGTGATCACATAGTCACTATCGACTTTGGGCTAAATGGGCCACATGAGCGTGCAGGGCCCACTTGGATCGAATAATGGGCCTTAGGTCCATTTACATTGTTTTGACCATATGGGTTATTTGAGTCGCTCGAGACAACCAGAGACCTTTTAGAGGGTTGTTATCTCAGATTGAGACCCCAAAGTTGGGTAAATGACCAAAACACCCCCGAGGAGAAAAATTATTGTTTTACCCCCAACCGATGAAATGACCATTATACCCCTAGTGGTAGGTTAATTGATGTGTGTTTGATATTTATGTGACTAGTTTTGAGTATGGCATACTACACACGTAATATTTATGACACGACATGCCGCATGAGGTTGGGTTCTGATCTAAAAGAAGTATCAGATTAATGGCTTTGCCACATAATTATCGCTTCTAGTGGCTTTGCCATGTTTATCGTTATTAGCAAAGATTATCACATCATCGCGATGTTTTCACCGCGATATTGGTGTGTTACCGGGTGGGTCGATTTAATCCCCACATGGTGTGTTTGGTTGGTACGCGTGTGTTGGTTGGATTGGGATGGGTTGCATACCGCATTACACTAATATCGCTTTGGGCTTAGGTCCACACCGCCATCGTATAGGGCTAAGGTCTAGATTGTACTATTACTAAATAGAACTCGTGCCCGCACTGCATATCAGATGCATGCATCGCATCGCTTGACTGTTAGAGGACTACACACTAAGTTTTCGTAAACTCACCCTTTCTTTTGACTGTAGGTAATCCCCACTTTGACGATTTAGAGCCGTGAGGACTCGTGAGATGGCCACACGATCATAGTTGATTTGATTATGACTTAACTTATTCAAAGATTTTATATTTGGGATTTAATTATGTAATAAGGCCATTTAGGAATTTTTAACTTTTATTGGGCTTTTGATTTCGTATTTTAAATCGCTAGAGTAGTAGAACATCGAGTTTTCAAAATAATAACGGTTTTTAAGTAAAAACATGCATTTTTAACCTTAAGGTTTACAACTAGAGAAGCTTCTTGCTTTAATCAGATTAAGAAACCAAAGATAACAAATGTTTTGATAAGTTAATTTTAGATGTAATAACGAAATTTACCGAGTTTTCTCAAGCAATAAAAATTGAATGGGTTTTAACTTGAAAACGATTTTTCACCAACAAGTTCAAGTTTTAGAAGGCACTTTGATGTGACACATCAGATTCGATCATAACCTCTAGGCCAGTTTTGGGGTGTTACACTATTGATCTGATTCTATTAAGGACTAATGTCCGATCTCAGATCTGATGCTCAGATATAAAAATCTGAGTATATATGCATGTATGTTCTGTTGAGTTGCACAAATCGAGTTTATGAAAACTCACATCTTTGTCTGTTCTATTCAGGTAATCCTCAAACATAGGTGGGTCGGTGCGAAGAAGGCTCAGCAGTGACCATTAGCCTGGAAACTATCTTTTAAACATTGGTTTTTTTTAATTACCAATTGTTCTTGAGAGTTTTGTAATTTTGGGACTCTCTGGACTGCTTTTTTTTTAATTTTGGTTTTGGATGTGTTTTTGACTTTTTATATCATGAGGTTTGACAAAACCACGGTTTTACGCCAAGAAATTTTTTTCCAAAACACAAACTCGGTTTTCAACTTTGACAATATCAAACTTTTGTTGCAAAATAAGTTTTTTAAAAGAGCAAATTAACAATGTTTTACTTAATGAAAATAATAATAACATTGATTTCGAAACCTTTCTTTGTAATACTCCCAGATTCAGCCATAACATCTAGGCTGGGTTTGGGGTGTTATAACAAGCACCATAAGTAACTTGTATTCAAAATATTTACAAAACACCTATTACATGATAAGTTCCATCTTATATTTGAATTTCATACCAAACCATGAATTAACACATTATTAACTAAAGCATATATTTATTACACAAGTGTAGAAAATAGCACTTGTAGTAAGTACTTAAAAATATACGAGATACTCCCATTACATGCCATATAACCCACAATTAATCGCTTTCAAAATCTACCAAAAAGAATCCGAATTGTGTGATATTTATGCTTGATCCAATCGTCCGATTCCACAAAATGTTATCTACAAAGAAATAGGAAAATAACACAAGTAAACTTTAATAAGCTTAGTAAGTTCACAAAGTTAAAACGATAAAACTTATCAATAAACATAAATAACCATTTAATAACAATGTCAATAAACATTAGTCTTGCCAACCACAATCACCAATGGTGAGTTATACAAATATACAAGTTATAATCATTAAATCATAAGAATTGAATCAATATCAATTTACGATATACTATCAAAAATCAAGCAAATATTTATACAATTCAATATGCAATTCATTTATCCATTTTAAATTTGCCCGATGAATGATATAATAGTTTTAGATACGTGGTTATCCACCGAAACACACCAAAATGATCTAACAAGCATAACCAATCGAGAACATGTCTTGACACCAAGTGCTTAGCCTGTAGCCTAACATCCCTCTAGAAACACACCTTGGCGCCAAGTGCCAAGCTCGAAGGCTTTACATCTGCCCCCGATAATACACCAGAAACACTATAAATATAACACGATAGTCAGCAACAAATGCTAGACTCTGGTATATTCAGTGAATAGGAATAAATCAGGAATCATCATCTCATCTCAAGTCAGACCCGTACATCGCATAATATAACCTATTGCCATTCCAATTGTATCCTATCCTATGTTTATCTGGGCTCGATACAGAGAACCATATAACAATTTCCAATTAAATCTATTTCTCACCAATTCAATCACAATATTTCAAATATGACCAATGTCATCAAATTGCATAGTTCAAAATAATAACATACTAAAAATACTCAAAACAGTACCATATGAACTTACCTAGATGAAAACGGTTGTAAAAACAAGGTCGATGACTAATCCGTTAATTTAGCTTTCCCACGATTATCCTCCGTACGAATCAAACCTTGATCTATAATAATTAAATTCAATCTTATCAAATTCAAATACACATCCCAACTCAATTTTGTGTATATGACCCTTAAATTTTCATTATTTAACATTTCCCCAAACTTTTACATTTCTCTCAATTTAGTCCATAAAACTGAATTTACTAAATTAACCTTATTTGAAGACAACCTGCATTAGCTGAATATTTAAGGCCCTTATACACACTCTATAGACCACAATTTGACAATATTACCTTGAGATTTTAACATTTAAACAATATAGTCCTTTAATATGAAAATCAACAAAAATTACTTTACTAAATAATCCTATTAAACAACCAAGCTTAGTAATCTATCACAAATTTTCAAAAATAACTCAAACTCAATTCTTGAGTAACGATTTTGGAGAATCTATATCAAATATCCATCAGAAGTTCTTATCTTTAATCTACAATTTTGTTAATTCTCTGTTATTTATCTTAAAACCCATACATCTCATTATTTTGTCTTAACTTTGCCTGCTTAAGTCTAGGAGAAAGACGTTAGGCCCTCGTGTGTTTAAGACAAGATAATATGTAAGGTTTTAGGTACCAAGATGAATAACATGGAAGAAACAGATTGTTTATATAAAGATAAAACATGCAAATCATATTATGCATATAGATTCTAAACAAGAAAATAATATTTCTACCCTTAGTAAAGGATTTAATAGTTTAATAGATATAACCTCTATATATTTTAATAAAATATATAATAAGGTCAATAATATAGAAGAAAAGGTAAATAATCTAGAAATATTAAGGAATTAGATTTGAACAACAAATCTAAAGAAATATTATCGTAAGTTAATAATAAATTAGAACAAGTTATAAATAATAACATAGAGTCGATATAGATCTAGGTCCTTTATATTATGGTAATAGTAATATAATTTTAACTTTATCGGATGAAGAGGAAGAAACCTCTCACAGAAGAATCATCTTCTACTAGTAAAGGTAAAAATCTGAAAAAGAAAATCTTTAACTCAACAAAATATGATTTCCAATCCTATAAAGAACTTATAGAACATTGGAAAAGAAGATTTACAAACAAAGAAAGATAAAAATGAAAGAGTAGAATATTTAAAATTAATAGAAGAAATTTATGAAAAACAAAAGACCTATTTGCTAAGTTTAATTATCATTATATGTTAAATTATGACACTACAGAAAGTAGTAGTTCAAGTAATTCGATAATCAAGAAGATTTAAAAGTTACTAGTTATAAATCGATGAAGAAGACACTTCAAATAGATGAGGAAGAAAACTGTAACCTATGGATATTGAAACTACAGATCCATATGGTAAAAAAAATAGATTCGGATATTCAAAAAGATGATTATCTCGAGAACGCTAAACAAAGAGTTTGAAACAATAGATAATACAATTAGGATTTTCTGAATCAAACCAAGATATAGCTACCAATGAAATTAAAACCGAATATATGGGAGAATCTTCTAATCAACAACCTAGTCAAACTATACCTATACCACATAGGATAGATGACTTAAACAAAAGAAATGTGGCCCAAGGAGGAATATATTTAGATTTGACTAATATTCAAATAGTCTGACTATGAAAAACCATAGATGATTGGGCACAATCAATGACAATTGTTGTAAACAACAACAGCTTCATGGTCAAAAGAAAATTTTTAAACTATTTTGTTGGAACATTTCAGTGAGATGTTTTACAATTTTTAAGAAGATGGGAAGAATCATGTAGGAAAATTCCAAAAAGGACAACTAATTAATCGATAGGTACCCCTAAAGACCTTTTAAAAGGATTAACAAATATTCTAAAAATGAATTTTGTGGCTATTTTGATAAAAAGATCAAGATAGTATAGCTAGTTATGTTTTGTCAAAAATAAAATTATGTGATATAAGATATTTAGAAGAATTTTCTAAAAATTTCTTCATGAATATCAAAAGTTAAAAACGAAAATATAGAATTTTGGAAAACCAATATTTTCATAAATTACCTCCACCTCGGGATGAGATATGTATAAAGAAATATGTATCTTATTTAGATAAACATAGTAAAGAAGCAGCATAGCAAAAGAAAATATAGATTCTATAGGTAATAGGATAAATTTTGCAAAAGAAAGAATAACTTTGCATTGCCTACAAACTAAAGTCATAAACAAGTAAAAATAAATTAAGTTATAGTCATTGTACAAAAATTCTAGAAAACGAATGGGAATTTGGATGTAAAACAATACGTCCTAATACTTATAAAAACATAGAAAGAAAAATAGGAAATATAAATTTGTTAAATGGAAGCCAGAAATAAAAGATATACTGTAATAATAATAAGAAAAAGAAAAATTTATTAGAAGAAAAACTTCTAAAAATCTAAAAACAAATATGTAAATGTTTTATATGTGATGAAGAAGGTCACATAGCAACAAATTGTCCTAATAAAGGCAAAAGTGCTAAAAAGGTAATTAAAAGTCTTGAAGAACAAGACTTAGAAATATGTTTTGAAGAGGAAATAAATCCCAAGAAATATTATATGAGCTAATATCGTAAAACAGATTCTCGATTCTGATGAAGAAGAATATATATTTATGTTTAATGTAGGAAGTAGTTCTAAAACCAATTAGAAGAAATTCCTCAAAAGAATAAAAGAAGATATTAAATTAGAAATTTAATTGAGAAGAAAAGACTTTTCTCGATGAAATGATAGAAAAAATTAATAAAAATCATATTTCTAAAGAAGAAATATATAAAATATCTAAGTTTAAAATTTGGAGTCAAAGGCATATAGAAAAATTAGTGGCAATACAAATGCTAAAGATACTAGAGGAGGATTAACAGAAATCCCATTATTTACTAAAGAAAAAATCATGAGGATTAAAAGGAAATACCTCAAAGTTAGATATATACATTTAGGAATAATTATGATAACAATTAGAGCTTTATTTAGAAGAGGTCATGATATACCTATAATAGCAAAGTGTTATTAGATAAAAGATTTGAAAATCCAATAAAAGCACTTATTGGAGGTATTCAATCTAATTTACATAATGGAGTAATAGGATTTAAAGTAAAACCAAATTATTTTATATCCATTACAGATCCTCTAATAGAAGAATGTTTATGTTTAAGAATTCTGACAAAAAATTCTGAAATTAAGGATTTAGCAGTAAGATCTAGCAATAAGTTGGACTTCTATTAATGAATACACCAACACTACAGTAAGTAGAAATTAAAGAAATTAATAATAAAATAATAGAGCTATTTGAGCCTAATAAATTTACTACAGTAAATCCAGCCTAAATTATTACATTTAAAAGATCTATCAATACCAAGAGATTGGATAATAGATAGAATAAGTGGAGCCAAGATTTTCAAAACCAAAGTAAGTACAATAGAATATGTGTCATCGTGAGATAGACTATATTTTAAAAATAATGCTATAACAAATACGAATGACAATTTAGTTTTACCTCTAATTCTCAAACAGAAGAAGATGAGGATAATATAAGTACAAATTCAACACCAATAGGTATGAAAACAGCTTCAAATACCTATTTTCCCACACAGAACCTAGTAGAAATTCTAGAAACACTAGAATGGAAGAAATACAATCTGCCACCATTATTCAACAAATGAAAATGGGAAAAAATGATATTATTACATTTTCAAACTTTCAACCTAGAAAGTATTATACATATATAGAAATTACATTTCAATTTAGAGAATATAAAACATATTCTTTACATGCTTTGTTAGATACAGAGCTACCACCAAAGAGTTGCAGAGAAAATGCAATACCAGAGAAAAATGGGAATTAATGAAAACCCAATTAGAGCTATAGGAATAGATGGTAAAGAAACCATAATTCAATTCAAAGCTAGAAATATACCAATCTACATAAATAATGTTAGATTTGTAATTCCTAAAATATTATGTTTCCTAAATGCATGGAGATATATTATTAGGAAATAATTTTATATATCATCATTTACCATTTTCCATAGATAGAAATTTAGTTATATTATCAATGAAAAAACTTCAGTAGAAATACCTTTAATAGAAAATCATAAATTTATATGTGATAAAGGTTTTAGACCAACAAGAAAAGAACAAATTAAACAACTAGAAACAAATCATTGGTTGTTTAAAATCTTAGAAAATAATTTTAGTGAAGAACCACTAAAACTATGGGAAAACAAATCAAGATATTGTGAGATAAAATTAAAAATCCTAATAAAATTATTAGAATCAAACCCATGATCTATACTAAACAAGATATAGATGAATTTGATATACAAATTAAGGAATTATTAGAAAAAGGATTAATAGAAAAACTAATAGTCCACACTCAAGTCCAAATTTTTATGGTAAGAAACCATGCAGAAATAAAAAGAGGAAAAGCTAGAATGGTAATTAATTATAAAAGACTAAACCAAAATACTATTTTGATGGATACTTTATACCAAGAAAAGATGTTTTGATAAAAAAGCTAAAACAAAGAAAAATAAAGAAGAACTAATATGCGGATATAGTTCGGAAAATTTAAACCAAACGAAATCAATTATGCTATATATGAAAAGGAATTATTAGCCATCAAAAAGCAATAAAAACCTTTTTATATATCTAGCATCTGAAAACTTTATTATCAAAACTCGACAACCAGTGCAGCTAAACAATTTCTTACTAATAATAGTTTAGAAAATGTACCTAGAAGAATTAGATGGTACAATGAATTATGTAGTTTTAATTTTGAAGTTTTATATGTTAAAGGCGCTGACAATGTTATTGCTGATTATCTTAGCAGTGCCTTATGGATAGAGGTAAAAACCTCTAGAACAAGTCGGAGAATGGACTACGGTTCATAAAAACCCAACAAAGGGAAGCAAACAAATCCTAATCAAGGATTTACTCCGATATTAACATCATATTATGCCAATCAAGGTTATTATGTTCCTTATCCAATGGTAAGACAACCAATTGGATCTTCTCCATCTTATGCACCAAAAATGGCAAGCCAAGTACCCACCAAGAAGAATAAGCCAAACAAGCCAATTCCTTGGTCTCAAGATCCAAACTCACTTTCCAAGCTAGTTATTCTGGTTATAAAAGGAGCGTAAGATTTGTTGAAACAACAACAACTTTTTCCTGAAGTAAAAGATTTTTATAATCCAAAGTTTACCAACAGATTTATATAACTTTATTAATGAAATATGGAAAACCCATATTACAGATCAAAGAGCAAATTTCGTAAGAGCTCTTACAAAACTTTCCCAATTTTTAGTTGAAAAAACAACTAAAGAAAATGAAGCTCATGATTTATTATTAAAATCCATTTTATATAAAGATTGGGAAGAATTAAATAGAATTCAAAAATATCAATGAGATAAATAATCTTATTGATATATTTCAATATTTTATTCATAAAGGAACAAATAGTCCCATTATGAATAAAATGTTTAGAATATGCTTATATAATAAAGCTAGAAATATATTACCATTTGAAGTTTTTGAAAAAATTAATAGAGTCATTTGCAACCAAAGAAGCTCAATTTAAAAAAGTTTTTCTCAATACTTTTTACAATCTTTTATTTATATAAATGAAATAGGAGAAGAATTTCCTTCTATAAAATTTAGATCGACCATGAACCATTTGATATAAGCAAAGATTGAATGGGGTTTTGTTAGAGAAATAGTAGTACAAAATTTCTCTTTCATCATCTAAAAGATTTTCCTGCTATTATAAAAGCTATATTATCACTATTAGTATATAGAGACGATTTTTTCTACTATTTTTATATCCAAATAAGTAGCCTAATTGGTATTGTTTAAAAGAACGTTTTTATCACTTTATCAAATATGGATTATTCAAAAATGATTGATAGTCCTTATTTATCAAAGCAGCTAAAGAAAACAAAGAACACTTGACAAAACCATTGACAAGTGTTATAATAATCCAAAATATCTTCAAATCCAAGCAATTGATTTAATGTCAACAAATGACACACGTATTTCAAGATCGATATATATACACTACATACTGATGGAAGAAGAATAGTAGCTGACAAAAATAGTCTAATGCAAAAATCGAGAGATGAAGAATCCTTACAACTGCTAAAGAAAATAGCAGATATGGAACTCGATGATTTTCCTTCTGACATAACAGAAGAAATCAAAGACACGTGGAAGGCTTGGAACTCACCAGAGCCATCACCAGAGTCTTTACATCTGGATGAAATCGAGACATTAAATCTTGACAACATCCAAGAAGGGTAAAAGACAAAACAAAAACCACGTGGAAAGTCAACAAGATTTTCAAAGAAGATTTTCAAGATTGGCAGTAAATAAACATTCAAGGCATCCAAGTATGGACAAAGAGATGAAGTGACATCTGACAACATACGTGGAAGCAACAATAAATTCATCCTTATCAGAAACACTGTTCGGGATTGAAGAAGAAATTAAATAGAATTTGTAAATTCTACTATAAATAAGAATGTAAAGAGCCTAGGAAAGGCATCGAAAAAGAATTGGAAATCTTTTCTCTTTACTTTAGTTTCTCATTGTAAAAGATCGAAAAATAGTTTAGATATCTTTTCTTTTTCTCTTTTGTAAACAATATTCTCCTGTAAAAATCTTTCCTTTACTTTTAATAAAATAACGATCTTCCGCACCCATAACATCCTCCCCGTGAATCGTATCGTGAGGCCCCTGAGTAATGATTTCTTGGAGAATCTATATCAAATATCCACTGTAAGTTCTTATCTTTAATCTACAATTTTGTTAATTCTCTGGTTATTTATCTTAAAACCCATACATCTGTTATTTTGTCTTAACTTTGCCTGTTTAAGTCTAGGAGAGAGACGTTAGGCCCTGGTGTTTAAGACAAGATAATAACAGAAGGTTTTAGGTACCGAAGATGAATAACATGGAAGAAACAGATTGTTTATATAAAGATAAAACATGCAGTCATATTATATGCATATAGATTCTAAACAAGAAAATAATATTTCTACCCTTAGTAAAGGATTTAATAGTTTAATAGATATAACCTCTATATATTTTAATAAAATATATAATAAGGTCAATAATATAGAAGAAAAGGTAAATAATCTAGGAAATATTATAACGTCTAGGTCCTTTATATTATAATTTTTTCATATAAGTCACCTATTTTTTTGGGACAAATTAGGAAAGAAGTTTCTTCCATAATTAACTATTCCTAGAAATTGTTGAAGTTGTTTTTATCTTTAATTTCTTCAGAAATTCTTTTATTTTTACTATAATATGATCTTGTAGTTTAAGACCATCAAATGATAAATTTAAACCTAAAAATTCTATTTCTGTTTTTCTAATTCTATTTTCTTAGGACTCAAAATAATTCCATGTTTTATGAATTCTTGAGAGATAATATTTAAATGTTTTCTATGTTTTTCCAAAGTTTCAAAATATTAAAATATCATCTATATAAACTACACAAATTTTTATATTTATTAAATATAGAATCCATCCATCTTTGGAAGATTTGAGGTGCATTACATAACCCAAATGGCATTACTCTCCATTGATAATGACCATTAGGTGCACTAAAAGCCAAGTTAATGGTTTAGATTCATCGATTAGCATTATTTGCCAAAATCCTGATTTACAAATGAATTTACTAAAATATTTTGCTTGTTTAGCTTGATTTATCAAAACATCTTTTCTTGGTATAAAGTATCCATCAAAAATAGTATTTTGGTTTAGTCTTTTATAATTAATTACCATTCTAGCTTTTCCTCTTTTTATTTCTGCATGGTTTCTTACCATAAAGGCTTTGGACTTGAGTGTGGACTATTAGTTTTTTCTATTAATCCTTTTCTAATAATTCCTTAATTTGTATATCAAATTCATCTATATCTTGTTTAGTATAGATCATGGGTTTGATTCTAATAATTTTATTAGGATTTTTAATTTTATCTCACAATATCTTGGATCTGCTTTCCCATAGTTTTAGTGGTTCTTCACTAAAATTATTTTCTAAGATTTTAAACAACCAATGATTTGTTTCTAGTTGTTTAATTTGTTCTTTTCTTGTTGGTCTAAAACCTTTATCACATATAAATTTATGATTTTCTATTAAAGGTATTTCTACGTAAGTTTTTTCTGTTGATAATATAACTAAATTTCTATCTATGGAAAATGGTAAATGATGATATATAAAATTATTTCCTAATAATATATCTCCATGCATTTCTGAAACATAATATTTTAGGAATTACAAATCTAACATTATTTATGTAGATTGGTATATTTCTAGCTTTGAATTGAATTATGGTTTCTTTACCATCTATTCCTATAGCTCTAATTGGGTTTTTCATTAATTCCCATTTTTCTACTGTGCATTGCATTTTCTCAACAACTACTGTGGTAGCTCCAGATCTAACAAAGCATGTAAAGAATATGTTTTATATTCTCTAAATTGAAATGTAATTTCTATATATGTATAATACTTTCTAGGTTGAAAGTTTGAAAATGTAATAATATCATTTTTTCCCATTTTCATTTGTTGAATAATGGTGGCAGATTGTATTTCTTCCATTCTAGTGTTTCTAGAATTTCTACTAGGTTCTGGGGAAAATAGGTATTTGAACTGCTTTTCATACCTATTGGTGTTGAATTTGTACTTATATTATCCTCATCTTCTTCTCGTTTGAGAATTAGAGGTAAAACTAAATTGTCATTCGTATTTGTTATAGCATTATTTTTAAAATATAGTCTATCTCCTGATGACACATATTCTATTGTACTTACTGGTTTTGAAGCATCTGCTCCACTTATTCTATCTATTATCCAATCTCTTGGTATTGATAGATCTTTTAAATGTAATAATTTAGGCTGGATTTCAGTAGTAAATTTATTAGGCTCAAATAGCTCTATTATTTTATTATTAATTTCTTTAATTTCTACTTCATGCCGTGTTGGTGTATTCATTAATAGAAGTCCAACTTATTGCTAGATCTTCTCACTAAATCCTTAATTTCAGAATTTTTTGTCTGAATTCTTAAACATAAACATTCTTCTATTAGAGGATCCAGTAATGGATATAAAATAATTTGGTTTTACTTTAAATCCTATTACTCCATTATGTAAATTAGATCAATACCTCCAATAAGTGCTTTTATTGGATTTTCAAATCTTTTATCTAATAACACTGCTATTATAGGTATATCATGACCTCTTCTAAATAAAGCTCTAATTGTTATCATAATTATTCCTAAATGTATATATCTAACTCGAGGGTATTTCTTTTAATCCTCATGATTTTTCTTTAGTAAATAATGGGATTTCATTAATCCTCCTCTAGTATCTTTAGCGAATTGTATTGCCACTAATTTTTTCTATATGCCTTTGACTCCAAATTTTAAACTTAGATATTTTATATATTTCTTCTTTAGAAATATGATTTTTATTAATTTTTTCTATCATTTCATCGTAAAAGTCTTTTCTTCTCCAATTAAATTTCCTAATTTAATATCTTGCTGTTCTTTTTGAGGAATTTCTTCTAATTGGTTTTTAGAACTACTTCCTACATTAAACATAAATATATATTCTTCTTCATCCGAATCAGAATCTGTTTCTGATATTAGCTCATATAATATTTCTTCGTGGATTTATTTCCTCTTCAAAACATATTTCTAAGTCTTGTTCTTCAAGACTTTTAATTACCTTTTTAGCACTTTTGCCTTTATTAGGACAATTTGTTGCTATGTGACCTTCTTCATCACATATAAAACATTTACATATTTGTTTTTTAGATTTTTTAGAAGTTTTTCTTCTAATAAATTTTTCTTTTCTTATTATTATTACCAAATATATCTTTTATTTCCTGGCTTCCATTTAACAAATTTATATTTCCTATTTTTCTTTCTATGTTTTTATAAGTATTAGGACGTATTGTTTTACATCCAAATTCCCATTCGTTTTCTAGAATTTTTGTACAATGACTATAACTTAATTTATTTTTTACTTGTTTAGCAAATTTAGTTTGTAGGCAATGCAAAGTTATTCTTTCTTTTGCAAAATTTATCCTATTACCTATAGAATCTATATTTTCTTTTTGCTATGCCTCGCTTCTTTACTATGTTTATCTAAATAAGATACATATTTCTTTATACATATCTCATCCTGTATGGAGGTAATTTATGAAAATATTGGTTTTTCCAAAATTCTATATTTTCGTTTTTAACTTTTGATATTCATGAAGAAATTTTTAGAAAATTCTTCTAAATATCTTATATCACATAATTTTATTTTTGACAAAACATAACTAGCTATACTATCTTGATCTTTTTATCAAAATAGCCACAAAATTCTGCTTTTTTAGAATATTTGTTAATCCTTTTAAAAGGTCTTTAGGGGTACCTATCTCGATTAATTAGTTGTCCTTTTGGAATTTTCCTACATCGATTCTTCCCATCTTCTTAAAAATTGTAAAACATCTCCTGAAATGTTCCAACAAAATAGTTTAAAAATTTTTCTTTTGACCATGAACTGTTGTTGTTTACAACAATTGTCATTGATCTGTGCCCAATCATCTATGGTTTTTTCATAGTCACTATTTGAATATTAGTCAAATCTAAATATATTCCTCCTTGGGCCACATTTCTTTTGTTTAAGTCATCTATCCTATGTGGTATAGGTATAGTTTGACTAGGTTGTTGATTAGAAGATTCTCCCATATATTCGGTTTTAATTTCATTGGTAGCTATATCTTCTGGTTTGATTACCAAAATCCTAATTGTATTATCTATTGTTTCAAACTCTTTGTTTAGCGCGTTCTCGATAATCATCTTTTGAATATCCGAATCTATTTTTCTTTTACCATATGGATCCTGTAGTTTCAATATCCATAGGTTCCGGTTTTTCTTCCTCATCTGTTGAAGTGTCTTCTTCATCGATTTATAACTAGTAACTTTTAAATCTTCTTGATTATCGTAATTACTTGAACTACTACTTTCTGTAGTGTCATAATTTAACATATAATGATAATTAAACTTAGCAAATAGGTCTTTTTGTTTTTCATAAATTTCTTCTATTAATTTTAAATATTCTACTCTTTCATTTTTATCTTTATCGTTTGTAAATCTTCTTTTCCAATGTTCTATAAGTTCTTTATAGGATTGGAAATCATATTTTTGTTGAGTTAAAGATTTTCTTTTTCAGATTTTTTACCTTTACTAGTAGAAGATGATTCTTCTTCAGAGGTTTCTTCCTCTTCATCCGATAAAGTTAAAATTATATTACTATTACCATAATATAAAGGACCTAGATCTATGTCCACTTATGTTATTATTTATAACTTGTTCTAATTTATTATTAACTTCGATAATATTTCTTTAGATTTGTTGTTCAAATCTAATTCCTTAATATTTCCTAGATTATTTACCTTTTCTTCTATATTATTGACCTTATTATATATTTTATTAAAATATATAGAGGTTATATCTATTAAACTATTAAATCCTTTACTAAGGGCAAATATTATTTTCTTGTTTAGAATCTATATGCATAATATGATCGCATGTTTTATCTTTATATAAACAATCTGCTTCTTCCATGTTATTCATCTTGGTACCTAAAACCTTCATATTATCTTGTCTTAAACACCGTGGCCTAACGTCTCTCTCTAGACTTAAACAGCAAAGTTAAGACAAAATAATGTGATGTATGGGTTTTAAGATAAATAACCAGAGAATTAACAAAATTGTAGATTAAAGATAAGAACTTACAAAGTGGATATTTGATATAGATTCTCCAAGAATCGTTACTCAGGGCCTCCTCATACTAAGATTCACGGGGAGGATATTGAAACTACAGATCCATATGGTAAAAGAAAAATAGATTCGGATATTCAAAAGATGATTATCCGAGAACGCTAAACAAAGAGTTTGAAACAATAGATAATACAATTAGGATTTTCGTAATCAAACCAAGATATAGCTACCAATGAAATTAAAACCGAATATATGGGAGAATCTTCTAATCAACAACCTAGTCAAACTATACCTATACCACATAGGATAGATGACTTAAACAAAAGAAATGTGGCCCAAGGAGGAATATATTTAGATTTGACTAATATTCAAATAGCCGACTATGAAAAAACCATAGATGATTGGGCACAATCAATGACAATTGTTGTAAACAACAACAGTTCATGGTCAAAAGAAAAATTTTAAACTATTTTGTTGGAACATTTCAGGAGATGTTTTACAATTTTTAAGAAGATGGGAAGAATCGATGTAGGAAAATTCCAAAAAGGACAACTAATTAATCGATAGGTACCCCTAAAGACCTTTTAAAAGGATTAACAAATATTCTAAAAGCGTAAATTTTGTGGCTATTTTGATAAAAAGATCAAGATAGTATAGCTAGTTATGTTTTGTCAAAAATAAAATTATGTGATATAAGATATTTAGAAGAATTTTCTAAAAATTTCTTCATGAATATCAAAAGTTAAAAACGAAAATATAGAATTTTGGAAAAACCAATATTTTCATAAATTACCTCCACCTGGGGATGAGATATGTATAAAGAAATATGTATCTTATTTAGATAAACATAGTAAAGAAGCAGGCATAGCAAAAGAAAATATAGATTCTATAGGTAATAGGATAAATTTTGCAAAAGAAAGAATAACTTTGCATTGCCTACAAACTAAAGTCATAAACAAGTAAAAATAAATTAAGTTATAGTCATTGTACAAAAATTCTAGAAAAACGAATGGGAATTTGGATGTAAAACAATACGTCCTAATACTTATAAAAAACATAGAAAGAAAAATAGGAAATATAAATTTGTTAAATGGAAGCCAGAAATAAAAGATATACTGTAATAATAATAAGAAAAAAAAAATTTATTAGAAGAAAAACTTCTAAAAATCTAAAAACAAATATGTAAATGTTTTATATGTGATGAAGAAGGTCACATAGCAACAAATTGTCCTAATAAAGGCAAAAGTGCTAAAAAGGTAATTAAAAGTCTTGAAGAACAAGACTTAGAAATATGTTTTGAAGAGGAAATAAATCCCGAAGAAATATATAAAACCTAGACGTTATGTGTATTCTATATTATAATATTAAGGAATTAGTGTATTCTATATATAGAAGAAAAGCTGTAAAAGATTTACTAAAGAAATATTTCCAGTGTTTCTGAAAATATTAAAATATCATCTATATAAACTACACAGAATTTTTTATATTTATTAAATATAGAATCCATCCATCTTTGGAAGATTTGAGGTGCATTACATAACCCAAATGGCATTACTCTCCATTGATAATGACCATTAGGTGCACTAAAAGCCGTTAATGGTTTAGATTCATCAGTTAGCATTATTTGCCAAAATCCTGATTTACAGTCGAATTTACTAAAATATTTTGCTTGTTTAGCTTGATTTATCAAAACATCTTTTCTTGGTATAAAGTATCCATCAAAAATAGTATTTTGGTTTAGTCTTTTATAATTAATTACCATTCTAGCTTTTCCTCTTTTTATTTCTCGCATGGTTTCTTACCATAAAGGCCGGACTTGAGTGTGGACTATTAGTTTTTTCTATTAATCCTTTTTCTAATAATTCCTTAATTTGTATATCAAATTCATCTATATCTTGTTTAGTATAGATCATGGGTTTGATTCTAATAATTTTATTAGGATTTTTAATTTTATCTCACAATATCTTGGATCAAGTTTTCCCATAGTTTTAGTGGTTCTTCACTAAAATTATTTTCTAAGATTTTAAACAACCAATGATTTGTTTCTAGTTGTTTAATTTGTTCTTTTCTTGTTGGTCTAAAACCTTTATCACATATAAATTTATGATTTTCTATTAAAGGTATTTCTCTGTAAGTTTTTTCATGATAATATAACTAAATTTCTATCTATGGAAAATGGTAAATGATGATATATAAAATTATTTCCTAATAATATATCTCCATGCATTTCTGGGAAACATAATATTTTAGGAATTACAAATCTAACATTATTTATGTAGATTGGTATATTTCTAGCTTTGAATTGAATTATGGTTTCTTTACCATCTATTCCTATAGCTCTAATTGGGTTTTTCATTAACTCCCATTTTCTCACAGTGTATTGCATTTTCTCTGCAACTCTCACCGGTGGTAGCTCCTGTATCTAACAAAGCATGTAAAGAATATGTTTTATATTCTCTAAATTGAAATGTAATTTCTATATATGTATCATGAGGATTACCGAAAAAACATGATATACCTATAATAGCAGTTATATTTTAATTAATGGGAATTAAAGTCTTTTAAATGTAATTTACTAAAGAAAAAATCATGAGGATTAAAAAGAAATACCCTCAGGTTAGATATATACATTTAGGAATAATTATGATAACAATTAGAGCTTTATTTAGAAGAGGTCATGATATACCTATAATAGCAAAGTGTTATTAGATAAAAGATTTGAAAATCCAATAAAAGCACTTATTGGAGGTATTCATCTAATTTACATAATGGAGTAATAGGATTTAAAGTAAAACCAAATTATTTTATATCCATTACAGATCCTCTAATAGAAGAATGTTTATGTTTAAGAATTGGACAAAAATTCTGAAATTAAGGATTTAGCAGAAGATCTAGCAATAAGTTGGACTTCTATTAATGAATACACCAACACTGCAGTAAGTAGAAATTAAAGAAATTAATAATAAAATAATAGAGCTATTTGAGCCTAATAAATTTACTACAAAATCCAGCCTAAAAATTATTACATTTAAAAGATCTATCAATACCAAGAGATTGGATAATAGATAGAATAAGTGGAGCCAGATTTTCAAAACCAGTAAGTACAATAGAATATGTGTCATCAGAGATATTTTAATATTTTCGAAACACTTTGGAAAAACATAGAAAACATTTAAATATTATCTCTCAAGAATTCATAAAACATGGAATTATTTTGAGTCCTAAGAAAATAGAATTAGAAAAAAGTAAATAGAATTTTTAGGTTTAAATTTATCAAATGATGGTCTTAAACTACAAGATCATATTATAGTAAAAATAAAAGAATTTCTGAAGAAATTAAAGATAAAAAACAACTTCAACAATTTCTAGGAATAGTTAATTATGGAAGAAACTTCTTTCCTAATTTGTCCCAAAAATAGGTGACTTATATAAAAATTAAAAAGGAAAAACTTTTAGCCGGGTCTAAAGAAGACTCGAAATTATTAAAAATATAAAAAGAGAAATAAATTATACTCCAAAAGTTTATTTACCTAAACAAGGTGATAAATTAATTTTAGAAACCGATGCATCACAAAATTATTGGGGATGTATTTTAAAAGCTAAAACAACAAAAAATAAAGAAGAACTAATATGCGGATATAGTTCGGAAAATTTAAACCAAACGAAATCAATTATGCTATATATGAAAAGGAATTATTAGCCATCAAAAAGCAATAAAAACCTTTTTATATATCTAGCATCTGAAAACTTTATTATCAAAACCGACAAACCGAGCGCGGTTAAACAATTTCTTACTAATAATAGTTTAGAAAATGTACCTAGAAGAATTAGATGGTACAATGAATTATGTAGTTTTAATTTTGAAGTTTTATATGTTAAAGGCACTGACAATGTTATTGCTTGATTATCTTAGCAGCCTTATGGATAGAGGTAAAAACCTCTAGAACAAGTCGGAGAATGGACTACGGTTCATAAAAACCCAACAAAGGGAAGCAAACAAATCCTAATCAAGGATTTACTCCGATATTAACATCATATTATGCCAATCAAGGTTATTATGTTCCTTATCCAATGGTAAGACAACCAATTGGATCTTCTCCATCTTATGCACCAAAATGGCAAGCCAGTACCCACCAAGAAGAATAAGCCAAACAAGCCAATTCCTTGGTCTCAAGATCCAAACTCAGACTTTCCAAGCTAGTTATTCTGAAGTTATAAAAGGAGCGGAAGATTTGTTGAAACAACAACAACTTTTTCCCTGAAGTAAAAGATTTTTATAATCCAAAGTTTACCAACAGATTTATATAACTTTATTAATGAAATATGGAAAACCCATATTACAGATCAAAGAGCAAATTTGTAAGAGCTCTTACAAAACTTTCCCAATTTTTAGTTGAAAAAACAACTAAAGAAAATGAAGCTCATGATTTATTATTAAAATCCATTTTATATAGAGATTGGGAAGAATTAAATAGAATTCAAAAATATCAATGAGATAAATAATCTTATTGATATATTTCAATATTTTATTCATAAAGGAACAAATAGTCCCATTATGAATAAAATGTTTAGAATATGCTTATATAATAAAGCTAGAAATATATTACCATTTGAAGTTTTTGAAAAAATTAATAGAGTCATTTGCAACCAAAGAAGCTCAATTTAAAAAGTTTTTTCTCGAATACTTTTACAATCTTTTATTTATATAAATGAAATAGGAGAAGAATTTCCTTCTATAAAATTTAGACTGGACCATGAACCATTTGATATAAGCAGTATTGAATGGGGTTTTGTTAGAGAAATAGTAGTACCATTTTGTAAAAACTAATAGACTGGATTCTTGGAGAATCTATATCAAATATCCACTGTAAGTTCTTATCTTTAATCTACAATTTTGTTAATTCTTCTGGTTATTTATCTTAAAACCCATACATCTGCATTATTTTGTCTTAACTTTGCCTGTTTAAGTCTAGGAGAGAGACGTTAGGCCCTGTGTTTAAGACAAGATAATAACAGAAGGTTTTAGGTCTTAGAAGATGAATAACATGGAAGAAACAGATTGTTTATATAAAGATAAAACATGCAATCATATTATGCATATAGATTCTAAACAAGAAAAATAATATTTAGGCCCTTAGTAAAGGATTTAATAGTTTAATAGATATAACCTCTATATATTTTAATAAAATATATAATAAGGTCAATAATATAGAAGAAAAGGTAAATAATCTAGGAAATATTAAGGAATTAGATTTGAACAACAAATCTAAAGAAATATTATCGTGAAGTTAATAATAAATTAGAACAAGTTATAAATAATAACATAGAGTCGGACATAGATCTAGGTCCTTTATATTATGGTAATAGTAATATAATTTTAACTTTATCGGATGAAGAGGAAGAAACCTCTCAGAAAGAATCATCTTCTACTAGTAAAGGTAAAAATCAAAAAAGAAAATCTTTAACTCAACAAAATATGATTTCCAATCCTATAAAGAACTTATAGAACATTGGAAAAGAAGATTTACAAACAAAGAAAGATAAAAATGAAAGAGTAGAATATTTAAAATTAATAGAAGAAATTTATGAAAAACAAAAAGACCTATTTGCTAAGTTTAATTATCATTATATGTTAAATTATGACACTACAGTAAAGTAGTAGTTCAAGTAATTCGATAATCAAGAAGATTTAAAAGTTACTAGTTATAAATCGATGAAGAAGACACTTCAACAGATGAGGAAGAAAAAACTGGAACCTATGGATATTGAAACTACAGATCCATATGGTAAAAGAAAAATAGATTCGGATATTCAAAAGATGATTATCTCGAGAACGCTAAACAAAGAGTTTGAAACAATAGATAATACAATTAGGATTTTCTGTAATCAAACCAAGATATAGCTACCAATGAAATTAAAACCGAATATATGGGAGAATCTTCTAATCAACAACCTAGTCAAACTATACCTATACCACATAGGATAGATGACTTAAACAAAAGAAATGTGGCCCAAGGAGGAATATATTTAGATTTGACTAATATTCAAATAGTGACTATGAAAAAACCATAGATGATTGGGCACAATCAATGACAATTGTTGTAAAAACAACAACGAGTTCATGGTCAAAAGAAAAATTTTTAAACTATTTTGTTGGAACATTTCAGGAGATGTTTTACAATTTTTAAGAAGATGGGAAGAATCGATGTAGGAAAATTCCAAAAGGACAACTAATTAATCGAGATAGGTACCCTAAAGACCTTTTAAAAGGATTAACAAATATTCTAAAAAGAATTTTGTGGCTATTTTGATAAAAAGATCAAGATAGTATAGCTAGTTATGTTTTGTCAAAAATAAAATTATGTGATATAAGATATTTAGAAGAATTTTCTAAAAATTTCTTCATGAATATCAAAAAAGTTAAAAAAGCGAAAATATAGAATTTTGGAAAAACCAATATTTTCATAAATTACCTCCACCCCAGGATGAGATATGTATAAAGAAATATGTATCTTATTTAGATAAACATAGTAAAGAAGCGAGGCATAGCAAAAGAAAATATAGATTCTATAGGTAATAGGATAAATTTTGCAAAAGAAAGAATAACTTTGCATTGCCTACAAACTAAAGTCATAAAACAAGTAAAAATAAATTAAGTTATAGTCATTGTACAAAAATTCTAGAAAACGAATGGGAATTTGGATGTAAAACAATACGTCCTAATACTTATAAAAACATAGAAAGAAAAATAGGAAATATAAATTTGTTAAATGGAAGCCGGAAATAAAAGATATACTGGTAATAATAATAAGAAAAAGAAAAATTTATTAGAAGAAAAACTTCTAAAAATCTAAAAACAAATATGTAAATGTTTTATATGTGATGAAGAAGGTCACATAGCAACAAATTGTCCTAATAAAGGCAAAAGTGCTAAAAGGTAATTAAAAGTCTTGAAGAACAAGACTTAGAAATATGTTTTGAAGAGGAAATAAATCCCGAAGAAATATTATATGAGCTAATATCAGAAACAGATTCTGATTCAGATGAAGAAGAATATATATTTATGTTTAATGTAGGAAGTAGTTCTAAAAACCAATTAGAAGAAATTCCTCAAAAGAATGACAAGATATTAAATTAGGAAATTTAATTGGAGAAGAAAAAGACTTTTCTGATGAAATGATAGAAAAAATTAATAAAAATCATATTTCTAAAGAAGAAATATATAAAATATCTAAGTTTAAAATTTGGAGTCAAAGGCATATAGAAAAATTAGTGGCAATACAAATGCTAAAGATACTAGAGGAGGATTAACAAATCCCATTATTTACTAAAGAAAAATCATGAGGATTAAAAAGAAAATACCCTCAAGAGTTAGATATATACATTTAGGAATAATTATGATAACAATTAGAGCTTTATTTAGAAGAGGTCATGATATACCTATAATAGCAGGTGTTATTAGATAAAAGATTTGAAAATCCAATAAAAGCACTTATTGGAGGTATTCATCTAATTTACATAATGGAGTAATAGGATTTAAAGTAAAACCAAATTATTTTATATCCATTACAGATCCTCTAATAGAAGAATGTTTATGTTTAAGAATTGCACAAAAATTCAAAATTAAGGATTTAGCAGAAGATCTAGCAATAAGTTGGACTTCTATTAATGAATACACCAACACGGCAGTAAGTAGAAATTAAAGAAATTAATAATAAAATAATAGAGCTATTTGAGCCTAATAAATTTACTACAAAAATCCAGCCTAAATTATTACATTTAAAAGATCTATCAATACCAAGAGATTGGATAATAGATAGAATAAGTGGAGCCAGTGCTTTCAAAACCAAGAAGTACAATAGAATATGTGTCATCGGAGATAGACTATATTTTAAAAATAATGCTATAACAAATACGAATGACAATTTAGTTTTACCTCTAATTCTCAAACAGAAGAAGATGAGGATAATATAAGTACAAATTCAACACCAATAGGTATGAAAACAGTTCAAATACCTATTTTCCCACAGAACCTAGTAGAAATTCTAGAAACACTAGAATGGAAGAAATACAATCTGCCACCATTATTCAACAAATGAAAATGGGAAAAAATGATATTATTACATTTTCAAACTTTCAACCTAGAAAGTATTATACATATATAGAAATTACATTTCAATTTAGAGAATATAAAACATATTCTTTACATGCTTTGTTAGATACAGAGCTACCACCAGAGAGTTGCAGAAAATGCAATACTGTAGAAAATGGGAATTAATGAAAAACCCAATTAGAGCTATAGGAATAGATGGTAAAGAAACCATAATTCAATTCAAAGCTAGAAATATACCAATCTACATAAATAATGTTAGATTTGTAATTCCTAAAATATTATGTTTCCTAAAAATGCATGGAGATATATTATTAGGAAATAATTTTATATATCATCATTTACCATTTTCCATAGATAGAAATTTAGTTATATTATCAACGAAAAAACTTCAGAGAAATACCTTTAATAGAAAATCATAAATTTATATGTGATAAAGGTTTTAGACCAACAAGAAAAGAACAAATTAAACAACTAGAAACAAATCATTGGTTGTTTAAAATCTTAGAAAATAATTTTAGTGAAGAACCACTAAAACTATGGGAAAACAGTCCAAGATATTGTGAGATAAAATTAAAAAATCCTAATAAAATTATTAGAATCAAACCCATGATCTATACTAAACAAGATATAGATGAATTTGATATACAAATTAAGGAATTATTAGAAAAAGGATTAATAGAAAAAACTAATAGTCCACACTCAAGTCCAGCCTTTATGGTAAGAAACCATGCAGAAATAAAAAGAGGAAAAGCTAGAATGGTAATTAATTATAAAAGACTAAACCAAAATACTATTTTTGATGGATACTTTATACCAAGAAAAGATGTTTTGATAAAAAAAGCTAAAACAGCAAAAAATAAAGAAGAACTAATATGCGGATATAGTTCTGGAAAATTTAAACCAAACGAAATCAATTATGCTATATATGAAAAGGAATTATTAGCCATCAAAAAAGCAATAAAAACCTTTTTATATATCTAGCATCCAAAAACTTTATTATCAAAACTACAACCTGAGCAGTTAAACAATTTCTTACTAATAATAGTTTAGAAAATGTACCTAGAAGAATTAGATGGTACAATGAATTATGTAGTTTTAATTTTGAAGTTTTATATGTTAAAGGCGCTGACAATGTTATTGCTGATTATCTTAGCAGGCCTTATGGATAGAGGTAAAAAACCTCTAGAACAAGTCGGAGAATGGACTACGGTTCATAAAAAACCCAACAAAGGGAAGCAAACAAATCCTAATCAAGGATTTACTCCGATATTAACATCATATTATGCCAATCAAGGTTATTATGTTCCTTATCCAATGGTAAGACAACCAATTGGATCTTCTCCATCTTATGCACCAAAATGGCAAGCCAAGTACCACCAAGAAGAATAAGCCAAACAAGCCAATTCCCTTGGTCTCAAGATCCAAACTCAACTTTCCAAGCTAGTTATTCTGGAGTTATAAAAGGAGCAGAAGATTTGTTGAAACAACAACAACTTTTTCTGAAGTAAAAGATTTTTATAATCCAAAGGTTTACCAACAGATTTATATAACTTTATTAATGAAATATGGAAAACCCATATTACAGATCAAAGAGCAAATTTCAAAGAGCTCTTACAAAACTTTCCCAATTTTTAGTTGAAAAAACAACTAAAGAAAATGAAGCTCATGATTTATTATTAAAATCCATTTTATATAGAGATTGGGAAGAATTCAAATAGAATTCAAAAATATCAATGAGATAAATAATCTTATTGATATATTTCAATATTTTATTCATAAAGGAACAAATAGTCCCATTATGAATAAAATGTTTAGAATATGCTTATATAATAAAGCTAGAAATATATTACCATTTGAAGTTTTTGAAAAATTAATAGAGTCATTTGCAACCAAAGAAGCTCAATTTAAAAAGTTTTTTCTGAATACTTTTACAATCTTTTATTTATATAAATGAAATAGGAGAAGAATTTCCTTCTATAAAATTTAGACTGGACCATGAACCATTTGATATAAGCAGATTGAATGGGGTTTTGTTAGAGAAATAGTAGTACAAAATTTCTCTTTTCATCATCTAAAAGATTTTCCTGCTATTATAAAAGCTATATTATCACTATTAGTATATAGAGACGATTTTTTCTACTATTTTTATCCAAATAAGTAGCCTAATTGGTATTGCTGAAAAAGAACGTTTTTATCACCTTATCAAATATGGATTATTCAAAAATGATTGATAGTCCTTATTTATCAGCAATAAAGAAAACAAAGAACACTTGACAAAACCATTGACAAGTGTTATAATAATCCAAAATATCTTCAAATCCAAGCAGAATTGATTTAATGTCAACAAACTCGACACGCACTTCAAGATCGTATATATACACTACATAATCGATGGAAGAAGAATAGTAGCTGACAAAAATAGTCTAATGCAAAAATCGAGAGATGAAGAATCCTTACAATCACTAAAGAAAATAGCGAGATATGGAACTCGATGATTTTCCTTCCGACATAACAGAAGAAATCAAAGACACGTGGAAGGCTTGGAACTCACGAGCCATCACGAGTCTTTACATCCGGATGAAATCGAGACATTAAATCTTGACAACATCCAAGAAGGGTAAAAGACAAAACAAAACCACGTGGAAAGTCAACAAGATTTTCAAAGAAGATTTTCAAGATTGGCGATAAATAAACATTCAAGGCATCCAAGTATGGACAAAGAGATGAAGTGACATCCGACAACATACGTGGAAGCAACAATAAATTCATCCTTATCGTAAACACTGTCGGGATTGAAGAAGAAATTAAATAGAATTTGTAAATTCTACTATAAATAAGAATGTAAAGAGCCTAGGAAAGGCATCGAAAAAGAATTGGAAATCTTTTCTCTTTACTTTAGTTTCTCATTGTAAAAGATCGAAAAATAGTTTAGATATCTTTTCTTTTTCTCTTTGTAAACAATCTTCTCCTGTAAAAATCTTTCCTTTACTTTTAATAAAATAACGATCTTCCGCACCCATAACATCCTCCCCGTGAATCGGTATCAGAGGCCCCTGAGTAACGATTTTTGGAGAATCTATATCAAATATCCATCGTAGTTCTTATCTTTAATCTACAATTTTGTTAATTCTTCTGGTTATTTATCTTAAAACCCATACATCTCAAGTATTTTGTCTTAACTTTGCTGCTTAAGTCTAGGAGAGACGTTAGGCCCTCGTGTTTAAGACAAGATAATAATGTAAGGTTTTAGGTACCAAGATGAATAACATGGAAGAAACAGATTGTTTATATAAAGATAAAACATGCAAATATATTATGCATATAGATTCTAAACAAGAAAATAATATTTTACCCTTAGTAAAGGATTTAATAGTTTAATAGATATAACCTCTATATATTTTAATAAAATATATAATAAGGTCAATAATATAGAAGAAAAGGTAAATAATCTAGGAAATATTAAGGAATTAGATTTGAACAACAAATCTAAAGAAATATTATCGTAAGTTAATAATAAATTAGAACAAGTTATAAATAATAACATAGAGTCGACATAGATCTAGGTCCTTTATATTATGGTAATAGTAATATAATTTTAACTTTATCGATGAAGAGGAAGAAACCTCTGCAGAAAGAATCATCTTCTACTAGTAAAGGTAAAAATCAAAAAAGAAAATCTTTAACTCAACAAAATATGATTTCCAATCCTATAAAGAACTTATAGAACATTGGAAAAGAAGATTTACAAACAAAGAAAGATAAAAATGAAAGAGTAGAATATTTAAAATTAATAGAAGAAATTTATGAAAAACAAAAGACCTATTTGCTAAGTTTAATTATCATTATATGTTAAATTATGACACTACGTAAAGTAGTAGTTCAAGTAATTCGATAATCAAGAAGATTTAAAAGTTACTAGTTATAAATCGATGAAGAAGACACTTCAACAGATGAGGAAGAAAAACCGTAACCTATGGATATTGAAACTACAGATCCATATGGTAAAAGAAAAATAGATTCGGATATTCAAAAAGATGATTATCTCGAGAACGCTAAACAAAGAGTTTGAAACAATAGATAATACAATTAGGATTTTCGGTAATCAAACCAAGATATAGCTACCAATGAAATTAAAACCGAATATATGGGAGAATCTTCTAATCAACAACCTAGTCAAACTATACCTATACCACATAGGATAGATGACTTAAACAAAAGAAATGTGGCCCAAGGAGGAATATATTTAGATTTGACTAATATTCAAATAGCTGACTATGAAAAAACCATAGATGATTGGGCACAGTCAATGACAATTGTTGTAAACAACAACAGTTCATGGTCAAAAGAAAAATTTTAAACTATTTTGTTGGAACATTTCAGGAGATGTTTTACAATTTTTAAGAAGATGGGAAGAATCATGTAGGAAAATTCCAAAAAGGACAACTAATTAATCGATAGGTACCCTAAAGACCTTTTAAAAGGATTAACAAATATTCTAAAAACAGAATTTTGTGGCTATTTTGATAAAAAAGATCAAGATAGTATAGCTAGTTATGTTTTGTCAAAAATAAAATTATGTGATATAAGATATTTAGAAGAATTTTCTAAAAAATTTCTTCATGAATATCAAAAAGTTAAAAACGAAAATATAGAATTTTGGAAAAACCAATATTTTCATAAATTACCTCCACCACGGGATGAGATATGTATAAAGAAATATGTATCTTATTTAGATAAACATAGTAAAGAAGCGTGCATAGCAAAAGAAAATATAGATTCTATAGGTAATAGGATAAATTTTGCAAAAGAAAGAATAACTTTGCATTGCCTACAAACTAAAGTCATAAACAAGTAAAAAATAAATTAAGTTATAGTCATTGTACAAAAATTCTAGAAAACGAATGGGAATTTGGATGTAAAACAATACGTCCTAATACTTATAAAAAAACATAGAAAGAAAAATAGGAAATATAAATTTGTTAAATGGAAGCCGGAAATAAAAGATATACTTGTAATAATAATAAGAAAAAGAAAAATTTATTAGAAGAAAACTTCTAAAAATCTAAAAACAAATATGTAAATGTTTTATATGTGATGAAGAAGGTCACATAGCAACAAATTGTCCTAATAAAGGCAAAAGTGCTAAAAGGTAATTAAAAGTCTTGAAGAACAAGACTTAGAAATATGTTTTGAAGAGGAAATAAATCCCGAAGAAATATTATATGAGCTAATATCAGAAACAGATTCTGATTCAGATGAAGAAGAATATATATTTATGTTTAATGTAGGAAGTAGTTCTAAAACCAATTAGAAGAAATTCCTCAAAAGAATAAACAAGATATTAAATTAGGAAATTTAATTGGAGAAGAAAAAGACTTTTCTGATGAAATGATAGAAAAAATTAATAAAAATCATATTTCTAAAGAAGAAATATATAAAATATCTAAGTTTAAAATTTGGAGTCAAAGGCATATAGAAAAAATTAGTGGCAATACAGTCGCTAAAGATACTAGAGGAGGATTAACAGAAATCCCATTATTTACTAAAGAAAAAATCATGAGGATTAAAAAGAAATACCCTCAAAGTTAGATATATACATTTAGGAATAATTATGATAACAATTAGAGCTTTATTTAGAAGAGGTCATGATATACCTATAATAGCAAAGAGTTATTAGATAAAAGATTTGAAAATCCAATAAAAGCACTTATTGAGGTATTCAGTCTAATTTACATAATGGAGTAATAGGATTTAAAGTAAAACCAAATTATTTTATATCCATTACAGATCCTCTAATAGAAGAATGTTTATGTTTAAGAATTGCACAAAAAATTCTGAAATTAAGGATTTAGCAGAAGATCTAGCAATAAGTTGGACTTCTATTAATGAATACACCAACACGGCAGTAAGTAGAAATTAAAGAAATTAATAATAAAATAATAGAGCTATTTGAGCCTAATAAATTTACTACAGAAATCCAGCCTAAATTATTACATTTAAAAGATCTATCAATACCAAGAGATTGGATAATAGATAGAATAAGTGGAGCCATGCTTCAAAACCAGTAAGTACAATAGAATATGTGTCATCGTGAGATAGACTATATTTTAAAAATAATGCTATAACAAATACGAATGACAATTTAGTTTTACCTCTAATTCTCAAACAGAAGAAGATGAGGATAATATAAGTACAAATTCAACACCAATAGGTATGAAAAATGTAGTTCAAATACCTATTTTCCCCATGAGAACCTAGTAGAAATTCTAGAAACACTAGAATGGAAGAAATACAATCTGCCACCATTATTCAACAAATGAAAATGGGAAAAAATGATATTATTACATTTTCAAACTTTCAACCTAGAAAGTATTATACATATATAGAAATTACATTTCAATTTAGAGAATATAAAACATATTCTTTACATGCTTTGTTAGATACAGAGCTACCACCAAAGAGTTGCAGAGAAAATGCAATACTGTAGAAAAATGGGAATTAATGAAAAACCCAATTAGAGCTATAGGAATAGATGGTAAAGAAACCATAATTCAATTCAAAGCTAGAAATATACCAATCTACATAAATAATGTTAGATTTGTAATTCCTAAAATATTATGTTTCCTAAATGCATGGAGATATATTATTAGGAAATAATTTTATATATCATCATTTACCATTTTCCATAGATAGAAATTTAGTTATATTATCAACAGAAAAAACTTCACAGAGAAATACCTTTAATAGAAAATCATAAATTTATATGTGATAAAGGTTTTAGACCAACAAGAAAAGAACAAATTAAACAACTAGAAACAAATCATTGGTTGTTTAAAATCTTAGAAAATAATTTTAGTGAAGAACCACTAAAACTATGGGAAAACAATCCAAGATATTGTGAGATAAAATTAAAAATCCTAATAAAATTATTAGAATCAAACCCATGATCTATACTAAACAAGATATAGATGAATTTGATATACAAATTAAGGAATTATTAGAAAAAGGATTAATAGAAAAACTAATAGTCCACACTCAAGTCCAAATTTTATGGTAAGAAACCATGCAGAAATAAAAAGAGGAAAAGCTAGAATGGTAATTAATTATAAAAGATTAAACCAAAATACTATTTTTGATGGATACTTTATACCAAGAAAAGATGTTTTGATAAATCAAGCTAAACAAGCAAAATATTTTAGTAAATTCGATGTAAATCGAGATTTTGGCAAATAATGCTAATCGATGAATCTAAACCATTAACGGCTTTTAGTGCACCTAATGGTCATTATCAATGGAGAGTAATGCCATTTGGGTTATGTAATGCACCTCAAATCTTCCAAAGATGGATGGATTCTATATTTAATAAATATAAAAATTACTGTGTAGTTTATATAGATGATATTTTAATATTTTCGAAACACTGGAAAAACATAGAAAACATTTAAATATTATCTCTCAAGAATTCATAAAACATGGAATTATTTTGAGTCCTAAGAAAATAGAATTAGAAAAAAAAAGAAATAGAATTTTTAGGTTTAAATTTATCACCTGATGGTCTTAAACTACAAGATCATATTATAGTAAAAATAAAAGAATTTCTGAAGAAATTAAAGATAAAAACAACTTCAACAATTTCTAGGAATAGTTAATTATGGAAGAAACTTCTTTCCTAATTTGTCCCAAAAATAGGTGACTTATATGAAAAATTAAAAAGGAAAAACTTTTAGTTGGGTCTAAAGAAGACTCGAAATTATTAAAAATATAAAACAGAAATAAATTATACTCCAAAAGTTTATTTACCTAAACAAGGTGATAAATTAATTTTAGAAACTGATGCATCACAAAATTATTGGGGATGTATTTTAAAAGCTAAAACAACAAAAAAATAAAGAAGAACTAATATGCGGATATAGTTCGGAAAATAACTAGTGACAAAAATAGTCTAATGCAAAAATCAAGAGATGAAGAATCCTTACAACCGCTAAAGAAAATAGCGGATATGGAACTCGATGATTTTCCTTCGACATAACAAGAAATCAAAGACACGTGGAAGGCTTGGAACTCACCAGAGCCATCACCGTAGTCTTTACATCCGGATGAAATCGAGACATTAAATCTTGACAACATCCAAGAAGGGTAAAAGACAAAACAAAACCACGTGGAAAGTCAACAAGATTTTCAAAGAAGATTTTCAAGATTGGCGGTAAATAAACATTCAAGGCATCCAAGTATGGACAAAAAGATGAAGTGACATCGACAACATACGTGGAAGCAACAATAAATTCATCCTTATCGAAAACAACTTGGGATTGAAGAAGAAATTAAATAGAATTTGTAAATTCTACTATAAATAAGAATGTAAAGAGCCTAGGAAAGGCATCGAAAAAATTAGAAATCTCTTCTCTTTACTTTAGTTTCTCATTGTAAACGATCGAAAAATAGTTTAGATATCTTTTCTTTTTCTTTTGTAAACAATCTTCTCTGTAAAAATCTTTCCTTTACTTTTAATAAAATAACGATCTTCCGCACCCATAACATCCTCCCCCCCGTAACATCCTTCCCCATGTGAATCGTATCGAGGCCCCCGATGAGTAACGATTCTTGGAGAATCTATATCAAATATCCATCAGTAAGTTCTTATCTTTAATCTACAATTTTGTTAATTCTCACAGTTTATTTATCTTAAAACCCATACATCTGTTATTTTGTCTTAACTTTGCTGCTTAAGTCTAGGAGAGAGCGTTAGGCCACAGTGTTTAAGACAAGATAATAACAGAAGGTTTTAGGTACCAGAAGATGAATAACATGGAAGAAACAGATTGTTTATATAAAAGATAAAACATGCAGATCATATTATGCATATAGATTCTAAACAAGAAAATAATATTTCGGCCCTTAGTAAAGGATTTAATAGTTTAATAGATATAACCTCTATATATTTTAATAAAATATATAATAAGGTCAATAATATAGAAGAAAAGGTAAATAATCTAGGAAATATTAAGGAATTAGATTTGAACAACAAATCTAAAGAAATATTATCGTAAGTTAATAATAAATTAGAACAAGTTATAAATAATAACATAGAGTCGGACATAGATCTAGGTCCTTTATATTATGGTAATAGTAATATAATTTTAACTTTATCGGATGAAGAGGAAAACTCTCTGCAGAAGAATCATCTTCTACTAGTAAAGGTAAAAAACTCAAAAAAAGAAAATCTTTAACTCAACAAAAATATGATTTCCAATCCTATAAAGAACTTATAGAACATTGGAAAAGAAGATTTACAAACAAAGAAAGATAAAAATGAAAGAGTAGAATATTTAAAATTAATAGAAGAAATTTATGAAAAACAAAAGACCTATTTGCTAAGTTTAATTATCATTATATGTTAAATTATGACACTACTGAAAGTAGTAGTTCAAGTAATTACGATAATCAAGAAGATTTAAAAGTTACTAGTTATAAATCGATGAAGAAGACACTTCAACAGATGAGGAAGAAAACCGGAACCTATGGATATTGAAACTACAGATCCATATGGTAAAAGAAAAATAGATTCGGATATTCAAAAAGATGATTATCTGAGAACGCTAAACAAAGAGTTTGAAACAATAGATAATACAATTAGGATTTTCGGTAATCAAACCGAAGATATAGCTACCAATGAAATTAAAACCGAATATATGGGAGAATCTTCTAATCAACAACCTAGTCAAACTATACCTATACCACATAGGATAGATGACTTAAACAAAAGAAATGTGGCCCAAGGAGGAATATATTTAGATTTGACTAATATTCAAATAGCTGACTATGAAAAAACCATAGATGATTGGGCACAGTCAATGACAATTGTTGTAAACAACAACAGTTCATGGTCAAAAGAAAAATTTTTAAACTATTTTGTTGGAACATTTCAGGGAGATGTTTTACAATTTTTAAGAAGATGGGAAGAATCTGATGTAGGAAAATTCCAAAAAGGACAACTAATTAATCGAGATAGGTACCCTAAAAGACCTTTTAAAAGGATTAACAAATATTCTAAAAACAGAATTTTGTGGCTATTTTGATAAAAAAGATCAAGATAGTATAGCTAGTTATGTTTTGTCAAAAATAAAATTATGTGATATAAGATATTTAGAAGAATTTTCTAAAAATTTCTTCATGAATATCAAAAGTAAAAAACGAAAATATAGAATTTTGGAAAAACCAATATTTTCATAAATTACCTCCACCAGGATGAGATATGTATAAAGAAATATGTATCTTATTTAGATAAACATAGTAAAGAAGCGAGGCATAGCAAAAGAAAATATAGATTCTATAGGTAATAGGATAAATTTTGCAAAAGAAAGAATAACTTTACATTGCTTACAAACTAAAGTTGCATAAACAAGTAAAAAATAAATTAAGTTATAGTCATTGTACAAAAATTCTAGAAAACGAATGGGAATTTGGATGTAAAAACAATACGTCCTAGTACTTATAAAAAACATAGAAAGAAAAATAGGAAATATAAATTTGTTAAATGGAAGCCAGGAAATAAAAGATATACTGGTAATAATAATAAGAAAAAGAAAAATTTATTAGAAGAAAAACTTCTAAAAATCTAAAAACAAATATGTAAATGTTTTATATGTGATGAAGAAGGTCACATAGCAACAAATTGTCCTAATAAAGGCAAAAGTGCTAAAAAGGTAATTAAAAGTCTTGAAGAACAAGACTTAGAAATATGTTTTGAAGAGGAAATAAATCAGAAGAAATATTATATGAGCTAATATCGAAATGATTACGATTCGGATGAAGAAGAATATATATTTATGTTTAATATAGGAAGTAGTTCTAAAAACCAATTAGAAGAAATTCCTCAAAAGAAACAAAGAAGATATTAAATTAGGAAATTTAATTGGAGAAGAAAAGACTTTTACGATGAAATGATAGAAAAATTAATAAAAATCATATTTCTAAAGAAGAAATATATAAAATATCTAAGTTTAAAATTTGGAGTCAAAGGCATATAGAAAAATTAGTGTGCAATACAATCAAGTAAAGATACTAGAGGAGGATTAATGAGAATCCCATTATTTACTAAAGAAAAATCATGAGGATTAAAAGAAATACCTCGAAGTTAGATATATACATTTAGGAATAATTATGATAACAATTAGAGCTTTATTTAGAAGAGGTCATGATATACCTATAATAGCAAAGTGTTATTAGATAAAAGATTTGAAAATCCAATAAAAGCACTTATTGGAGGTATTCATCTAATTTACATAATGGAGTAATAGGATTTAAAGTAAAACCAAATTATTTTATATCCATTACAGATCCTCTAATAGAAGAATGTTTATGTTTAAGAATTGGACAAAAAATTCTGAAATTAAGGATTTAGCGTAAGATCTAGCAATAAGTTGGACTTCTATTAATGAATATACCAACACTACAGAAGTAGAAATTAAAGAAATTAATAATAAAATAATAGAGCTATTTGAGCCTAATAAATTTACTACAAAATTCAGCCTAAATTATTACATTTAAAAGATCTATCAATACCAAGAGATTGGATAATAGATAGAATAAGTGGAGCCAAGATTTCAAAACCAGTAAGTACAATAGAATATGTGTCATCGGAGATAGACTATATTTTAAAAATAATGCTATAACAAATACGAATGACAATTTAGTTTTACCCTCTAATTCTCAAACAGAAGAAGATGAGGATAATATAAGTACAAATTCAACACCAATAGGTATGAAAACAGTTCAAATACCTATTTTCCCCACGTAACCTAGTAGAAATTCTAGAAACACTAGAATGGAAGAAATACAATCACCACCATTATTCAACAAATGAAAATGGGAAAAAATGATATTATTACATTTTCAAACTTTCAACCTAGAAAGTATTATACATATATAGAAATTACATTTCAATTTAGAGAATATAAAACATATTCTTTACATGCTTTGTTAGATACAGAGCTACCACCAGTAGTTGCAGAAAAATGCAATACTGTAGAAAAATGGGAATTAATGAAAACCCAATTAGAGCTATAGGAATAGATGGTAAAGAAACCATAATTCAATTCAAAGCTAGAAATATACCAATCTACATAAATAATGTTAGATTTGTAATTCCTAAAATATTATGTTTCCTAAAAATGCATGGAGATATATTATTAGGAAATAATTTTATATATCATCATTTACCATTTTCCATAGATAGAAATTTAGTTATATTATCAACGAAAAACTTCAGTAGAAATACCTTTGATAGAAAATCATAAATTTATATGTGATAAAGGTTTTAGACCAACAAGAAAAGAACAAATTAAACAACTAGAAACAAATCATTGGTTGTTTAAAATCTTAGAAAATAATTTTAGTGAAGAACCACTAAAACTATGGGAAAACAGTCCAAGATATTGTGAGATAAAATTAAAAAATCCTAATAAAATTATTAGAATCAAACCCATGATCTATACTAAACAAGATATAGATGAATTTGATATACAAATTAAGGAATTATTAGAAAAGGATTAATAGAAAAAACTAATAGTCCACACTCAAGTCCAAATTTTATGGTAAGAAACCATGCAGAAATAAAAAGAGGAAAAGCTAGAATGGTAATTAATTATAAAAGACTAAACCAAAATACTATTTTTGATGGATACTTTATACCAAGAAAAGATGTTTTGATAAATCAAGCTAAACAAGCAAAATATTTTAGTAAATTCGATCAGTAAATCGAGATTTTGGCAAATAATGCTAATCGATGAATCTAAACCATTAACGGCTTTTAGTGCACCTAATGGTCATTATCAATGGAGAGTAATGCCATTTGGGTTATGTAATGCACCTCAAATCTTCCAAAGATGGATGGATTCTATATTTAATAAATATAAAAAATTACATGTAGTTTATATAGATGATATTTTAATATTTTCGAAACACCGAAAAACATAGAAAACATTTAAATATTATCTCTCAAGAATTCATAAAACATGGAATTATTTTGAGTCCTAAGAAAATAGAATTAGAAAAAACAGAAATAGAATTTTTAGGTTTAAATTTATCAGCTGATGGTCTTAAACTACAAGATCATATTATAGTAAAAATAAAAGAATTTCCTGAAGAAATTAAAGATAAAAAACAACTTCAACAATTTCTAGGAATAGTTAATTATGGAAGAAACTTCTTTCCTAATTTGTCCCAAAAAATAGGTGAAAACTTTTAGCTGGTCTAAAGAAGACTCAGAAATTATTAAAAATATAAAAACAGAAATAAATTATACTCCAAAAGTTTATTTACCTAAACAAGGTGATAAATTAATTTTAGAAACTGATGCATCACAAAATTATTGGGGATGTATTTTAAAAGCTAAAACAGCAAAAAATAAAGAAGAACTAATATGCGGATATAGTTCTGGAAAATAACTAGCTGACAAAAATAGTCTAATGCAAAAATCAAGAGATGAAGAATCCTTACAACTGCTAAAGAAAATAGCAGATATGGAACTCGATGATTTTCCTTCTGACATAACAGAAGAAATCAAAGACACGTGGAAGGCTTGGAACTCACTGAGCCATCACGAGTCTTTACATCTGGATGAAATCGAGACATTAAATCTTGACAACATCCAAGAAGGGTAAAAGACAAAACAAAAACCACGTGGAAAGTCAACAAGATTTTCAAAGAAGATTTTCAAGATTGGCAGTAAATAAACATTCAAGGCATCCAAGTATGGACAAAAAGATGAAGTGACATCTGACAACATACGTGGAAGCAACAATAAATTCATCCTTATCAGAAACACTGTTCGGGATTGAAGAAGAAATTAAATAGAATTTGTAAATTCTACTATAAATAAGAATGTAAAGAGCCTAGGAAAGGCATCGAAAAAGAATTAGAAATCTCTTCTCTTTACTTTAGTTTCTCATTGTAAACGATCGAAAAATAGTTTAGATATCTTTTCTTTTTCTCTTTTGTAAACAATCTTCTCCTGTAAAAATCTTTCCTTTACTTTTAATAAAATAACGATCTTCCGCACCCATAACATCCTCCCCCCGTAACATCCTTCCCCCCGTGAATCGGTATCGAGGCCCCTGAGTAACGATTCTTGGAGAATCTATATCAAATATCCATCAGTAAGTTCTTATCTTTAATCTACAATTTTGTTAATTCTCTGTTATTTATCTTAAAACCCATACATCTGTTATTTTGTCTTAACTTTGCTGTTTAAGTCTAGGAGAGAGACGTTAGGCCACAGTGTTTAAGACAAGATAATATGAAGGTTTTAGGTACCAAGATGAATAACATGGAAGAAACAGATTGTTTATATAAAGATAAAACATGCAATCATATTATGCATATAGATTCTAAACAAGAAAATAATATTTCGACCCTTAGTAAAGGATTTAATAGTTTAATAGATATAACCTCTATATATTTTAATAAAATATATAATAAGGTCAATAATATAGAAGAAAAGGTAAATAATCTAGGAAATATTAAGGAATTAGATTTGAACAACAAATCTAAAGAAATATTATCGTAAGTTAATAATAAATTAGAACAAGTTATAAATAATAACATAGAGTCGAGACATAGATCTAGGTCCTTTATATTATGGTAATAGTAATATAATTTTAACTTTATCAGATGAAGAGGAAGAAACCTCTGCAGAAGAATCATCTTCTACTAGTAAAGGTAAAAAACCTGAAAAAAGAAAATCTTTAACTCAACAAAATATGATTTCCAATCCTATAAAGAACTTATAGAACATTGGAAAAGAAGATTTACAAACAATAAAGATAAAAATGAAAGAGTAGAATATTTAAAATTAATAGAAGAAATTTATGAAAAACAAAAGACCTATTTGCTAAGTTTAATTATCATTATATGTTAAATTATGACACTACGTAAAGTAGTAGTTCAAGTAATTCGATAATCAAGAAGATTTAAAAGTTACTAGTTATAAATCGATGAAGAAGACACTTCAACAGATGAGGAAGAAAAAACGTAACCTATGGATATTGAAACTACAGATCCATATGGTAAAAGAAAAATAGATTCGGATATTCAAAAGATGATTATCTCGAGAACGCTAAACAAAGAGTTTGAAACAATAGATAATACAATTAGGATTTTCGGTAATCAAACCAAAGATATAGCTACCAATGAAATTAAAACCAGATATATATGGGAGAATCTTCTAATCAACAACCTAGTCAAACTATACCTATACCACATAGGATAGATGACTTAAACAAAAGAAATGTGGCCCAAGGAGGAATATATTTAGATTTGACTAATATTCAAATAGTGACTATGAAAAAACCATAGATGATTGGGCACAATCAATGACAATTGTTGTAAACAACAACAGTTCATGGTCAAAAGAAAAATTTTTAAACTATTTTGTTGGAACATTTCGTGGAGATGTTTTACAATTTTTAAGAAAGATGGGAAGAATCGATGTAGGAAAATTCCAAAAGGACAACTAATTAATCGGATAGGTACCCCTAAAGACCTTTTAAAAGGATTAACAAATATTCTAAAAAGCAGAATTTTGTGGCTATTTTGATAAAAAAGATCAAGATAGTATAGCTAGTTATGTTTTGTCAAAAATAAAATTATGTGATATAAGATATTTAGAAGAATTTTCTAAAAATTTCTTCATGAATATCAAAAAAGTTAAAAACGCAAATATAGAATTTTGGAAAAACCAATATTTTCATAAATTACCTCCACCCCAGGATGAGATATGTATAAAGAAATATGTATCTTATTTAGATAAACATAGTAAAGAAGCGAGGCATAGCAAAAGAAAATATAGATTCTATAGGTAATAGGATAAATTTTGCAAAAGAAAGAATAACTTTACATTGCTTACAAACTAAAGCTGCTAAACAAGTAAAAAATAAATTAAGTTATAGTCATTGTACAAAAATTCTAGAAAACGAATGGGAATTTGGATGTAAAACAATACGTCCCTAGTACTTATAAAAACATAGAAAGAAAAATAGGAAATATAAATTTGTTAAATGGAAGCCAGAAATAAAAGATATACTGGTAATAATAATAAGAAAAAGAAAAAATTTATTAGAAGAAAAACTTCTAAAAAATCTAAAAAACAAATATGTAAATGTTTTATATGTGATGAAGAAGGTCACATAGCAACAAATTGTCCTAATAAAGGCAAAAGTGCTAAAAAGGTAATTAAAAGTCTTGAAGAACAAGACTTAGAAATATGTTTTGAAGAGGAAATAAATCCCGAAGAAATATTATATGAGCTAATATCAGAAACAGATTCTGATTCAGATGAAGAAGAATATATATTTATGTTTAATATAGGAAGTAGTTCTAAAAACCAATTAGAAGAAATTCCTCAAAAAGAACAGCAAGATATTAAATTAGGAAATTTAATTGGAGAAGAAAAAGACTTTTCTGATGAAATGATAGAAAAAATTAATAAAAATCATATTTCTAAAGAAGAAATATATAAAATATCTAAGTTTAAAATTTGGAGTCAAAGGCATATAGAAAAAATTAGTGGCAATACAGTCGCTAAAGATACTAGAGGAGGATTAATGAAATCCCATTATTTACTAAAGAAAAATCATGAGGATTAAAAGAAATACCCTCGAGTTTAGATATATACATTTAGGAATAATTATGATAACAATTAGAGCTTTATTTAGAAGAGGTCATGATATACCTATAATAGCAAAGTGTTATTAGATAAAAGATTTGAAAATCCAATAAAAGCACTTATTGGAGGTATTCATCTAATTTACATAGTGGAGTAATAGGATTTAAAGTAAAACCAAATTATTTTATATCCATTACAGATCCTCTAATAGAAGAATGTTTATGTTTAAGAATTCAGACAAAAAATTCTGAAATTAAGGATTTAGCAGAAGATCTAGCAATAAGTTGGACTTCTATTAATGAATATACCAACACGGCAGTAGTAGAAATTAAAGAAATTAATAATAAAATAATAGAGCTATTTGAGCCTAATAAATTTACTACTGAAATTCAGCCTAAATTATTACATTTAAAAGATCTATCAATACCAAGAGATTGGATAATAGATAGAATAAGTGGAGCCAGTGATTCAAAACCAAGAAGTACAATAGAATATGTGTCATCGGAGATAGACTATATTTTAAAAATAATGCTATAACAAATACGAATGACAATTTAGTTTTACCTCTAATTCTCAAACAGAAGAAGATGAGGATAATATAAGTACAAATTCAACACCAATAGGTATGAAAACAGTTCAAATACCTATTTTCCCCACATGAAACCTAGTAGAAATTCTAGAAACACTAGAATGGAAGAAATACAATCTGCCACCATTATTCAACAAATGAAAATGGGAAAAAATGATATTATTACATTTTCAAACTTTCAACCTAGAAAGTATTATACATATATAGAAATTACATTTCAATTTAGAGAATATAAAACATATTCTTTACATGCTTTGTTAGATACAGAGCTACCACCAGGTGATTGCAGAGAAAAATGCAATACACAGTGAAAAATGGGAATTAATGAAAAACCCAATTAGAGCTATAGGAATAGATGGTAAAGAAACCATAATTCAATTCAAAGCTAGAAATATACCAATCTACATAAATAATGTTAGATTTGTAATTCCTAAAATATTATGTTTCCAGAAATGCATGGAGATATATTATTAGGAAATAATTTTATATATCATCATTTACCATTTTCCATAGATAGAAATTTAGTTATATTATCAACAGAAAAAACTTCAGAGAAATACCTTTAATAGAAAATCATAAATTTATATGTGATAAAGGTTTTAGACCAACAAGAAAAGAACAAATTAAACAACTAGAAACAAATCATTGGTTGTTTAAAATCTTAGAAAATAATTTTAGTGAAGAACCACTAAAACTATGGAAAAACAGTCAAGATATTGTGAGATAAAATTAAAAATCCTAATAAAATTATTAGAATCAAACCCATGATCTATACTAAACAAGATATAGATGAATTTGATATACAAATTAAGGAATTATTAGAAAAAGGATTAATAGAAAAACTAATAGTCCACACTCAAGTCCAAATTTTTTATGGTAAGAAACCATGCAGAAATAAAAAGAGGAAAAGCTAGAATGGTAATTAATTATAAAAGACTAAACCAAAATACTATTTTTGATGGATACTTTATACCAAGAAAAGATGTTTTGATAAATCAAGCTAAACAAGCAAAATATTTTAGTAAATTCGATCAAATCGAGATTTTGGCAAATAATGCTAATCGATGAATCTAAACCATTAACGGCTTTTAGTGCACCTAATGGTCATTATCAATGGAGAGTAATGCCATTTGGGTTATGTAATGCACCTCAAATCTTCCAAAGATGGATGGATTCTATATTTAATAAATATAAAAATTACATGTAGTTTTTATATAGATGATATTTTAATATTTTCGAAAACACTGGAAAAACATAGAAAACATTTAAATATTATCTCTCAAGAATTCATAAAACATGGAATTATTTTGAGTCCTAAGAAAATAGAATTAGAAAAAAATGAAATAGAATTTTTAGGTTTAAATTTATCACCGATGGTCTTAAACTACAAGATCATATTATAGTAAAAATAAAAGAATTTCTGAAGAAATTAAAGATAAAAACAACTTCAACAATTTCTAGGAATAGTTAATTATGGAAGAAACTTCTTTCCTAATTTGTCCCAAAAATAGGTGACTTATATGAAAAATTAAAAAGGAAAAACTTTTAGTTGGTCTAAAGAAGACTCAGAAATTATTAAAAATATAAAAACAGAAATAAATTATACTCCAAAAGTTTATTTACCTAAACAAGGTGATAAATTAATTTTAGAAACTGATGCATCACAAAATTATTGGGGATGTATTTTAAAAGCTAAAACAGCAAAAAATAAAGAAGAACTAATATGCGGATATAGTTGGAAAATTTAAACCAAACGAAATCAATTATGCTATATATGAAAAGGAATTATTAGCCATCAAAAAAGCAATAAAAACCTTTTTTATATATCTAGCATCTGAAAACTTTATTATCAAAACTGACAACCAGGCAGTTAAACAATTTCTTACTAATAATAGTTTAGAAAATGTACCTAGAAGAATTAGATGGTACAATGAATTATGTAGTTTTAATTTTGAAGTTTTATATGTTAAAGGCGCTGATAATGTTATTGCTGATTATCTTAGCAGGCCTTATGGATAGAGGTAAAAAACCTCTAGAACAAGTCGGAGAATGGACTACGGTTCATAAAAAACCCAACAAAGGGAAGCAAACAAATCCTAATCAAGGATTTACTCCGATATTAACATCATATTATGCCAATCAAGGTTATTATGTTCCTTATCCAATGGTAAGACAACCAATTGGATCTTCTCCATCTTATGCACCAAAAATGGCAAGCCAGTACTCACCAAGAAGAATAAGCCAAACAAGCCAATTCCTTGGTCTCGTGATCCAAACTCACTTTCCAAGCTAGTTATTACGAAGTTATAAAAGGAGCGTAAGATTTGTTGAAACAACAACAACTTTTCACCAAGTAAAAGATTTTTATAATCCAGGTTTACCAACAGATTTATATAACTTTATTAATGAAATATGGAAAACCCATATTACAGATCAAAGAGCAAATTTCGAAGAGCTCTTACAAAACTTTCCCAATTTTTAGTTGAAAAAACAACTAAAGAAAATGAAGCTCATGATTTATTATTAAAATCCATTTTATATAGAGATTGGGAAGAATTGAAATAGAATTCAAAAATATCAATGAGATAAATAATCTTATTGATATATTTCAATATTTTATTCATAAAGGAACAAATAGTCCCATTATGAATAAAATGTTTAGAATATGCTTATATAATAAAGCTAGAAATATATTACCATTTGAAGTTTTGAAAAAATTAATAGAGTCATTTGCAACCAAAGAAGCTCAATTTAAAAAGTTTTTTCCGAATACTTTTACAATCTTTTATTTATATAAATGAAATAGGAGAAGAATTTCCTTCTATAAAATTTAGACTGACTGTGAACCATTTGATATAAGCGATTATTGAATGGGGTTTTGTTAGAGAAATAGTAGTACAAAATTTCTCTTTTCATCATCTAAAAGATTTTCTGCTATTATAAAAGCTATATTATCACTATTAGTATATAGAGACGATTTTTTCTACTATTTTTATATCCAAATAAGTAGCCTAATTGGTATTAATTGAAAAGAACGTTTTTATCACCTTATCAAATATGGATTATTCAAAAAATGATTGATAGTCCTTATTTATCAAGCCATTAAAAAAAACAAAGATTTTCCTTTTTGTAGCTTCAAATTATTATTATTTAAAATGAGTAAATATATTTTTAAAAAATATAAAGTCTAGTGTGATTGTTTTGTAAAAGTTTTGAGCATGTTGAAATCCAATTTTGCACATATATACAATATAAGGTTATGTTCAAACTATGGATTTATACAGAAAAGGTAGTATTCATAATTAAAACATTTTAATCAAGTAAAAATATGAGATGAGATAATTTCGATCATATCAGTTGGTAAATTTAATCACCCCATCGCCCAATATATTTTAACTTTTTTTTTGAAAAAAATTAAAATAAAATTTATGGTTACCTAAATTGCCCCTCTTCTTCCAAACTTGGCCGACTGCTTAGTTTTTGTGCTCTTTCCTTTTCAGATCTCACCATCTCTCCTCTGTTACTCCCTTTCTTCAATTGAGGCTCAAACCAGCACCTCACGGCCAGAACGACGCCGTTATTGGCACTCCCAGGTCAGCCTTACATCTCTCCCCCTCTTTCTTTTCCTTTCTCTTAATTGGATTCCCTCCCATATTCAATTATCATCTCTAGCTTTTGTTGAAAACGATAATTTATATCCATAATTTACTTACTCAACTCAACTTTAATCTGGGTTTATTTTATTTTCTCCATTTTCCCTTTTGCCCACTACTTTCGACGCTACTTAAACCACCATGTTTGAAGCATGAGTCTTTTTTTTTTTTTTTTGTATTAATAGATGGAAGTTGAAGAAGAAAAAGAAGCTTTTCCTAGTAATAATGATTGCTTAGCCGAGGGAAAATGCGACGGTCAGGTTCTAAAAGAAATAAATACTGAACCCAGTGAATCGTTTGATGTTCAAAATAGCTTACCCGAGGGAAAGAAAGAGTTTGTTGCTCCAGCTGTTGGAATGGAGTTTGAATCTTACGATGATGCTTATAATTATTATAACTGCTATGCTAAGGAAGCCGGGTTTCGTGTTAGGGTTAAGAATTCTTGGTTTAAGCGGAACAGTAGAGAGAAATATGGTGCTGTGCTTTGTTGTAGTAGCCAGGGTTTTAAAAGAATCAAAGATGTTAACCGTCTTCGGAAGGAAACTAGGACTGGTTGCCCTGCTATGATAAGGATGAGAGTCGTCGACTCGAAACGATGGCGGGTGCTTGAGGTTACACACGAACATAACCACTTATTAGGTGCCAAAATTTATAAATCTGTTAAGAAGATGGGCTCCGGAGCAAGAAGTAAGTTGCAATCGAGTTCTGATGCTGAAGTGCGAACGATCAAGTTGTATCGAGCATTAGTGATAGATGGCGGGGGTAATGGGACTCCGAACTGCAATGCGACAGGAGGTAGGAAGTTCTCTGATCACCCACATCAGCTCAATCTTAGAAAGGGTGACTCGCAAGCTATTTATAACTACCTTTGCCGTTTGCAGCTGACTAACCCGAACTTCTTTTACTTGATGGATTTCACTGATGAAGGGTGTTTGAGGAATGTGTTCTGGGTTGATTCGCGATGTAGGGCATGTTGTGGCTATTTTGGGGATGTCATTTATGTTGATAACACTTGCACGTCAAATAGATATGAGACTCCCCTTGTGGCACTTGTTGGAGTAAACCATCATGGCCAAACCGTGTTACTGGGTTGTGGCCTGCTTGCTGGTGAGACAGCTGAGTCTTATACTTGGTTATTCAAAGCATGGCTTACATGTGTGTTAGGACAGTATCCTCAAACCATTATTACAGACAGATGCAAGGCTTTGCAGACTGCAATTGCCGAGGTGTTCCCCAAATCTAATCATCGCTTCAGTTTGTCACTCATAATGAAAAGAGTTCCAGAAAAGTTGGGAGGATTGCGTAATTATGATGCAATTAGAAAGACATTTGTTAAGGCAGTTTTTGAAACACTTAAAGTGATTGAATTTGAGGCAGCCTGGGGATTTATGATCCAGCATTTTGGTGTCACTGATCATGAGTGGCTTAGATCATTATATGAAGATCGAGCTCGGTGGGCTCCAGTTTATCTAAAGGACACATTTTTTGCTGGACTATCTGCTTCGAGGCCTGGTGAGAATTTAAGTCCCTTTTTTGATAAGTATGTGCACAAACAAACCCCTTTAAAAGAGTTTCTTGATAAGTATGAATTAGCATTACAAAAGAAGCACAAGGAAGAAACTCTTGCTGATATTGAGTCAAGAAATTCCAGCCCTGAATTGAGAACAAGATGCTCCTTTGAGTTGCAACTCTCCAAGTTGTACACGAGAGAAATTTTCAAGCGGTTCCAGTTTGAGGTAGAGGAGATGTATTCCTGTTTTAGTACAACACAGTTACATGTTGACGGGCCTATAATAATATTCTTGGTCAAGGAGCGAGTGTTGGCTGAAGGAAATAGGAGAGAAATTAGGGATTATGAAGTACTTTATAACAGATCGGCTAGCGAAGTTAGATGCATTTGCAGTTGCTTTAATTTCTATGGATATCTATGCCGGCATGCATTGTGTGTGCTTAACTTCAACGGTGTTGAGGAGGTCCCATCCAAGTACATTCTCTCACGATGGAAAAAGGATTACAAGCGCTTCTATGTTCCAGACCAAGGTTCGTATAACATTGATTCCATTGATCACATGCAATGGTTTAATCAGTTGTATAGAAGTGCCTTGCAAGTTGTGGAGGAGGGGGCAATATCTTTAGACCATTACAAAGTTGCATTGCAAGCTTTTGAAGATTCATTGAATAGAGTTCACGTGGTAGAAGAAAAGCAAGATTAATAATATACATTGTGAAGGTACAGGATTTTTATAAATAATGTTGGTCTTCCTTTTCCTTTCTTATCGAACCATCATTTGTCATCAAGGTTCTAATCGTTTGCTGCTTTGTGCAGAGCATTAGCCCAAGTAGTATAGCTTGTGATGTATATAATTTGATCATATAATTCAATTAGTGGTAAAGGATTTCCCCACCCTCATTTTATCCTTGATAGATATAACTATACATAGCATTGTCATAAAGGGAATTGTTGATATTTGATCATGTGGGGGGTTTAATAAGAAATGTATGTTCCTTGCAAGTACTGGAAACATGGAGTGGTTTCAATTGTCACCATGAAATATTTCCTTGCAGGTATTTAAGCCTTTGAACAAAAATGAAAAGATGCGTGGTTTGGTTCATTATCAAACTTGGTTTGTGCATATCGTGCCAAACTGCATGTGAGAAGTCACAGGCACATACATGAATGTGAAAGGGGTACATTGTATGCTGAGAGAGTTAATATTGATATGAAGTTTCCATTCAAAGATTCTTCATATTTGTGAGTTTTTGTAAAGCGATGCAAGGCGATGTTCTGTTTGAAGAAGTTATGAGGTTATGAGAAGGCAGAATGATGTCAGTATTTAGGTGAATTAAGTAGTAAATAATCACATTAAATTTAAAAACCAATAGCATCGCATGAAAGCATTAGAACCAAACACAAGTAGTACCACAAGACCAAGCGGCTCTTTCCCTCGTTAAAACTCTCTGACAGGAAAGGGAACCTCAAATGATGAGCCTTTAACATTCCGTTTGAACATGTTTAAATACATTCTGCAAAATGGGGATCTTTGAAATTGGCAAAAGAAAGAGATGCAATTGATTACTGAAAAAAAAAAAAAAAAGAAAAGAAAGAAAATAATAAAAGGAGCTCAGAATCGCTGTTAACTCATCAGTCAGAGAAATCAAGCAAGTGGAAGGACCCAACCGTCCACGGAGCAAATAAACTCATAGCACCTTGCACCAGCCGGGAATCGAACCCGGGTCTGTACCGTGGCAGGGTACTGTTCTACCACTAGACCACTGGTGCTTGTTGAAGCCACGCAGAACTTATGTACTAATTGTTTGTCGTTTATTTTCTGAAGTATAACAAATATAATCCATAGAGGTTCAAATGGTAAATTCAGTTAATATCAAATTCAACACTTTAACCTAAATTTTTTCAAACTTATTACTCAAACTGAACTAAATTTCGAATTTTGTATTTATATTAGACTTATGGATAGATATATAATATATTACTAATTTTGATTAATCAATTAATTACTTGATTTATAACTAAAATTTGAAAAAAAAGCTTGAATTCGATTTAATAAAGACCCTAACAATCCCTCAGTGGAATATTGCTGCCCTAATCTATCTAAAAGTCATCCCCTAAAGCAACAAAATTGCAGAATTGCAGAATTTAGAGGGTCTGATTTTGTGGCAGCTAAGCAAAGGGAAACCATAGCATTGGCAGGCTAATTAAGGTATTAATCCTTAAGATTTTTAATATTTCAAGTTTTCTTTTCCTGAATATTTTTATTTAGTAAGTCCATTATTCTAGAGATTAAGCAAAGTTCTTTTAAGCATTATGTGACATTGTCTTGTAATTGTTACGTTATTGTTATTTCTATGTTGTTTTAACTTCTATTATATTTTACATAATTTGTTACATTAATTCAATTTAGAAATATTTGTGTTTGTGTTAGTATATCAATTCATGATATATTTTGAATCATTTTATTTAAGTGTTTCAATTTAGAGAAAAAAATATGTTTGGGTAAAAAGAGGAACGTTTGAGTAAAAGAAAAGGCAAAGAAATGTAAAAAATCAATTTTTTTTGGGAGCATTTGTCTTTTAAGAATTTGGCACTGGCACAAGGCTTTAGGGTTTACTTTTGGAGAGTAGGTGTCAGCTAAGTCTAGGTTAGCTTTTAATTTCGTTTTGTTTATTATTTTAGTTTTTGTTTTTAATTCTGTTTGTTTCTTCACTCTCGTAGGCCCATCTTCAATGGGTTAATTGTACTTTGATTTGTTTTATTACAAAGTCCAACCTGGTTCATTTCAAATTTTTTTATTATCAATTTATACCATTTTTTATAATTAATAATTTTTTTATATAAAATTTCACAAACTTTTCATTTATTTTTGTTGTATTGATTTTTTTTGTGTGTCATGTTGTATTGATGTTATTAATTTTTAAAATTACAATATTTTTATAATAAATTATTTATTTTCTTATATTATTATGTTTTTTTTTAAAATTTATGTTATATCTATGTCAAGGTTAACTTATATAATATTTTGTATAGATTATCATAATGATTCATTTTAATTCTAATTTTATGAACTTAAAAATTAAAGTAACTCAGATGCTATATATTAGCATCTGTAACAATAAATAGAATTTCACAAAAAAAAAAAGTTAAAATTTATCTCAAATCATTGTGAGAATCCAATTTAACATTGCAAACAATTAATTTTAAGTCACATGTGTAATTCAAATTTATATAATCATTTCTTGTTAATTGTTAGAGTTATGTGACTCAAATCTCGTTTGATCTGGTTTGAAAAGTTCAAGGTGCAACTCACTTGTTAAAGCAATAAAATAGAGAGGTAAAATATGAGATCTGTAGGGACGAAAGACCATGCTGCACAAGTTGAATCCGTATAGGACTATACTTCTTCTATTAGACATTGATTATAACAGAGTTGTTTAACCTTTAAAATGTGTATAGTCAAAAATATCTTGTATTGTGGTTTTTCAACATTAGTGAATTCCTCCTCTTTTACTTGTGGTTTTTTCTCGATAAGAGTTTTTCAAGTAAAATCTATATGTTTTTTATTTTTCTTTCTTATTGCTCTGCGATCATTCCTACTGCCATTATTGACGTATAGTATAACATTAATAATTCATTTTGCATTTTTTTATATCTATATATTTATTTTATGCTATTTTTTAACATGATATTTTAATTTTTTTCGTGCATTTTTATCAAATAATTCAATATTTTATTTATTTAATAACTAAATTATTATATATATCATATTTAAAAATTGAATTTATCTTTGCGAAGTGTAGCAAGCAGGCATGTTCTAGTGCTATTAATATTGACCCAAAATTGAAATTAATTGAAATAGAAACTTGAATGAATTTTTTTTAAAATATCAACATTTTATATTAATGTTTTAAAATATAAATTAAAAACCTATATAAAAATGGAGGTGGAAGATAGCTCTACTCTCTCTCTAGAAGAAAAAGATGAACTCCAACAAAGCATTAAGAAAGTTAAGCCAACTAATAGCACCCTATCAGGTACGCCAAGAAAGAGCGTTTCTTACAGGGATACTTTGTTGGCAGCAATTTGGAAACTATGGATTTATGTTGGATACCAACTCAGGAGTAGTGGAAGAGGATGAAAAGGGGTTGACCCAAGACTTCAAACAGTGAGTTGATGAGGATGGGAATATCTCCATTTCCTTATCATTAGAGGAGAAATGCCACATCTGTTTCAGGTGGGAAAAGACATTGGTCATTAAAGTTTTTGGAAAAACCCTAAGCTACTAGTTTCTACTATTCAAACCAGGGATTTAAATTACGGTTGTGGCCACGTTTTCGGTCGCGTTGCGTTTATCGCGGTTGCAGACATAACGGATGCTATTGCGGTCAGTGCGGGTATCGCGGTCGTGAATTTTTTTAAAATTCACACAACTTATTGTAAAACATAATAATAATAATTATAATTATAAAAAGTCACTTTTAATTATAATTATAAAATTTAACGATTTACTGTTCAAGGAAACATGGGCTCCAAATTAGGACCCGAAGTGGCGGCCATGATTACGAAGGTCTTTCGTATGTTGCCAAAGTCCCCTTCGTTGTCGTCGAATTGGTTAATTTTCGATCAGTGGATGTTGATGTTGAAAACAGAGTTGCATGGGTTCAAGTTGGTGCGATTCTCAGTGAAGTTTATTATAGAATTGCAAAGAAAAGTAAAACACTCACCTTTGCGGGTGGCGTTTTTCATTCAATTGGAGTTGGCGGTTATATTAGCGGCGGAGGTTTCGGGTTATTGTTCAAAAAATACGGTACTAGAAATGATAACGTGATTGACGCTCAATTCATCGACGTAAATGAAAGAATTCTTGATAGGAAATCTATAGGGGAAGATTTGTTTTGAGCGATCCGAGGTGGTGGTGGTGGTAGCTTTGGGATCATACTTGCCTGGAAACTAAAACTCATTCCAGTTCCTGTAACTGTGAGTCAGTGAGTTTGTGACGGCATTTTCCGTTAGTCGAACACTCGAACAAAATGCTGCCCAACTCATCTTTCGATGGCAAGAGATCGCTCATAAACTTCCCGATGAAATGAACCCTGGTGTTTCCATGTTCAGCGTTAATTCAACTCAAGACGGGAGGAAAAAAAATTCTTGCTTCGTTCAGTATTTTTACTGTAACAAAAAAATAACGGGAATAGCGGCTCGTTATTGCCGCAATTGGCCGTTACTCGTTAAATTGCGGCTACGATCCACCGCTATTGGTGTGACTTCGCTTCACACCGCTATTTTTAGCAGTAGCGATTTCGGACGACACCACTACCGCTATATAGTGGCCGCTATTTCGCTACCGACTGCTATTTAAATCCGTGATTCAAACTTAACCAACTCTGAAACTCCTCTAGGGCCATCCAGCTTGTTGACTTAGGTTATGGGTACTTTGTTACCAAATTTTTCTGTGCTGAAGACTATGAAAAGGTGGTGAAAGGTGGCCCGTGGTTTATAAATGATAGTTTTCTTAACATAAGACGTTGGCCCCCAAACTTCCGAGCATTTGAGTATTCTTTAACTCAATCGCAGTCTGGGTTTAATTGCTCCTTATTGTGCGTGCATTGAATAGATATGGAAATGCAGTACAAGTATACATGTCAAATTGTAATATAATTTTTATTATAACATAAAAGTATTTCGAAAATTGTACTCAAGAGAGGTATGAGCTAAAATTTAATTGAACAAAAGGAAAACATTCAATAAAGAAGTCTAAAAAGCTACTTATCTATTAATTATAGTAAGTAAAATAATAAAGTAATAATGAAGTGCTAGCTAAGTAAAAGCGACCTAATTGTAATAATATCAAAAGTTTCAATCGAATCAAACAAGATGAACAAGCGGGAATTGGTTAATCTCTATGGTCACAATTAATCTCAGATTAAAGATTTAACAAATAATCTCTTAATTGATCTAATTAATACCTTTTGTCCTATAATTTTACCAATTTATAATTTAGCCCAATTTGTCTTTCGATTTAATTGAAACTAAATGAGACAATTGAATTTCTTCTTAATAAGGTCTCCTCTCGGTCTCCCTTATCTTGATTTTCACCTAAAGTTGTCTATTCTAGGTTTTGATTTTTTTTTCAATTTAATCCTATTATTTAACTTAAACCCTAAACCCTAGATTAACTGCTTCCACATCAACAAATTTAGTTTTGACCTATCATAATTATACGATACCCACTCAATTTACAATTCATTTTAATAATTAAAAACTTAAAAATTGAATGTTTAAAGATGTTCAATGCTTGATCGACTAAATTTCGATTGTGTAAATTACGATAAAGCAGAAATCTCTGTTGAATGATTTAATCGATTACTCTTAATGATGAATGAACCACACGAACAATACTTGTAAGAATAAAAGTATCTAAAAGAACGAAAGAAAATTGAGAGTGCAGAAATTTATTTTAGAACTTTGCCCTAAGTTTACACATTCTTTTGGGTTGCGTTGACTAAAACGCCTCTTCAAAATTTAAATCTATCAAGCCTCAATGTTGCAACATCACAGGTCTGATGTTGCTACTTTCCTGACAGTCCACTCGAGTCTCTATAGGATTACCTAGGTGTCGCGATGTTGCTATTGGCGTCGCGACTTTGCTGCAACGTTGTGATGAACTTTCAACTCTGGCCACTGTCGTCAATGTCTCAACTTTATCCATATAATGACATGACTTCACCTCTTCAGTATCGCAACTTTGGCCACAGTCCACCTAGAAGGTTGTTTTTGCTCAAAATTCCTTCTAGGTGATTATTCAGCTTTGATGTCGCAACTTCACCGATATTGCGTTGCAACATTCTAAGCAGTCCCATTGTGCTTTGCCATTTTACCCAAGTTATTTCTTGCATCAGCTGCAATCACTTGTTAGAACACATTGAAACAACTAATACACTCAACAAAAAGGTAAATCTGACATAAATCATAAAATCATTAAAATAACATCAAAATGCTTGATTAAAAGCTCATTAAATGTAAAAAAGAACTCAATTTAGCATATAAGATTATGGCATATCAAGGTTCGACTCCCGAAACTCTCACTAGAATATTATGATATTGAGGTTCTAGTAAAGATCGAGAGAAGTATGGGTACCCTGCTTTGAGTTGATAATACCACAAGTTCAGAATCAAGAGGCAAATGCACTAGGTTCTGTATCCAAGTTAATGTTGAAGAGCCACAAAAATGAGTGTTAATAATTGAGGGAAGGAAACAAGCCATATAATATAAAGGGCTCGAAAGCTTTTATTTCAACCCTTGCAAGATCGATCACTTAAGTGAATATTGTTTGACCTCAATTTTTGCTCTAATAAAGGCTCACTCGGATGAGGAGAAGCAATCACCACCTCCTAATAGTGCTACATGTGACATGTAAAACAAATTTGGGGATAATGTTAATGTGGGTATGGAAGCAAATCCAATCAAGGAAAAATGTGTGGTTAATGACTTGACTTAAGTTGGGGTTGGTAGGGCTCAAACACTGGTAATAGAGGTCGATAATTTTAAACCTTTTTTACTAGTATCAAGAAAGAAGACAACTAGGAAAAGACAAGCTCAAAGACCTTCCAAAATTAAAGGGGCACTTTCTTCATCATATGGAAAGCAAATTTTTCAAAAAATAGCATATTAGGCAACCCTCTCCCAGGCTCAGAGAGCACGCCATTTGTCAACATTAATTCCACCCCTGTAAATTTTAAAAAACCTACTATGAGTTTATGTTAGACAATAGCTCGATAGCTGAAACTTGTATGGCTAAGTCCATGCAAGCAGAAAAAGCCAAAAATCTCTCTAAAGGCAAGATTGTTTTATGGAAAGCTTTAGAAAACAAAAAGAGTAAATTGCCAGAGCTTGACTCAAAAACAAAAGGTATCATTATCAATGAAAGGAAAGACCACTTTCCCTTTAAGGATATCAGTCTGAAAGTAAGCCTTAATTTCTCTAAAATTCTAGCTCCTGCTCTTGGTTCTATACTTTTTAATCCCCTTACCCAGAGAGTTCTAACAAAGCTCCAAAACCTGCACTTGATGGCTTCGAGAGGAAACAACAGAGATCTGGTGTGACTAAGGTCCTAAAAAAAGAGTATTGGCCATCGAAAGAGAGTACCAGACACCAACTTGGAGCATAACTAGAGAAGGGACCTCTCCCCTCAATGGTCAGAGTTAGTGAATGAGCCTTTTACCGTCCTATTTCTTGATCCCCATCACTTGGCAATGAGGACAAAATCACTGTCAAGAATTGTCACCGATCACTGTCTATTTCACATAGAGCTAGAAGAGGCAGTTTCTTCCAGAATGATAGTCAACTCTCCATTCCATCCTTGGTTAGTAACCCTAATTTTGATCTTACCTTCACAAGTGTATACATTACCTGTAACACCCTTAACTCGTCTCCTTCGTTGAATTAGGGTTATGAAGCATTACTATGCAATCGAAAAACATTTAACATCATAACATTTAGTAAATTAAATATATTATAAAATATTTAATCACATGCATTTTATCCCTAAATCGAGCCTTCGAGACCTTAAGAATAGCTTAGAAGCAACACAAGACTAATTTGAAACAAGTCAGAAGTTTTAAGAAAAAGATGTAAAAATTGGAAAACAGAGGTCACAAGGCCGTGTGAAATCACCCCAAGCCATGTAACATTCGAACAAGGAACATACGGCCATGTCCCAGCCCGTGTCCTCACCAATGTAACTCACTGAGTTGCCCCACACGCTCGTGTGTCAGGCCGTATGCTAGGTCGTGTAACTCACTGACTTGATAAACTAAGAAACTCTCAAATAACACACTCCCGTGTCTCAGGCCGTGTGAACCCAAAATTTAACTAAAATTAAACCAATTCAAGTCTAATTTACACCAAACCATTCAAACTATTTGGGCACACATTGAAGGGGTTCAAACATCATTCAAACATACATAAACATGCCATTTCAAACATCCTAAATCATCTAACCAATATGCCATTCAAAGACACCACAAATATACAAAAAAAATTACATACCAAAACAAGTCAACATTACCTTATTTCATGCATAAATACCTAGTTCATATATGTGCCAAAACATGTTACAAATGACCCATTTTCAAACCATCAACAACATACCAAAAGAACTTTATTTACAAGCACTTGATAGTGACCAAAAAGATACAACTTAGTGAGATGTTAAGGTTCACCAACCAAACATAAAGTTTAAAAGTTTAAACATACCAAAACAACCATTTACACATCCATAAACTATCAATACAAAGGACCTATACATGCCATTATTAACCTTAGCCAAAATACTTAAAAATTACCGAAATGATTGCTGGATAGTGTAATAAGTCACCGATGAGCTTCCAACAGATCAAGCTTCTGGTAATATATAAAACAAAGGAAAGTAACTAAGTAAGCAACGAGTGCCTAGTAAGCTTGTATAAACTAAAACATAACTTACCATGTGTAACACCCCTTACCCGAGATTGTTGCCAAAATCGAGCACGAGGCATTACTAAACTTAATCTATCACTTAAATAAATTTAAGATCTTTATTTAAACTTTTCGGAATATGCTGTTATTCTGCGTTGTAGTCGCTTAAAAATTCATATCTTGAGTTTCAAAACTCAAAATTTAGATCCGTAAATTTTTCCTGAAACTATACTCATATATATATCCACTAATTTTTTTCTAGAATTTTTTACTTAGCCAATTAGTACAGTTTATTAGTTAAAGTTACCCCTGTTTCAGAATTCGACTGCACTGACCTCTACTTACTACGAACCACTTTTCTCCCTATACAAAATTAATATAACTATAGCGTTTGTTTCTATTAAAACTAGATTCAATAAGGATTCTAACCATATAAATTAAACCACCTAGTTACTTTTGTACAATTTATGGTGAATTTCCAAAGTTGAAACAGGGGATCTAGAAATTTCTCTGACCCTGTTTCACTAAAACTCAGATATCTCATAAAATATAATTTCTTTACCTGTTTTTCTTATTCCATAAGAAAATAGACATAATAGGCTTTAATTTCATATATTATTCATCTTAAAAATATGTTTATACAATTTTTAGTGATTTTTCAAAGTCACGTCATTTCTGTTGTTTGAATCTGTTTTTAGGTTACTTTCACATTTTCATAACTTTCATGTGATAATCACCATTCAATCATACATATTAATAAACATGCATATCATTGGCTATTTTTATTAGCTAATCTCTAGCAAGTATTTATACATCGTTCATTGTTCATATTATACTAAAAGTAACTAAGTTTCTATACATGCCATACACAAAACAAAACGTCTAATTATACCGAGTTATTTCTTTGATAGTGTGATCGGCCTCCGACGTTTCCTTCGATCCCCGAGTAGCTAGATAAGTACTATAAGAAGAAGAAAATAAAGAGATTAAGCACTAGGCTTAGTAAGCTTACAAGTAATTAAATCACAACATTCAACATAATGGATAATTATGCATAATATCATCTAACATCATAAATTTCTTTACTTCTCAATTTCTATCTTCTTCTTTATTTCCTTACCTTCTTTCTTATCCGACCTTTTCTTTTCATAAATATAATCTACTTTTCCTTTGCTGTTAATTCACTGTAATCTAACTCGTATCCTGACCCGTTGAACCACTCGGAATACTAAGGATATTAGGTCGTTTCTGTCTATCAATATCTCGCCAATGCCATGTCTTCGACATGGACTTACATGAATTATTCTGCCTCCAATGCCATATATATAATATGGGCTTACATGGCTCATTCCTGTCTCCAAAGCCATATATCTGATATGGACTTACATGGCTCATTTCTATCCTCTGTCTCGTCCTCACAACCCCAATATCCTAACATTCCTAAGGTTCAAACGGGCTTCCTAATACTTTTTCTCTGTCACTTCGCTTTAATTAATTTGACTTTAAATATTCTCATAAAATAAGTATATAAATGGTGGAAATTGACAATAATAATGTAAAATAAAAGAATATTGCATTTATTTACTGTAAACTTACCTCGATACAAAATGTGACTAAACTTTACAATTTAGTCCTTTACTTTTCTTTTCCCCGATCTACTCCCGAATTTCGCTCTTCTTGATTATGGAGCTTGAAAGCTTGAAACAAACCTTAGCTATGGAGAACCCTTGAATTTTCGTCCTAATGAAGAAGATGGACAAAAATTGGCTTTTAATTTTGTTTTTAATTCATTTTAATAACTAAATGACCAAAATGCCCTTACTACTAAACTTTCCAAAATTCCTTCCATGTCCTAATTTTGTCCATGAACTTAAAATTGGTCAAATTGCTATTTAAGACCTCCTAATTAATATTTCAATTCAATTTCATACTAAAAACTTCTAGAATGCAAATTTTGCAACTTATTCGATTTAGTCCCTACTTTCAATTTAAACACTTTAGGCATAGAATTTCATCACAAAATTTTCACACAATCATGCAATTATATCATGAACCTCAAAATAATAATAAAATAAAATTTTCTACCTCAGATTTGTGGTTTCGCAACCACTATTCCGTTTAGGCCCTATTTCTGGATGTTACATTTCTCCCCCTTTAGGGATTTTCGTCCCAAAAAATCTTACCTGTGAAAAGATTTGGGTCTGCTTTTTGCATAGCCTCTTCGGGTTCCCATGTAGCCTCGTCTACCCCATGCCTATTCCATAGTACTTTCACAAGTACAATACTCTTGTTCCTTAATTGCTTTACCTCTCGAGCTAGAATCTTTCTTTGGTTCTTCACCGTAAGTCATGTCCGGTGAATCTCAACCTCTGTCGAGAAATTACATGTGACGGATCTGAACGATAACGACGTAGCATAGACACATGAAATACATTATGAATCTTCTCTAACTCAATCGGCAAGGCTAACCGATATGCTAATGGTCCGACTCTCTCAATCACTTCAAACGGTCCAATAAAACGTGGACTTAGTTTGCCTTTCTTGCCAAAATCGAGAACTTTCTTCCACGGGGATACTTTCAAAAAACTTTGTCACCAACTTGATACTCAATCCCTTTTCTCTTCAAATCGCATACGACTTTTGTCCATGCTCGAGGTCGCTTTTAAGCAATCTCGATGATTTTTACTTTCTCTTCTGCTTTCCTTAACTAGATCAACCCCAGAAATCTGATTTTCCTTAAGCTCAGTCCAATACAAAGGTGTGCGACATTTACGTCCATACAAAGCTTCATAAGGTGCCATCTTCAAACTCGACTGATAACTATTATTGTAGGCAAACTCTACTAATGGTAAATATTTTTCCCAACTGCCTTGAAATTCCAATACACAGCATCTAAGCATATCTTCAAGTACCTGAATAACTCTCTCTCGATCGACCGTTCGGTTTGAGGATGGAAAGCTGTACTAAAACTCAACTTCGTACCTAAAGCCTCTTGTAACTTCTTCCAGAACCGTGAAGTAAATCTTGGATCTCTGTCTAAAATGATCGATAATGGCACTCCATGTAGTCTAACTATCTCTGAAAATATATAACTCAGCCAACTTGTCAAGTGAGTAATCCATACGGATTGGGATAAAATGAGCCGACTTAGTTAGCTTATCAATCACAACCCATATTGCATCTTTCTTTTTCAGTGTTAACGGCAACCCTGTCACAAAATCCATAGTAACTCTGTCCCATTTCCATTCCTAACTAGCACAAAGTTGCAATAATCCCGAGGGTACTGATGTTCGGCCTTTACCGTTGACAAATCAAGCATCTAGAAACAAACTCAAAATGTCTCTTTTCATTCCTACCCACCAATACAATTTCTTCAAATCGTTATACATTTTTGTACTCGCTGGATGGATAGATAAAGAAGCGCTATGTGCTTCTGTAAAATCTTTCGAATAAGCTCATCATTCTTTGGTACACAAATTCTGTCTCTAAACATCAAACGACCATCGAAACCAATCCAAAATCGATTCTATGCCCGACTCGCATTGAACTCTTTTTAGCTTGTAACTCATTATCATCTTTTGAGCTTCACAAATCTCTTCAAGAAATACCGGTTTAGCTCTAAATTCAGCTAAAATAGAACCATCATTTGACATGGCTAAATTGGTATTCAAAGCTCGCAATGTAAATAAAAGTTTCCTGCTTAGAGCGTCAGCAACTACATTTGCCTTACCTGGGTGATAATCAATCACTAACTCGTAATCTTTAAGCAATTCCAACCATCTTCTTTGCCTCAAATTCAATTCTTTTTGAGTCATCAAGTATTTCAAGCTTTTATGATCGGTAAATATTCGGCACCTTTCACCATACAAATGATGTCTCCAAATCTTCAACGCAAAAATAATGGCAGCTAGCTCTAAATCATGTGTCGGATAGTTCTTCTCATGTGGTTTTAGCTGTCTAGAGGCATAAGCAATTACCTTCCCTTCCTGCATAAGTACACAACCAAGTCCATTCATGGACGCATCACTGTAAATCACAAACTCCTTACAGTTCTGGTTGTACTAAAGCAGGAGCTTTAGTCAATAATGTTTTTAACTTGTCAAAACTCATTGACACTTCTCATCCATTCAAACTTGATATCCTTTCGTAGTAATCTTGTCACGGGGTAGCTATCATGGAAAATCCCTTTACAAATCGTCTATAATATCCAAAGAAGACCAAGAAAACTTCTTCCGATACATTTTTAGGAGGCTTCCAATCCACAATAGCTGAAATCTTGCTTGGATCAACCTTAATACCTTCACTTGAGACAATATGTCCAAGAAAACCAACTTCTAGTAACGAAATTCACTTTTGCTTTGAACTTGGCATACAACCGATTATCTCTCGAATCAGAAAAGCGTTCTCAAATGCTCGCATGCTCGGTCTCATCATGAGAATAAATCAAGATATCATCAATGAACACAACTACAAACTTATCCAAGTACGGTCTGAAAATTCGGTTCATTAAGTCCATAAAAATGGCAGGAGCATTAGTCAAGCCAAATGGCATCACAAGGAACTCATAATGACCATACCTAGTCCGGAAAGCAGTCTTCGGGACATCCGACTCTTTAACTCGCAACTGATAGTATCCGGATCTCAAATCTATCTTGGAGAATACACAGAGCTCCTTCAATTGATCAAACAAATCATCAATTCTAGGCAATGGATACTTGTTCTTTCTTCATTACCTTGTTAAGTTGCCGATAATCTATGCACAACCGCATCGATCCGTCTTTTTTTTCACAAATAGCACTGGTGCACCCCATGGTGAACTACTGGGTCTTACAAATCCTTTATCTGTTAATTCCTGTAACTGAGCTTTCAATTCTTTCAATTCCAACGGAGCCATTCTATAAGGAGCAATAGAAATGGGCGTGGTACACGGAATCAACTCAATACCAAACTCAACTTCTCTAACAGAGGTAAGCTGGTAGTTCTTCCTAAACACATCGGAAACTCACATACCACGTGTGCATCGACTCAATTTTTAATTCTGGTTTTTAGTGTTCAACACAAAAGCAAGATAAGCTTCATACCCTTTTTCTCAAACATTTACGAGCGGACATAACGAAAATTATGGGAAATGAACTATCCGACTCTTCCGAATTAACCCAAGAATTTCACCATTTTCACACTTCAACTCAATGAATTTCTTTCTACAATTCACTATCACATCATGTGTAGTCACCAATCCATACCAAGAATCACATCAAACTCATCAAATGGCAATAGCATGAGATCGGTAGGAAAAACAATAACCTCTAATCATCAAAGGACAATTTCTACATACTTTATCTACTAATACATGCTTGCCTAATGGGTTCGATACTTTGATCACAAATTCAGAGATTCTATAGGCATACTTATACTAGACATCAATTTTATACAAACATAAGAATGAGTCGAACTGGATCAATCGAGCCATGACATTAATATTATGTAGAGAAAATGTACCCATAATCACATCGGGGAGGATGCCTCTTCGCGTGCACGAATAGCATAAGTCCTTGCGGGGCTCTAGCATCCGGTCTCACAATCGAATCTCTAGAAGTACCTCATTTTCCGCTTCTACTCTCGGTTACCTCGGTGGTGCGCCTCTGGTAGGAGCATTTCCGGATCTAGCACTCAGATTACTTCTTGGCTAGCCACTGGACATTCTCGTACAAAATGATCTGGAGCACCACATTTATAGCAAACATTTTCGCCGCCCGACAAGGACCATAATGAAGTCTACCACACTGTGGACACCACGATCTACCCTGTCTCGACATTACCTACACTCGCAATCGAGGTGGTCCGAGCCTTCGGATCTTTAAATCTGCTACCTCTATTCGACTAGCTTGCCTCCGAAAAAAGCTAGATCTGGTAGAAAACTCTTTGGGCCTCTTGGATGTAGCCCAAAATGACCTACTCATCTGTCTCTTCTTTGTATCTTGTGTCTCTGTCTCAACTTTACCTTTTCTTTTTAACAACTCCTCCGCTTTACAGCTCTCTCAACTAAAATAACGAGCTCTTTTATTTCTAGAACACCCACCGACATCGGATATCATCATTTAACCCATCCTCAAACCTTTTACACATGATAGCCTCTGTGGACACACATTCTTGAGCATATTTATGAGAGCCCGACAAATTCACGCTTATAATCGCCACTGTCATATTGCCTTATTTCAATTCCAGAATTCTTTTCTCTTACGGTCAATAAACCTCTGATCGATGTACTTTTTACGAAATTCCTCCCGAAAGAAATCCCAAGTGACCCTCTCCTTTGGTACAACCGATATAAGTGTCTTCCACCAGAGAGTAGGTTGAGTCTCTAAGAAGTGATACTACACATTTCATACATTCCTCGGGTGTACAAGATAGTTCGTCAAAGACTCGATAGTATTTTCTAACCAAAATTCTCGCTCTTTCTGCTTCATCATCTTTTGTCGCTCAAACTCTTACTCGCCCTTTGTTTCTGATTCTATCAATCGTGGCTTTTCTCTTATCACTGCACTGCTGGATCGGGGAAGCTTGAGCTACATGGGTAGCCTGAGAATCATGAGGGGGTGGAGGTCTAACTGCCGGATTCGTACGAATGAACTCGACAAACCCATCATTCAAAGCTTGGAAGAGAGCTTCTCGAGCCACTCCTCCCTGATCAACGGTTACTGGCCTATTCTCCGATGGCGCTGCCCCTTCCGCGGGAGCAGGCGCATTACTTTCTACATCATCATCACTAGCTCGCTCGGGATCCATTACTATAAAACAAAATATTTAAAATCGTCAGGAGTCGTCACACTATCAAAATACAGGTATGGCATGTATAGCTAGAATTTTACTCACACTAACTGTTCCGAGAACCGACTAAACCTGCTCTGATACCAATAAATGTAACACCCCTTACCCGAGATTTTTGCCAAAATCGAGCACGAGGCATTACTAAACTTAATCTATCACTTAAATAATTTTAAGATCTTTATTTAAACTTTTCGGAATATGCTGTTATTCTGCGTTGTAGTCGCTTAAAAATTCATATCTTGAGTTTCAAAACTCAAAATTTAGATCCGTAAATTTTTCCTGAAACTAGACTCATATATATATCCATTAACTTTTTTCTAGAATTTTTGACTTAGCCAATTAGTACAGTTTATTAGTTAAAGTTACCCCTGTTTCAGAATTTGACTGCACTGACCTCTACTTACTACGAACCACTTTTCTCCCTATACAAAATTAATATAACTATACCGTTTGTTTCTATTAAAACTAGATTCAATAAGGATTCTAACCATATAAATTACACCACCTAATTATTTTTGTACAATTTATGGTGAATTTCCAAAGTTGAAACAGGGGATCTAGAAATTTCTCTGACCCTGTTTCACTAAAACTCAGATATCTCATAAAATATAATTTCTTTACCTGTTTTTCTTATTCCATAAGAAAATAGACATAATAGGCTTTAATTTAATATATTATTCATCTTAAAAATATGTTGATACAATTTTTAGTGATTTTTCAAAGTCACGTCATTTCTGTTGTTTGAATCTGTTTTTAGGTTACTTTCACATTTTTCATAACTTTCATGTGATAATCACCATTCAATCATACATATTAATAAACATGCATATCATTGGCTATTTTTATTAGCTAATCTCTAGCAAGTATTTATACATCGTTCATTGTTCATATTATACTAAAAGTAACTAAGTTTCTATACATGCCATACACAAAACAAAACGTCAAATTATACCGGGTTATTTCTTTGATAGTGTGATCGGCCTCCGACGTTTCCTTCGATCCCCGAGTAGCTAGATAAGTACTATAAGAAGAAGAAAATAAAGAGATTAAGCACTAGGCTTAGTAAGCTTACAAGTAATTAAATCACAACATTCAACATAATGGATAATTATGCATAATATCATCTAACATCATAAATTTCTTTACTTCTCAATTTCTATCTTCTTCTTTATTTTCTTACCTTCTTTCTTATCTGACCTTTCCTTTTTCATAAATATAATCTACTTTTCCTTTGCTGTTAATTCACTGTAATCTAACTCGTATCCTGACCCGTTGAACCACTCGGAATACTAAGGATATTAGGTCGTTTACGTCTATCAATATCTCGCCAATGCCATGTCTTCGACATGGACTTACATGAATTATTCCTGTCTCCAATGCCATATATATAATATGGGCTTACATGGCTCATTCCTGTCTCCAAAGCCATATATCTGATATGGACTTACATGGCTCATTTCTATCCTGTCTCATCCCCATCACAACCCCAATATCCTAACATTCCTAAGGTTCAAATGGGGCTTCCTAATACTTTTTCTCATCACTTCTTTAATTTGACTTTAAATATTCTCATAAAATAAGTATATAAATGCTGAAATTGACAATAATAATGTAAAATAAAAGAATATTGCATTTATTTCTGTAAAACTTACCTCGATACAAAATGTGACTAAACTTTACAATTTAGTCCTTTACTTTTTCTTTTCCCAGATCTACTCCCGAATTTCGCTTCTTCTTGATTATGGAGCTTGAAAGCTTGAAACAAACCCTAGCTATGGAGAACCCTTGAATTTTCGTCCTAATGAAGAAGATGGACAAAAATTGGCTTTTAATTTTGTTTTTAATTCATTTTAATAACTAAATGACCAAAATGCCCTTACTACTAAACTTTCCAAAAATTCCTTCCATGTCCTAATTTTGTCCATGAACTTAAAATTGGTCAAATTGCTATTTAAGACCTCCTAATTAATATTTCAATTCAATTTCATACTAAAAACTTCTAGAATGCAAATTTTGCAACTTATTCGATTTAGTCCCTACTTTCAATTTAAACACTTTAGGCATAGAATTTCATCACAAAATTTTCACACAATCATGCAATTATATCATGAACCTCAAAATAATAATAAAATAAAATTTTCTACCTCGGATTTGTGGTTTCGCAACCACTATTCCGTTTAGGCCCTATTTCGGGATGTTACACCATGTCATTTGCACAAATTATAGTACAAATATAATATTAACCAAAACCATAAGCTTGGCATAAGCCTATACAAGCATCAACAACTCACAAGTTAGTATACTTGTCCATGAATCAAATGAATTCAACCATAAGATATGCAGTTTACCATATGTAAACGCATCGTTTAATTCATCAGTACTATTCTAAGATCATGATTCATTCCCTTGGCATACTTACTATTTCATTTCCTTTTCTTACCCGTTGAACCATCTAGAATTACATTATATATTTAGGAAAGCTCATACATTAGATACTCCAAAAGATTTACTCATGGAGAGTTCGATTTAATTATTGAAAAAGTTAAGGGCAAACTGAGTTCTTGGAAAGCGAATCTCCTATCACCAGTCGAGAGGTTTGTGTTCATTCTATAACACCACTCGCCTAACCAGGTCTCCGGGACTGAGCTACGGAGTGCTACAATACAAAATGAAACAATGACAAACCCTTTAACGAACAACATGAGACAAAAGTTTGATAATTCAATCATATCAATTATTCAGTAAAATTTAAAATCTTTCCTGAGTCTTATACGGGCTTACGTAAGCTTAAATTTAACCCAAGATTGAGTAAGGACCAAACTATAAATAATTCAAAATTTCAAGACGAAATCGTGACGTGACTTCCTCCACGTCGAGATGTCACCAAACAGTCTATTATGTCATGACATCAGACTACTTAACGTCGAGACAACATAAATTGTTGGCCGGCATTGCGATAAAGGGAGATCAACGTTGGGACGAGAAATCTATTTGATGGAAAAATAGGCCATTTAGTGTTTGTTTTGAAACCAAATCTTAAAGGTAATCAAAAGAGTGGAGTTAGTAACATTTAGACCTATTCACAACATCCAAAAGCATGCCAAAACATATCATACATCTTCCTTCTAAAGATCTAACCAATATGCCACATTGGCACCAATACACAACAAGGCCATATGAACCATTACAAGCCATACAAGTTACTTATACCATTTATATCCAACTCACTTTAATTTCCAATCCACATATGTATACTATATAACATCCAATCCATAAACATGAACAAATTTTCATTACCATGAGAGTTCATATTCAACTATGTCTCAAAACATGCTTAATATTATAAACAACTTGACACTCCTAAGTACATGCCACACTATTGAGCTTAAACGAGCAAAAGTCTATCGGGTCAATAGAGGAATAGTGTCATCTTTCTGAAGTCTAATCAATGAATTTGCAAACTGAATATTTGTAGAGAAGGAAAACAATAAGGTAAACATTTTAAATACTTAGTAAGTTAAAAGGTATTAAAAAGATAAACTTACCATGATTCATAATATAACTAATCAAACTAAATAACTCGGTAGAGTTTACCTAGCATGCAATCACAACCATAATGTGAGCTTAACTACCAAAATCTATTTCATAACATATCAATGCATACATTTGAGTGGTCATATATGAATGCCAAAGTTTAGTATTTAATTCATACCTAAATTCCATACTTGATCATCAAATATATTTTAAAACATTTATATTTCTTATTTCGTATTACCAATATTACCCGATGAAACTCAGTAAACAAGCTAAAACACACATGTACAATTCATATCAGAGGCTTGTTCAAGTGAAACATATAATTGTGTCAGGTTACCCATCCGGGCTAAACCATTATATCGACACATCAAAGAGTTTGACTAGAGCTATATATATACATGTCAGGATAACCGTCTGGGCTAAACCTTTAAAACGACATCAGGTTACTAGTTCAGGCTAAACATGTGTTTTAACAACTTGACACTCCTAAGTACATGCCACATTATCGAGCTTAAACGAGCAAAAGTCTATCGGGTCAATTGAGGAATAGTATCATCTTTGTGAAGCAAACTGAATATTTGTAGAGAAGGAAAACAATAAGGTAAACATTTTAAATACTTAGTAAGTTAAAAGGTATTAAAAAGATAAACTTACCATGATTCATAATATAACTAATCAAACTAAATAACTCGGTAGAGTTTACCTAGCATGACAATCACAACCATAATGTGAGCTTAAATACCAAAATCCATTTCATAACATATCAATGCATACATTTGAGTGGTCATATATGAATGCCAAAGTTTAGTATTCAATTCATACCTAAATTCCATACTTGATCATCAAATATATTTTGAAACATTTATATTTCTTATTTCGTATTACCAATATTACCCGATGAAACTCAGTAAACAAGCTAAAACACACATGTACAATTCATATTAGAGGCTTGTTCAAGCGAAACATATAATTGTGTCAGGTTACCCATCCGGGCTAAACCATTATATCGACACATCAAATAGCTTGACTAGAGCTATATATATACATGTCAGGATAACCTTCTGGGCTAAACCTTTAAAATGACATCAGGTTACTAGTTCAGGCTAAACATGTGTTTTAACAACTTGACACTCCTAAGTACATGCCACATTATTGAGCTTAAACGAGCAAAAGTCTATCGGGTCAATAGAGGAATAGTGTCATCTTTCTGAAGTCTAATCAATGAATTTGCAAACTGAATATTTGTAGAGAAGGAAAACAATAAGGTAAACATTTTAAATACTTAGTAAGTTAAAAGGTATTAAAAAGATAAACTTACCATGATTCATAATATAACTAATCAAACTAAATAACTCGGTAGAGTTTACCTAGCATGACAATCACAACCATAATGTGAGCTTAAATACCAAAATCCATTTCATAACATATCAATGCATACATTTGAGTGGTCATATATGAATGCCAAAGTTTAGTATTCAATTCATACCTAAATTCCATACTTGATCATCAAATATATTTTGAAACATTTATATTTCTTATTTCGTATTACCAATATTACCTGATGAAACTCAGTAAACAAGCTAAAACACACATGTACAATTCATATTAGAGGCTTGTTCAAGCGAAACATATAATTGTATCAGGTTACCCGTCCAGGCTAAACCATTATATCGACACATCAAAGAGCTTGATTAGATCTATATATATACATGTCAGGATAACCTTCTGGGCTAAACCTTTAAAACGACATCAGGTTACTAGTTCAGGCTAAACATGTGTCACATATATCTTCGAGTCCGCAACAAAAGCTAGAGTTCAAAATCATCAAAAATTAACCTGTAAAGATGTGTACGACACGTTTATGAAGTTTCATCAGGGTCATTTTGATCGTGATTTTCCTGTGATAAGTTTTATAAATTTATAATGAATTGTTCTTGAAACTAACTATTATCACGACGTAGGCAAGTGTACCTATCGAACAGTAGTATAGCTTTAGCAAGACCGGATTGTCGAACCCAAGGGACTAGGAGTACTAGTAATGATTGTCTTCTTATTATCTAGCCAAAGAAGAGAGATTTGTTTTAACTAACTAATTAATTAAACTAAGAACTTGCAGAAAATAGAATTTAGGAAATTATCTTTGGGGAAAGCGATTGATTGAGACAATACCTAAGGAAAAATGCACCTAGACTTTTACTTGTTATTCTGGCTCCGAACCGGACGATTTATTCATTTAACTTGTTCCGTAGAAATTCCTATTGTATATTATTATCCCTCTCGAGACTAACAACGTCTAATCCTTAGGTTGAATAACAGAGAGTTATCTCTAATTAACATTCTAAGGTTGCATTAACTCGATCTATGGATTCTCTTATTAAGTTTCACCCTAATCCGGCAAAATCTTGTTACCCTATCTCTAGGCGCGCAATCAACTCCGCTTAATTATGACAAAGTTACTCCTAGTCAGAGTCAATTCCTCCTCCAACTAAGAGTAGTAACTTGAAGTGATATCCTGAAATACCAAAACAAGAATTAAGAATACATAATTAAGAACAAGTCAAATATTTATCATATGATTCAGAAATAATAACAAGGTTTCGTCATAGGTTTCATCCCCCTTAGGTATTTAGGGGTTTAGTTCATAACTAAACAAGAAAACATCTCAGAATAATAATAAATACAAAACAATAAGAAAACCCAAAACTCCTGAAGGGGAAGTTGATGAGAGATCTTCAGTCTTGATAATGGCTCCGGCTTCTGAGATGGATCAATCGGCTTACTTGGAGTAATTCCTTACTCCTATTCTCCGTCTCTCTTTTCTTCCTCTTTTAGGGTGTATATATAGGCTTTGGAATGCCTTAGAACCCTCAAAAGTGGCTTTTTCCGAATTGGACTCAACTTGGGCTCGGCAGGGACACGCCCGTGTGCGCTAACTTCATGCCGTGTTTGAGGTACACGGGCGTATGTTATACCCGTGTAAGTCGTGTTTCAATTCTGCCAATTTGACACGACCGTGTGATCTGCCCGTGTGAAGAGGTCCAGGCCGTGTTGATTTCGTGCTTTGGCCCATTTTCTCCGTTTTTGGCCCGTTTCTCGTTCCTTTCGTTCTCCTATGCTTACCTGAGAATAAAACATGAAGTTAAGGCATTAGGAGCATCGAATTCACCAAATATAAGGAGAAATCATTCATAAAATGCGTTAAGCATGGGTTATAAATATGTATAAACTACGGTTTATCACATTTCTATCATATAAGTTCATATTTATCCTTTTTCAATTTAATCCAAATCTCACCCATTAGTATTAAATTGCAAATAATTTAAAGTTTAACAAATCATATATAAATTCACAATATAACATACATAAGGATTTAAACATAAGTACAACATATGAACTTATCTAGAAAAATCAGCAAACAAGTTAAATTATACAGACAATTCAATAATTTTTCTTTTTCCCCAATTATTCTCAACTTGATTCAAATCTCAATCGATTGAAGGACTAAAGTTGAATTTTTCAAACCCTTATTTCTTCTTCTTTTGACGGCAATGGGGGTGGAAGAAAGATGATAATGGTTGTTTCATTATAACATTTAGCTTTTATATTAGAATTAACTTTAATTAATTAATAATTATACTAATTAAGCTTATTTAGTTAACTTTAAACCAAATTAACTTAAGTTAATGTATCGCATCATCATCCACTACCAAATAACCATTTACTAATGGTCCATTTTCTCCATTGGGCCTTCCGCTACTTAAAATCTATAGCGATTAAACTTTTACCACTTTTACGACTTAGTCCTTATACTATAACTAACTATTCAATTAACAAATTTATTGGACCAAACTTTAATTAAACTTTATATTGACCTCTTAAATATTAAATATTAATATTTATAGATTCACTCGTCGGAAATGGGGTTCCGAAATTACAATTTTCGACACCACTAAAACACTGATTATTACACATTCAGTTTACTATGACGTCAAATTCCAAACTACTTTATGCAATTTTCTATGCTTCTGGCTAGTACCCTTAAACAACTAGATCGTATTAACAAAAGCTTTCTATGGGGAGCGAATGAATAGGGAAATAAACTCCATCTGGTCAATTAAGAGAAGGTCACTGTCCCGAAGATAAAAGGAGGTTTGGGAATTGCTTTCCATAAGAACCAAGCTCACTTGATCAAGCTAGTGTCACGCCTCATCCAATAGCATGATAAGTTATGGGCTAAAACTCTCATGGCAAAATACCTACTTGATCCACCCAACCCCCAACTTTTAAAGAACACATCGATAACTTTGAGGTCCTTGAGAAGGATTCTACACTTATAGAGTCAGGATTGAGATTGGTGGCGCATAATGGGAGATCTGTAATTTTTTAGCATGACAATTGGACGGAAAGAGGACCTCTGAAGAGAGCAATACAAGGACCTATGTCGTATAAGGAAGATTCTTGGACTCTAGAGCAAGTAAAATCTAAATGGGATACCCAAGGACTGAGTTGATTATCTCTGGAACTCCCAAGAGATTTAATTGACTCCTTTCTGAGTACGCCATTCTTTTGCAACACCAACACTTGGGATTCTCTCTACTGGAACCTTACGAGTTTGGCTTCCTTCTCATTAGCGAGTGCCTATTTGCTTGCGCTCGGAACAGTATCTGACTCTCCTTAAAATGACGAGACACTGGAAGTCTATTTGGAGAGCAAAGACCCCTCCAAAGCTTAAAGTGTTCCTATGTGAGTGTCAACTTCAAGCTCTCCCTACCAATCATCTACTACATGGCAGAGGGATGAATGTCCTTTTCAGCTCCAACGCCCAAGAAGACATCCAACACTTATTTTGGGAATGTCAAATTACAAATCAGTTCTGGGTTAGCATTCTTAGGTCTTCCCAATGTCAACCGGTTGTCTTTAACAACTGGATTGATAGAAATCTAACATCCAACCAATAGGCCAAGTGTCACCAAATCCCCTGGAGTTTGTTGTTTGCATTTACACTTTGGGAAATATGTCTCTCACGTAATGCTTTAATTTTTGGTAAGAGCCGGTCGAACATACACTTTGGAGAGAGTGTTTTCAAATGCTGGAGAATACGTGGCTATTTCTTCTTTGATGAAAAAGAGAGTGCTCCCCGAGTTCATCCTAGTATCGTTAGCCACCTTCGAGAGGAGGATTCAAGTTCAACACAGACGGTTCATAGGTGGGAAACTCGGGAAAAGGTGGCTCAAGGGCCCTCATCTGAGACCATAACGGGGATTAGGTGATAGGGGGCCTTTGGTTACATTCCGAGCGCAACAAGTGTAGAAGTGGAATTATGGGCTCTTAGGGATGGGCTCATGCTAGCTAGAGACCTAAACATTAGAGATATTGAGATTGAAGTAAATGTTACAACTATTAAACAGGATGTTCCTCCGTATTATGATTTCTAAGTCTATGAAGCATATTTTTCGGGAAGATAAGAACTTCTTCGAGACAATGCCAAAGGGCTATCTATGTTTCGGGCTATTCTTTAAATTTCCCTATTAATATCAATTCCTTTCCTGAAAAAAAACAAAAACAAATTAAAAAGGGTTTAATTTAAATTTCATAACTTTACAAAAACAAATGAATTTAGTGTATTTACTCTCCTCGTTGTTAAATAGAAGATCTCAAAATTAACAATGAATTTATTTGTTTTTAAATGTTAGCTTTTATTAAGTATTTATTAATTTTATTATAACATTTTTTTTAATGATTACAACTGAAAATTTTAACACTTTCTCTAACACCCCCTTCATAATCAAATTACAAGCAAAAGAATAGGGTAAAAGTTCAATTATTATTAAAGGGGCTAACAAAGGGAAGATACAAAAAGAGAGAACAGGCCAAGAAAGCGAAATGGAGATGCGGGGGATCGAACCCCGTGCCTCTCGCATGCAAAGCGAGCGCTCTACCATTTGAGCTACATCCCCCATCGAATTTCGAGTTAAACTTCATTCTATATAAACTTAATTTTATTCAAGTCTGCTCATCTTTGTCGTGGATTTTTTTGGAAAAAATTCCTTTTTATTTGATTAATTTAGTATATAAACCAATAATTTATATGTAAAAAAATAGCAATTTAAATTCAGGTAATTATCAACAATTGCATTAATTTATCCATTTTCATAAAATATAAACATCAAAATCTGAAAAATTTAAAAGGTATACATAACTTTTAGATTAGATCAAATCAAAAGGAATTTTTTCCAAAAAAATCCACGACAAAGTTGAACAGAGGTTGAGTTATAGAGTTATAGTGAACTTCAATCTTTCATTTGTGCAACAAACGATATTTGATTAACTGTTATTTTACTTTTTGGTGCAAGCATTGAGCTATCTTCAATATAATTCTCGGAAATAAGCAGTAAAAAAAAAAGTTTAAAATCAGGCGGGGATTGGGCCAACCTTCTTTTGTGTTGGTCAAAATTTGGCAAGACAATTAGTTGAGACTTTTTGGACTAATCAAAATAATAAAGAAAAGGTCCCAAATGTTTCTATCTCTTCCAATCCCTGAATCGTAAAGGTGCAGCAAAAGGGGAAGATATAGCCTCGGAATCCCAACTCCACTTTCTATAAACTAAATCCCAAAACCATGAATCTCTACGCTCACGATCTCTCTTTATTTGATTTCACCAACTTCTCTGATAATCCTATCATCGATCACCCTTCATCTTTCGCTTCCTTTATCACTACACCTCCCAGTGATTCTGGTGATGTTGATGCTGGAAATAAACCAACTTCCACCGCTAATCCTAAGAGTCCACCAAAGCACCGCCATGACCGGACCTCGCCGTTGCCTTTGGGGATGGATTGGTCTTTACCTCCTAGCAGATGGGTATTTCCTCTTTTCTTCATTTCATTTCTCGTTTTAAGTGATTTTTGTTGTTTCAAATGCTAAGGTTTTTTTTTTTTTTTTGATTAAATTTTGAATTAATTTGAGTTAAAAGTTCAAGTTTGAATCAGTACAAGAGGTTACCCATGACGGGTTTCTCTATCCCCTTCCCCTCCTTTCTTTTTTATTTAATTGTTAATCTTACATAAAAAGTGGAATTAAGAACAAGTTGAGCTGCTTGCTATAGGAATGTCCTTTTTCTTTATGCTTAGATTCATGAACATGGAAGATTGATGCGCTAGAGTATTTTTTTTTTTTTGTCTGTTTTACAGATTGTCATATAATTTTTTTCCCTAAGTTAATTGTTAAGTTCCAATGAACGACGTGAATCACGATACCATTGTGACTGGCTAAGAAAATGATTTTCTGTTTGCTTCCTCGTAACATTGCATATTATGCTGCCTGAATCTTTTCCAAATCATTGTTATCATTGATTAGGTACAGGCTATTTGGCTGCTATGTAGCATGTCATTAACCTTAGTTTATGTAAAGTTCTATTTATTTGTGGCATTTTCCTTTCGGAAATTTGATTCATCTTCACCAATATCATTCTTTAATTTGAGTTTCATTGCAGGATGGGCGGGACACTGTTTGGCCTCACAATCCTCAGACAGGGTGGAGTTACTGTGTTACAATTCCTTCTTGGATTATTCTGCCAACATCTGGAGGTTCAGATATTGTCGTGGTACTACTTAATTTTCTTAGAAGAATTTATCTTTTTAATTAGATCAAAGTTGTCATTTTCAATGAAATTCGTTCTTTTCATCTAGCCATATTGCTATATGTTACTGCTCATGGTACACTAAAAAGATGTTTAGCAAGAAAAGCATGCTTAAGATGAGAGTGATGCAATATAGAGAGTATTTGAAAGGGATTGAAGTCAGGTTTATGAAGTATGTACATAGGAATGCTATGGTATTAGAAGGCGTTAGGTGATGCTCACTAGGCCATTGGCCAATGGGAATGCATTAGTACTGCAGCCACTTCAGGGTTTGGGACAACCTGGTCTGGTGAGGGAGAAAACAATAGCAAATCAATAGAAATAAGGATGAGAAACAAGTAAGATAGAAGTTCGAACTTTTGGAAAACTTAGGGTTAGATAAACCTCAAGTTCCTAAAGTCTATTAATTAGAAAAAAAAGATAATTGCAAATCGCAAAATAACCCTAGATTAAAACTCTAAAGATAACTTGTATTCCTAGCCATCTATCCATATGTCTAGTAATTAATCAATAAGACTACTATAATAAAATTGCATGATAGAAGTAGCTCCTAGGCACAAGCATCAAAATCAAACGTGTAATTGAAAAAAGAAGGAAATGAAATAGTAGAAAGTTCTCTTGATATACTGGGTATGCATATTTTGTTTTAAATCTTGGTCATATACATTACAAAAATGATGAGTTAATGATTTTTTTCCCTTTTGCATGTTATTATCTGTATGCATTTCCTTTAAAGATTCTTTTCTTACTCTATTGGTGATTTTTCTCCTCATTTTTCATGATTGTTAAGTTCTAGTTATGGACTAGTTGCTTCAACTGTTTTGTATTTAACATTCATTGATGACAGTTTTACCGGGTTCAAGTTGGCATTCAATCACCAGAAGGCGTCACTACCACCCGGGAAATATTACGAAGATTTAGTGATTTCTTGAAGCTACTATCTGAAGTACGTTTTTGTACCTAATTTTATCATCTGAGAAAGTTTACTATCTTCTTTGTATCTCATGCTCTTTTGGCCATTATATTCTCATATGCCATATTTTGCTTCATTTTTAAAATTTGTTTATTGCATTTCTCATTTTTCCCTCTGTTTTCGCAGCTTAAGAAGATATTTCCCAAGAAAAATCTGCCTCCAGCTCCTCCAAAGAGAATTTTGAGGGTAAAAAACAGAACACTATTGGAGGAGGTAAGCTAAAAGATGTTTGTTTATTTTCCTTCACGGCAATTGAATCTTTATAATTGTAGCTCACTATGTGTTATCCTGAGCAAACAGTGCTGGAAAAATTAATCATGTTAGGCAGTCTAAAAGTTTAAAGGTTTATCTAATTTTTCTATGTATACATGCTTTAGTCCTTTAACAATCCAGGAAAAAGCAACTGACAATTCTTGTGTTATTGGTTGTGCTTGTGAGCCAGTGAATTTTGAGTAGTGTATTATGCACTGCTTTAACCCTTTTCTCATTATGTATTGACAATCTGAAAATTGGTCACGTATTTGTGTTATTTTTTCGACATTAAATGGTGTTCATTCTCCTTTTGGTAATGCCTGAAATGAGCTTAGCTTATTTAGATATAATAGGAATAATAACATTCTCTAAATGGTTAGTTTATTGCAGAGAAGGTGTTCTTTGGAGGATTGGATGGAAAAACTTTTATCAGATATTGATATTTCCAGAAGTGTTTCAGTGGCAACATTTCTTGAGCTGGAAGCTGCTGCGAGGTCTTGTAGGTGTTACCTTGATGCCCCTTGTAAATGAATGAACATGTTTTTACGTCTTTATCTGCAGCCTGTATTTGTAGTTAGGATTAGACTATAAATTCACATTAAGTTATGCTTCATGATCTAAATGTTTTGTCTTGTTACAGCATTTGACAACAATCAACCTGATGCTGTTTCTTCTGTTGGTAGTGTGGCTCCTTTATTTCTGTCCAAGAATTACTTAGATATTGATAATGCATCTGATCTTGATAATGCTTCTTCTGAGATATCTGAGCTTGGAACTCCAAGGCAGGGAAAAGATGGTTCTGCTGGTCCTTCCATGGAACATTCAATTTTGGAACCCAATTTGATTGAACCCTTACAGAAAAGTATGAAGAAAAAAGTGCATTCTGGACGTGAAAGTGACATTGCAGGAGATAAAGTTACTGAAAATAATACTGACAGGAGATTTCTTCGTGGAGATGGGGCAGAGCACTTGCCTGAACCGGATCATGGCAAAATGGATGGCCATGTTCGAAGATTGTCAATAGAAAGCATTGGAAGTGATTTAAGTTCAGTCCGAGCAAGTGAAATATCAAACTTGGGAATAGCTAGTTTGTTTGGTGATGGGTTACATGACTTGCCTGAAAGTGCTGAAGCTTCTAGAACCTTGGATTCTCTTAGCCCTGACTTACAATTCCATAAAGATCTGCTTATCCTTTTTCTATCGGATGAGCGTCATAAATTAAAAAGGGTTCTTAATACGCTGCAGAGGAGACTAGCTACAGCGAATACAGACATGGAAGATCTTATATCAAGGTTGAATCAAGAAGTTGCAGTTAGACAGTTCCTTGTAACAAAGGTATTCTCAACTATAGTTGGGATGTAGAAGCCCTTTTAATACAATTTCTATTTCCATGATTGTGTTGATGAAGAAATCGGTATTACTCATTCGTTCTTTCATGCTCTGGTATATTTGCTTTTATATTGGCATTATGACTTCATTCCAACTTATTACATTTTCTGATCTTCTATTTTCTTTGATAAGAGTTATTTTTTCTTTTAGTTTGTAGATCTTAAATTGCCTGAGAACCTTTAAAGCTCTCAATGATATTAATTTTATTCCTCTCAATTGCCAAAAGGCTGAAAATGACTATGGACCTTCAAATTGCTTCTTATTACTTTGAACTTGGATTTTCTCATATTAAATATGCAACAATCTGATCCTTACCTTCTCAAAATGTTTAAATAAATTTTCTTCTGGAGTCTATGATGTTTGTCCAAACAATATATAAAAGGAAGAGATGGTCAGCTTTTATGATCTGTGATCTTGACATTATTTGGTACTTAACTGGTTAGGCAAATCCATTATGTTTTTAGACTTTGGGTTTGTGTTCACACTTTCAAAACTAGTGTGTGTTAGATTTTGATGATTTTTTTGAAAGATAACGTGTGGTGTGGAAATACTAGAAGTGTAAGATATCATTATATTGCTTTTTGCAGAACATCACTTGTTCTACTAGACAACTTCCTACTAGCCAAAAACAACTTTAGTACCTTTGTTTTATATATTATTTTTTGCAAGGACATGCATGTCTAGAAGAACACTTTCTTGCCATTCTAAAACATAATATAGGGGATATTTTAGCATTGTCCAATTAATAATTCCTTAAATGTAAGAGGAAGCTAATTCAGTGAACATTGCTTGTCTGAAATGTAGGACATTTCTGACAGAATAATTTCAAAAAATAAGCTGCACAGACAAATTGTTGAACCTTATTATGGGCACTCATTACAAATCATAATGGAGTTTGAAGGCTTGAAAACTAACTAGTTGCCGTGTTTAATTAGCCTGATGGTATACTGATATTGATGAGGATTAGAAGATTCAAATTGGATTCCTTATAAACCAAACATCAAGCTGAAATTTATTTCTCATATTTATAGACTTAGTAATACAATTTAACTGCTATATGATCTTCTCTTAGGACCGAGAAATGGTTACTTGGAAAACCTTTCATTATAGCTTCAGTCTCAGTGTCTTGTGAACTAGGATGCTCTTGTTTATGGTTATATGATAATGGTATTAATGGTGTGGATATTGAGCTTGAACCAGTGAGGTTGTACATGAATTTTTTTCCCTCCATTCTTCTTGTATTAGGTTCATACTTTCTGTAGCTAGAAAAAGAATTGTCTTAACGTACTTAATGAAGCTTAATTATAATTTGATTAGGCATGAGATGACTGACTTGATTTCATTTTCTCATGTAGGTTAAGGATTTGGAAGTGGAACTTGAAACCACTAGAGAGAATTGTGATGAAAACATGCAACAAGCTGTTTTGCTTGAAAGAGAAAGATTTACCCAAATGCAGTGGGATATGGAGCTGCTTCGGAACCAGTGTTTAGAAATGGAATTGAAGTTAAAGAAGGAACAGGTTTCTTCTTCTGTTATTAACATTTTTATTATTAGAACAGTTCTACTCAATTATGAAAATCTTTAATAAGGGCAAAAATGTTCCAGGATGAGAAGGCACACGTTGAGTCAGCAAAGTTATTATTGATGAAGGAGAGCAAAACGTTGCTGCAAGAGTTGGATGTTGCTAGAGAACAGCTTGCAGACTTGCAAAAACATCACGAGGAGTTAGAGGTGAAATCAAAAGCAGATGTAAAGCTCCTTGTTAAGGAGGTGAAATCTCTTCGAAGCTCTCAATCTGAATTGAAGCAAGAACTTAGCCGTGTGATGAAAGAAAAACTAGAATTGGAGGTAATCTATCATCTTTTTCTTCACAAAAATTATACCAATACAGCAATACTATATCTGCTGCCTTTTTACCTTTTTCTTGTGAAACAATATTAAATTATGAAAGGAGCCACTATTTTATTTATATATATAAAATCTATTGAATCAACTAGCTTCAAAGGAATCATTGTGCATTACGTATCTAGCTCCTTCCATCAATTTTTGATGTTCTTGATTCACTTCTCTTTGATTGTCGTTTGTTTTAAGCAAAAAGCAAGGGGGGTTTTTCCCTGACTATTTGTAACATCTTCCTCGTTGCTTTTGGGTCAGATAAATTGGTTGTATATCTTGTCCAAGCGCCAGGCCTTGGACAAGGTTTTTATTTTTGGCCCAGTGAAGCCTGGGTTTATTTTTCTGAGTAATACTTATGACCTAATTTTAATCTTAAAATGTCTAAATATATTTTTAACATTAAAAATAAAAAGGGCCTTTGAGGCCTTACACATTGGATCAGGACTTGGGCAAGGACTTTCCTTTCCAATAGGATTGGCCTTGCCTGGCCCATGGACACCTCAATTGGTTGTTTCAGTGGTTTATTCCCTACTTTTGAGCCTTATGGTAAAGTCATTCTAAGTAAGAAACATCTCATTCTGTTGTTCCATGTGCATTTTTCAGAGGGTTATGCAGAAGGAAAAGAAAAGGATGGAGCATGCCAATGCTGCAAACACTAAACTGCTTCACGAGTGCAATCTTCTCTGGGATCGGCTCCAAGAATGCAGTGTTAATTTCCTCAGTGAGGAAGAGGATAAGTTGAATGTTGATACTTCATCTCCATCTGATGCTCTGGATCTCTTAACAACTTCTGATAATCGAATTGGTCTCCTTCTTGCTGAGGTATCCTTTGTGCCTGAACTTAGAGTTTTGAACTTTTTTTTCACATACTGTTGAAACCCTTTGTCTCTGAAAGTTTTGGCATTTGGAGTGGCTGTTTATTCAAGGTTTGGAAATTGTAGCTTATTATGATAGTTACAAAACTGCTTTCTAACTAGCATGGGCGTATGTGTTCATGCATCTCTCTTATCCGTATACTGTTTTATGGTAGTGATATATATGTTTGTACACCAGATATTGTTTGAAGCAATTAAACCAGTAGCTGCCCCCTTTTTATTGTTGGCAATTCTTGCTTTATAGAATATAGCCAAAGCTCAATAGAAGAGAATTTCTAGGTTATAGGTGTGGAATTAGGGCTTAAAGGAACCATTTAACTTTCAAACTAGAAAAAGAAGAGCTTGTTTTGAGTTGGGTCTCCTCCTAAGATGTGGTGGAATGATGTTTCATGAAAATAAGGGTGGGGAATGGGGATTGTTTATCTAATAAAATAACTTTTGGAATGTCCTTCAAAAATAGTAATGTTTTCCTTCGTTCGTTTTGTGGTGCAATCACCGTTTTCTTTTTCTCTTTCCCGAAATGATACAATGACAATCTTTGATCAACTGTCTGGTGTGATCCTCTCACCGGCTAAGTTGGCACCTAGTATTCCTACGTTTATGTGAATTAGTTTGCATTTTGACGTGCATAGTCTTCTCTGTAACTGCTTCCTAGAATTAGTTGAAAATAAAACAGTTTCCGAGGGCTGACTGGTTTGAGTATGTACAGGCACAGCTCCTTGCACAAGATGTAGAAAATTCGGTGGTTAGATCGGAAGAGAGCCATAAGATGAAAGACGGTGATAAAAGAATAGATGACGAGCTGAGGAAGATGCTAACAGATATGTTTGTTGATAATGCAAGATTAAGGAAGCAAGTGAACTCGGCAGTACGTTGTGCTCTCAATGCATATGTGAAGACTGACGAAGATGATGATGATGATAGTAGTGAAGTAGAAGAGGTAGAGGAAGAGGAGGAAACTCATTTGAGGAAAACTGTTCTGAGCAAATTCTTGTAAAGATATAAACTGTAGATGAGAACAAATAGTGAATTGATATTTGTTTCTGAATTCAAGATACTCTTCTCATTCCTGTATTACTACTGCACATTTGCCGTATAGCTACAAATTTTTTTATTATTTAATTATTTATCCTTTATTTACATTACAAATGGGGAAGATGATTACATCAATAAGAACTGACCGATACATTAGTAAAACATCGGTGGATCCATAAATCAATACAAATAAAATAAATTGAGCCAAAAATTTGATTAAATAGAATTTTGTAAGCTTGACTACTGATTTGATACCCAAACATTACAAATATCAGTTCATTTTATTTATTTTGAGCATTAGTATAATTTTATTTGCCTCATGTTATCCGAGTAGGAAATAAAAAATAACATAGCGGAAAGTGCGGGTCATTCTACGGCAAAGTGCCAACCTTGTGTCTACTACTGAAGTAACTCCCATCTAGAAATCATTTCTTTGATTGTTGAAGAGTAGAAATAAATAAATGGATACATGCTTAAATTCATTTTCTTAATGCTAAAAATGTTATGAATTATTAAAAAGTAAATTAATCCTTATATGTTAGATTAAAAAATAAATTAAACCATTAAAAATTTCATTCATTTTTATTGTTTAAAACTGACATGACCCAAATCATTTTTATTATTTAAAGCTAACATAGTTGATAGAATAACAATAAGTTTTTAACCTATTTGCTTTTTAATTTATTGTGTAGAAACTAATTTAACTATTTTTTAAATAAAAAAGCAAAATATAATCCAGACCTCCATGGCCTTATCTATTCCTTATTAACAATCAAACCAACCATAACTCAATCTAGAAATCTAATTCTTATTCACAATTTAACCAACCAAACATCGTAATATCTATTCCATTCATCCTCTATTCCATTCAGCGAACCAAACAAGCTGTTACATTTATAGTTCATTTGTAAAAAGCTCAGTCCCAAACACTTCTATGTTCATCTAAATGCGTACAAAAGGAGAAAATTGAACTGTTAAAATTCTAAATGTTGAGATATAGTGAGAAAAGAAAATTATATATCTCAAAATCACAATACATGCCTGTGCTGGAAAACACAGTTTGCACTTGGGGATATGCATATATTCTTTCTCTGTCTTCAACATGGAGAATCCTGTCCTGCATTAGCAGTCCAAAGTAGAGCCTTGGAGTGGGTGTGGAAAATTACATTACTTGTCCCCACCACCTCCAAACATCCCCATCATGTCTTTGGTAGAACCCATTTGCTTCATCAAGTTCTGCAACCCACCCATACCCCCAATTTGCTTTAACATCTGCGGAGGCAGGACCTTGCTCATGTGCTGTGCATTCATGTTCCGAGACAACGCACTCATTTCACCCTTCTTTGGAATTTTCAGCCCCTTCATCTTGCTCCATATCTTTGCTAGCCGCTTGTACTCCTCCATCATTTCCATTACCTCTCGAATATGACGTCCCGACCCCCGCGCTATTCGCATCATCCTTGATTCATTCATGAGCTTGGGATTTGAGCTATCCAACTCTGCATCAAATTAACAATCAACGACACTCATGATCCTAAACTTCAGCAGCATGACATGTACTGAGAAATTGAATAAAGCAGACCATTCACTCACCTTCATTCGTCATTGAGTCCATCATGGTCATGTAGCGCTTGATCTTTGCCTGGCTTTCTTTTTCACGACCTTTCGGCATTAGTTCAGCACTAAATCCTGGAAGCATTGAGAAAACCTGCAGACAGCAACCGATGTAAAGAATTAGAATAAAGTTACCATTGGACGGGATCATGGAGAAGTGGATCACCATCCAAAAGCTTATACATACACTATGTACCCCTGATTTAAATACTTATAACAATCTAGTAATCAAGCAAAGCAGGAAAGTCGATGCATGGTGATAAGCATGTAACCTTGAAATTTGTAGATACAAGAAGCAATCTAAATGCAGGGAGTATTTGCATGACAGGAGAAACCAGAGAACTCACAGCAACAAGATTGATATTTTCTCAACACTTTGAAACAGGCTAGGAATATCAGAACTTGTCTATACCAAAATTTCCAGAACATTTCTCAATTTAGCTCATTGGATCGTTAAAGTACATACCAGATCGATTACAAGGCAACAGTTTCTCCATGAAGGAACTAACTAAGATCTGGGAACACTTAAGGGATTTCCAACTCTGTGATATAGTTTTTTATGTCAAGGGTAAGCAACTCTTGCATCAAGCTTATTTATTATGATTATACTAAAAGAATCTTATCCCCTCCCCGATACCAAAGTTATGATATCTATTTCTCTTCTACAAAATGTTTAGTAGTTTAAACTAATAAGTCACCTATTGAGAAGGCTGTTTATCAAACTTTCTAGAAGAAAGTATTATAATCTACTAATTACTTTCACCAAAAATTTTCAGCAAATGGAAAAACTTAGAAAAATGTCTAACATCAAACATACATAGAAATTAAAAGTTTGCAGAATGGGAAATTATGTAGATATCTCCTAAATTCTAAGACGGGTGCAAGCTACCAAACTGAACATTCAAATACATCAGAGCATTTGAAAATGCAATACAGAAGAATCATTAAAAGGCACACCCATTAACACAAAATAACCAAACTTCAATTTTACTAAAACAAAAGGGCAACAGAAGGAAGATGGAAGTCAAAGAGAGTGGTATAAGAATAACCTGCCCAATTGGACCCATTTTGAGTATGTTTTGAAATTGCTCATACATAATCCTTAAGGTAAAGTTCCCTTCTGAAAGCTTTTGGAGAAGCTCAGGTTGTTGATCCATGGGAACAACTTCATGAATTTTGTCCATGAATCCAGACCAGTCACCCATGCCTATTCAGAATGATAATCACCAAGATAGTGTTTCAAACAGTCGTCACCATTTTGAAATCCATGACTTCTGCATTTAAAAGAATACATAACAGGAAAAGGAGATATATACCTAAAAGACGGCTTACAAATGGTTTAACATCAAACACTTCAAACTCATCCATGTGCTCTCCAGTTCCTATAAATATGACAGGACTCTTAGTAGCAGCAACCCTGGTAGAAGTCACAAATCAAGAAGCACACAAATCAGGAGAACCCAACCTAATAGAAGCAAGGCAAATGCTATCTTGAGTAGGACATACAAAATGAAGGCAAGACAATCGTAACACTTACGCACTGAGAGCACCACCACCCTTTGCATGACCATCCATTTTTGTGACAATTACAGCACCAACTGCAACACTTTGTTTAAATGCTTGAGCTTGATCAAAAGCAGCTTGACCTATACTACTATCCATTACAAAAATAACAAGATCTGGTTTCTGGAACATAAAACAGAAGTAAAAAATAATTAAGGGAATATTAGCATCAATTATCCTGAAACAAAATGAAGATTTAAAATCTGAACAATACCGTTGCTTCAGAGACTTGACGCATTTCCTCAAATAGGGCAGCCTCTTGTTTATGGCGCCCACTGGTATCCACAATTATAAGATCACAATTTTCTTTCTTAAACCTCTCAACACCTTCCACAGCAATTTTCACAGGATCTGACTCCATGTAGCTGCATGAATAGCAGAAAACACCATTAAAGACATTCTGCAGATAAAACCCATGGCAGTAACCATGGCCATAAATGAAACCAGTCATTTGAATCTAACAGGGTAGAAAGCATTAAGAGCACAAAATACATAGAAATGCGTACACATGCATTACATATACAAGAAACAGAAAAACAAACTAGCTGAATGCATTTATTTTCATGCTTCCCTCTTATGCCCTTCTATGTATTTAAAAGGCATTCCAGTAACTAGGTACTCAAGTCATATTATTATTGAAAATTACCTAGAGTCAACATTATTCCTCACTTCCCCGACTAAGAATTAAAGAACTTCAAATCAAAACTACCTTTATATAAAACAAACAATCAAACCAGATTCTAAACTTCAATCCGCAACTACAATTAGGGGACACATGCAATGCTATGGCTGCTATTTTGCAGTTTTAGCTCTCTTCACCATAGATATTCAAGGCCAGTATTTACCAGGTCCACAATTAACTGCAGTAGAATTTAGGGTAAACTAGAAAAATAGTCACATATCTTTATTTAAGTTTACGTTTAGGTCACTGATGTTTCAATTGTAACAATTTGGTCACAGACGTTATCAATTGATAACAATTTGGTCACTGGTCTCTGTTAGTTGCCATTAAGTGATGGAAATTGCTTAAATATAAAAAAAAAAAAATTGAAAATCATTTAAAATTTGAAAAAACAAATTGCTTAAATATGTGGAAATGACATGGCCTCCACAGGGCCATTTAATGGCTTCTGTACTGCCAGCTATGATTTCTGTCTACCACTTAACGGAAACTAACAGACCAGTGACCAAATTGTCATCAATTGATAACATTTGTGATCAAATTGTTACAGCTGAAACATCGGTGACCAAAACGTAAACTTAAACAAAGATATGTGACTATTTTTCTAGTTTACCCTAGAATTTATTATATCCATAACTACTATAAATGCAATGAGACCGAAAACACATTCACAGCTGCAATTTACATCCTTGACCACAACAATGAATTCAAAAGAATAAAGTACCTTCCATAAAATGGAATCTTAGCTTTAGTGGCATTCTGCTTCAATTGATCAAAAGCACCAGCTCTGAACGTATCAGCACAGACTAGAGCTGGTTTCCAACCTTTTTTCTGATGATAATAGGCATATTTTGTACATGTAGTTGTTTTTCCAGACCCTGAAAATTTTTAAGGAAGAAAAATCAACTTCAAAATTCAAGTATTCCTTACGGCCTTACCAACACATTCAGAACACAGCAAAAGCTTTCACAACAATGGGCAAAGGCAGCCTCAGTACCAATTGGAACATAATTCAATCTACATGAAGATGTAAACAAAACTTACCTTGTAAACCAACAAACATCACAACACTCGTTTTCCCTTTCTTCGGTGTGAAAGCCGGCTTCCCAGGATCCAACATCTTACAAAGTTCATTAAAAATTGCCTAGAGCAATAAACAAACCCTTTTTAGAACCAGATATACCTCTAATACAAGAATCAAAGCATGAACCAAGACAATTTCTTTTGTTAAGTGTCGGATGAAAAGTTACCCAATTACATGAAGTTTTCACGTTAAAATAAAATAAAATAATAGAAGAGAGCCACTAAGTCAAATGTTATCAGCATTTTGGATTAAAAGCAGACAAAAACCAGAACTTCAATAAATCTCATTAACATCATTAATTTTAGCATAGAATTAATAAACATTCTAAGATCATGAAAAGAGGAAATTCTCAAAATTTATAAAATAATTCACATTTTTACTAGCAAAATCCCATACAATAATTCAAAATACTAATATTAAAATATAAAACCCTAAATCGTTGTTTAAATCCATCGAAATTCTCAATTCGAAGGAAAAAAAAACAAAAAGATTCAGAAAATGAAATAAACCTGTTGGATGATTTTTCGCTTGTTATGACCGGCAGCTAGATCATCAAGATTGACGATCTTCTTAATATTAGTTTGCATATCACGAACGAGCTTGAATTGAACATCGGATTGAAGAAGAGCTCTGGTGATTTCATTGAGGCATTCGTTTAAAACCTTCTCATCGATTATCGTGGCATTGCTCATCTGTTGTATCGCCCGGGAGATGCTCCCCCCTAATTGTGCTAACACCATCTTCGCTAAACTTTTCTGGAGAAAATCAAATGAGATTTCTATTCGTGATAGTTTTGAAGAATTTAGGGTTTTTCCTAAAAAAATGAAAAATAATTTTTGAGAAATCTGATATAAGGGAAAGGGTATCAAATTGGAAGATCAAAAATGAGGTAAAGTCAGTGTGGGGAGGAAACCGTAATGATTGAGATATCTCAATATTGGGCTGGGTTTTTGACCACCCAACCCAATCTTTACTTAGCTTTTTTTTCTTATTCCAAGGGATGGATGAGTTCGGATTTGGATTTTTTTTATTTTATTTTTCTATGTTTATTTTGAGTTTTAGATTTACGTATTTATTTTGACAAAATCAACGTTATTTTATAATTTTCAAGTATTATTTTGTAAAATATCAAATAATATTTACAAATATTTCTAAGAAAAATTCACTTTTAAGTAAATAATAAATAATTCTTATATCGTATTTTTTAAAAAATATTTTTATATAAAAATTTTAAGTTATTTTTATTATTTTAAATATAAAACATTTTTTTCATTAGCAAAACTAAAATTAATTATAAATTTGTTGATACAAGTATATATAGGGGAGATGTAACACCTTTAACCCGTATTCGTCGCCGAAATAGGGTTAAGAAGTATTACAGGACAATGGAATAGTAAATCATTTAAATCATACATTAATACAAATATAATCAAATTGCTTGGACCTTACGAAACTCAAATACTAACCAAAATACAAAATCAAAATGACATCAATCGGGTCAAAAACACATCAAAAGCAACGTAATATGTGCCTAACAAATGTACCCTCATTGGTACCACAATTATATACAATTTAATCTCAAAATACACATTAATTCAATTCATCAACTCATTCAAGCAATACAAAATTAAAATACCTAACAAAGTTACTACAACCACAACAAATCAAATATATGTAAGCCGCACATACTAGCATAATAACTATACCTTATTCTCATACCAAATTGGTTATTTGCACAAAATATCATTCATAACATTTACATAAGCCAAACATTAACCAAAATAACACAAGAGTCTATACATGCCATATAATCCGAATTTAATGTTTCAAAAACTACCGAGATAAACTGGATAGTGTGACTTGAGTGCTGATCTTATCGTCCAACCTTCTGAAAATCTACAATGACATTAAACAACACAAGTAAGCTTAATGAAGTTTAGTAAGTTTGACGAGATAAACAAAAATCTTACCAAATTAACTATAATAAATCAAATAAAAAAAATCCATGACAACTCCTTGTCATTCACAACTTCAATTGATAAATATATCTATATTCAAATCAATACAAAAATAAATAACATGTCTTTCAAATTCATTAAATAAATCACCTTACCGAGATTTTTCCATTCGAAGAATGACTTACGAATTAGAGTACATCGCCAACAGAAGCTCACAAGATCTGGTCCTTCCAAATACGCCAACAGAAGCTTAAAAGCTGAACAGAAGCTCGTAAGAGCTGAACAGAAGCTCGTAAGAGCTGATCCACCCAATCACGCCAAATAAAAAATAAAACACGAGAGTTTGCAACAAATTTTGAACCCCAGTTTACTTGGGTAAAATACCTGTATCTCCCTCTAATATCATCTCCACTCTAAACCCCCGTCATACACCAAATTATGAATGTACTTAAATCCCACGTTCAATTCAAACCAATATCCAATTCAGTATTATAATTCAAAAAATAATTCATTCCCAACAATAGAATATATACATAATACCAATCATCAAATTATACAAATGTAAATTTTAGCCGTACGAACTTACCTAGACCAAATTGTAGTAATTACAGAAGTTCAGGGACTATTTCGCTATTTTTCCTTTTCAACTAGTATCTACGGGATCTTGATCTAAAATATAAAATTACTTATTTATTAGCATATATTTCATTTCCAATTCATTTTACAATTAATAACCTTTTATTTTTTGAATTTACACAATTACCTTAAATTTTACAATTTTTACAATTTAATCCCTTAATTAGTTAATCTATCAAATTAACTAATTTTCTCAAATCAATAATCTATCCAAATATTCTAGGCCCTCATACAGCCCCTAATAAACCTAAAATTTACTATCAAACCCTAATATTTTGACATTTTCACAATTTAATCCTAAAATAAATATTTAACAAAAATTACTTTACAAAATCATCACACAACACAATCAAAGCTCCAAATCCATGTTATTCATCAAAAACATCTAATATTTATCAATGGAAACTTCCAAAACTTTTAACAGAATTAGAAACGAAGGTACGGGTTAGCTGGACCTAGTTGCAACGATCTCAAAAATATAAAAATTATTAAAAACAGGAAAAGTTTGCTTATCAAATCACCAAACCAAAGTTGGTCGAATGTTTTCTTCTCCTTTAAGGTTTCGGTGGTGGCTTTTTAAAATGAAGAAGATGATAATGAATTTTTTTGTCATGTTTTTGTTATATTATACATATTTAATAATTTACTATTTTACCCTTATAAATATAATCAAACTTTAACAATTTAAAAGCCCACTAACGTCCACCAACCCTTGAACTATCTAATTACCATTTAAGTCCATTTTCCTTATTCAATAAATTGTTTAATCACTCAAATCAAATAGTGACTAAATTTTACATCTTTTAAGATTTAGTCCTTTTTAATTAATTAACTATTGAAACGTTAAAATTTTTCAATTAAACTTTAATACCACCTTAATGACACTTCGTAAATATTTATAAAAATATTTACGGCTTGATTTATAGAAACGAGGTCTCGATACCTCACTTTCTAAAACCACTTGATCTTAGGGTCTTAATACTTGAACCTAATAAATCGTTATAAAACATAAATTACCAAACCAAAAACCTTTTTAAAACCATATTTGACTCATAAATATTAAATAATAATATTTACAAACTTACTCACTGAATTTGGTGGCCTCGAAACTACTATTTCCAACACCACTGAAAAATTGGGTTGTTACATGAAAAAGTCTCCTACCTAGTAATGCCATGTCACAAACAATTCTAAGACATGGTGATTGTGTGGTCGGTCAGCTGGCAAGGTCATTATACATGGGTTGCCTTCAAATGTGGTATTGATTTAACATTCTCCTTATTAAGATATTATGAGGTTGTTACACCTCAATGGTCCCTTAATGGTCCCACTTGTAGATATGAGTGTTCTTATTAAAAGTGGGTGACCTAATAGTGAGTGGCCTAATGAAAGGTGAAATGCTCGGATGGTTGGTCCCCTAGTGACCAACCAGACAATGTAAGGTGGAACGCCATCCGTAGGTGCCAAGTAGGGGTATAATGAAATTAAATAAAAAAAATATAATTCAGTTTGATTGGATAATCGTAATTTTTAACTCATTTTCCCAATACCATCCAAACACCACAATTTGTATTGACTTTCTAGTTGTTTTTGCTCAACATTATTCAATGTATCTTTAGATTTGAAGTAAAATCTTCACATATGAGAATTTAAGGGTTAGCAAATGGTTAAGTCGATTGGTTCGATCAAATTTTTAGACTTAATTGACTTAACTGATCATCTTATATTATAACTGAACCAATCAGCTTTTATGATGTTAACTAAGTAAATCGAAATAGACTTGTGCTCGAAAAACATGTTTTTTCATTCTTTTACCATAAAGTTTTGTTAAAGATATGTGACCCAAATTCTTGTTAAATAAAAATACAAGTGGCAAGATAGGGGGATCTATAAGGGTGAAGGCAGCAGCCCATTGTAGATCCCCAATAAGAAACATATTGGGCTGGGTCACAACTAGGAGGCCCTCGCGATACGGTACAGGCTACACAAGTGAAATCTGTATTGAAGTATGCTTCCTCTATTTGATGTTGATTAGAATAAGGTGTTTTAACCTCACTGCATTACTTCTATTTGACTTTGATTAGAATATGGTTTTACAAACCTATAAATAAACGTAGTCGTCTCTCCTCTTGTATCATTCAAATTCAACATAGTAAATTTTCTTCTCCTTTCCCCGTGGTTTTTTTCCTAAAAGGGTTTCCACGTAAAATCTATGTGTTTTATTTTTCCTTTATTTTCTTGCCATTATCGACATTCTATTTTTCAAAGTTCTCATATCTCACACAAGTTATTTTACATTTTTTTTCAAAATGAAAAAAAAAAGGGAGAGAAAAAAACTTGTATTTTCTATACTCTAGTCTTCCTTATGTTTGTTATATGAGGTTAGATATATATTTGAATTAATTAAAGTTGTTTTGGTTGAATTTTGTAATCTCATGGACCTTGAATGATATTGTAAATAGGGTTATCAAAATATTTTACCATCTTCACTTCACTTATGGTGAGAACTTTATTGTTGTCGGGGTTTCAATTCCACCATATTGATGTTAAATGAGTGAGATAATATTTGAGAAGGAAAGTACTTGGCAAGAAACTTCACTGTAAAGAAATTGTCGAACTTGGCCTATACAATTATGCTCCCTGGAATTTACCACTGATGTTAGCTTTCAATTATGGAGATTTGAAGTACCACTTTTATTATTCAGTCGAGAAGAAATACGATTTCGAGGCTAAGGTGAACCGTACAACCACTTTTGGCTATTGGAAAGCAATTAGAAAAGACAGATTGGTTAAATATAATAATGAGATGGTAGAGATTATCAAAACCTTGGTTTTCACCAACGTAAAGCTCCATGAAGGGAAAGGACCGACATGGTGATGCTGTAACACCCCGTACCCGATACCGTTACCGGGGTTTAACACGAGGTATTTACGGACTTAATTCATTGACTTACACGGTTCATTTTTAAAATTTCAGACATGCTGGCTAACTGCATCACGGCCACTTTAAAAATCATATCTCGAGTTCCGAAGCTCGAAAACTTATTCCGTAAATTTTTCCTGAAACTAGACTCATATATCTATCTACAAATTTTTTTCTAGAATTTCTGATCGGGCCAAACAGTACAGTTTATTTGTTTAATTCTCCCCTGTTATAGGGTTCAACTAATCAGACCTTCATGCATTGCAACTTAGGTATCTCCCTATACAGAACATCAAAACTTATGCCGTTTATTTCTAAAGAAACTAGACTCGACAAGGAATCTGTACATATAGGGCATAACTTCTAATTATCTCTGGTTAATTTATAGTAAATTTTCAAAGTCAGAACAAGGGATCCAGAAATTGCTCTGGCCCTGTTTCACGAAAACCTAAATATCTCTTAAAATCCGACTCATTTGGCCATTTTGATTCTTCCATATGAAAGTATATTCATCAAGGTTCGATTACATAATTTATTCACTAATTAACTCCATTCCTACTATTTTTAATGATTTTTCAAATTGACACTACTGATGCTGTCAACATCTGCCTTTAGGGTAGACTTTATCTATTGCTTAGTTTCCATGATTTAACCAACCCTTTAGTATATATAGCACAAAATAAGATTGTGATTAACCATCCCAATGGTCAATCATTGCCAAGCATATTAACACTTCTCAATAACCACATACATACACGAAGATTATAACAATTTGCTCAAAACATATATATATAAGCCATTTTCGCATGACTATCTAATTTGTACAAAACCGAAAGGTGTAAGACAAACATCAACAAGGGTAGTCCTATACATGCCATTTCAAAGTTTAACCAAAAGTGTACCGAAAGAGGCTTTGATAGTGTGGACGACTTCAACTTCAACAATCCCGAGTTCGATAGCTGACGAACCAAAATCTATGAAACAGTGAATCAAAGAAACGGAGTAAGCATTTAATGCTTAGTAAGATTGTATAATGAATTTATGCATAACCGAAGTATAACATTCATACGACTAAACAAATAATTTCATGCATACATATTCTCAAAATCACACTTACATCACATTACTACCCTTATATTCACACACAAAAGATCAACTTAGTCAAAGGCCGGTAGTTCGTTTATTGACCGAGCAAAAACTACTTGTAAGGGATCAACTAATTCAATGCAAACACGAAACATACCTCATCGTTGGAATTCTACGAGCGTATCAATTGAAACTAATACAGCAAGTTGCTCATTCCCAAGCCAAGTAACTTCGAGATTTAACCGGATATAGTTACTCGCTCGAATGCCTTCGGGACATAACCCGGATATAGTAACTCGCACAATTGCCTTCGGGACATAGCCCGGATATAATAACTCGCACATTTGCCTTCGGGACACAACCCGGATATAGTAACTCGCACAATTGCCTTCGGGACGTAGCCCGGATATATTAACTCGCACAATTGCCTTCGGGACATAGCCCGGATATAATAACTCGCACATATCTATATTTCATTTTCGTACTTAGAGTTCAAACACAAGTCACGTATTAAGCAATCCCATTTTCGGTTCACTAGTCACATACAAACAGCATGGTTTAATTTGCTTTACGACACGATCTCTATGCACATACGGCTACCCGTCATTGGTATAGATTAATTAATTCAACATATAATTCAAGTAGAATCATCACATCCATATTTTTTTATTATGCTCGTAAGTTATAACTTAATTAAATCGTAAACTAAGTCTCATTACTCAAAACTTACCTCGAGTATATTCGGACGATTCTTACGGTTAGGCTACTCAACCGCTTTCTCTTTCCTTTATCTCGATTTCGATCCTCCTAGCTCTTGAGCTTAATATTAAACAAATAGATTTATTAATTATTTATCAATTGAGCAATTTAATTTAATGCACACAGGTCGCACAACTAAAGTACAAATGACTTTATTATCAACTACTTAAGCATCATGCGATATGCTCTTCTCATTACAACAGAACATGTTACTAGTTGATCACCTTGCATTTTCGAAGTTCACAAACATCATTTAATTTCATATAATAACACATATCTTCCCAAGTCGTCATACAAGTCAAATATATCACTCAAAATGTCAAAATCTAACTAAGCCTAAACCGAATATCATTTAAACATTTGAGAAATTATTTCTCAACTCAACTTAATTTTTGTATACCTCTCTCAAAATGTTCTCACCAATTTTATTTTTTTATATATAATTTAAGGTCCTTTTTCAAATTATTGTTCAATATACTACCATGGCCGAAACCTTCAATTAGCTAACAAGGCCTCTTGAATTCAAAATAATCATATAAATGTAAATAGCATCCGAATCCCTATCTTAACAAAATGTTAAAAAAATATTCATAACTGGATACTATTTAAACTAACATTTCAACTTTACTTATCACTTCATACTATATTATCAAAATGAATTAATTATTCTTATATAAGTAATATTAAAGCCGAACCCTATGAATAACATCATTACTCATGCCCAAACCAAAGACCACATTCGGTACCTCCTAATGAATAAATTAATAATCTCAACTTTTAGGCTAACATAACAAGTAATTATCACATCTCACATAACAAACATGCTAATTACATCAAAACATCAACTAGAAATTTTAAGCTCATTAGCCGAAACCTATACATAACATCATTCAAGGTTTAATCCCTAAAATTCATTCACAAAGTCGAACCTATTGAGAGGTATGTATATATATATAAAACAACATCTAGATAGCACATTCAAGCACCCACGACATTCCCTTCAATTTAATACTAAGACAAACCAAAAGATTTATTCATGAAATTCAAAAATTTCAAGTTCATCTCTTCCATATCTAAATACCAAAATTTAAATATTTACTAGCTTAAACTCTACTAAACCCTTAAAACATCAGTCTATTCCCTACCAAAATCCCCCATGGCCGAATGCTCAAGACACCATAAAACTAAAAATTTTGCCATGGGCTATGTAATGAACTTAATATCTAACTTAATTTATGCTAAAAATCCATAAGTTAACATGAATTTCTCACCTTATTTATGGCTTGAAATCACCGAATGGTTGCTCTTTTTTTTCCTCTTAGAATCGGCCAAGAAGAAACAAGAATAAAGACTTTGTTTCTTCCACCCACTTCCTTACTTTAACTATTATTATTCTATACATTAAAGCCATTTAATAATGGAAAATGCTAAAATAAAATTTATATATTTTATTCTAACTTACAACATGGCTTCCACCACTAACAACAAATTGGTTAATTTGACATGCAAAACCCTTCATTTTAATACCTTCATTATATACCATCTTAAAAATTTGCCTATCACTTTTCATTTTTCTCACATAAGTCCTATTTACTAATTTCATATAAAATTGACAAAAATTAAAGTATGAAATTTTCACATATGTATGATCACGTATAATAAACATAGAAAATAACAGTTAATTATTTTTATGACTCGGTTTGGTAGTCCCGAAACCACTTTCCGACTAGGGTCACATTAGGGTTGTCACAGATGCATGCGTACAGACTCGAGAAAAAGGGTTTGGCTGACCTCCCATATGTCCTTTGTCTAGTTTTTAACAAGGATGGTATGTGTAACACCCTAAACCTGATTTAGTCACTTGACCTAAGCTATAAGGTATTACAACAGTTAAAAATTAGCTTACGAAGTAAATATTATTTACAATAAAAAATGAGCCTAAATCGAGCTTACGAAGCTCTTAAACCAACTTGGAAACAAAACTGGACTAATCTAAAACTTTTACAAAAAGATAGGTACAAAGTGAAAACATGAGGCACACGGTCGTTGGCTAGGCCGTGTGACAAGGCTAAGACTGTGTGGTTCCATAACATGGTTGTCTTGCCTAACCATGTAACAGGCTGATATCGTGTAATCCTAGCTCACACGGCCGTGTAACAGACTGTGGCTGTGTGGATCAACCTACACCTAAATTCAAAAAACCACATGGTTGTGCCCTGCACCCGTGTATGGCACACGACCATGTGGTAGGCCGTGTCACTAACTGTGTGCACCTAAACATGCCTTATAAACCTAGAAATCACACCTATGTTCACTAATGCTACAAGTCATGCAATACCAAACATTTTAACCTACTCAAATACACCAATAACTTGCTAAAATATAGCAAATAGCACACAAGAAACATCCAACCTAAGTGCCTAACCAATATGCCATCATTGGCACCACAATTCAAACATTTTCATTAACCATTCAAGCATAAACATGCCTATAATTTCATATTTATTCAATCATCAAACCAACATCACTTTCTCATGACCACATTCACCAAACAAAGATCACCAGTTAACCAAATACATAAGTAACAATTCATAACCAAGATAACATGATAAACACCAAATAGGCTTATACCAACACAAGCCACCAAAACAACCATTATATCTTACAACTTGTACACTTGGTTCATATACCAAATGGCACAAAACATAACCAGGTACTTATGAACATACATTGCCAAAACCCTATTTACATGCCACTTATAATCGAGCCAAAATAAGTAAATAGCTACTAGAAGAGTTGACGGATAGTATGATCTCTAAAGATGATCCAATCGACAGCTCGAATCTGACAATCTACAAGGAAGAAAAAGAAACAAGGTAAAATTACTATTAAACCAAGCTTTATTTGATAAAATATTTTGATATAACAAATTGAAGTGTTTTTGAATACAAGTTAAAATTGAACAAAACTGCCAAAATGATTTGTTTAAAATTGAAGTCTAAGAGATAAAATTTTGAATATCTACTTTGAAATCTTAGAAAATTTTTGAAACAACTTTAAAATCAAGTTAAAACGATTTTCACTTAGTAAAAAGACTTTTAACAAATCAAATAATTTTCAAACAAGTAAAAATTGCTCTAGTCCAAAAAGTATTAGTACCTTTTGGGGACAAGTATCAATATTTTATGAATTATTGATACGTTTCTTGAAAGTAATACCAAAACGACATTTTGTTTTTCACAAACCATACTAAGTATCAATACCTTTTGGTCAAGTATCAATATTTTTTGAATTATTGATACTCGCTTTTAAAAACAATACCAACATAGCATTATGTTCCTTAAAAAACCTACAAAGTATCGATACCTTTTCATAAAGTATCGATAAAATTATTTTGGTATCAATGGTAAAACTCCAACGGTCACTGAATTTAGTATTTATTGCAAAAATTATCAATACCTTTTTTTATGGTATAGATACTCAGTGTTGTAGGTGAATTAAATGCTCTAGTTTTTACATCCCCAACAGCTCTATTCATGACACCAACAACCTCAACGGTTGAAAATTAATTAGGGGGTAATAATACCAATTTCTAAAGATCCTACAACAAAAAAAAAGTACTTTTAAGCAAAAATCATTAATCAAACAACCTTTGAGCTTACTATTTTCATATTTTTCACCTACACTTGTGAGCTTTACTTATATTCTTTTGCTAAAGTGTATTTCATTGTATTTGAGCTTAATTTGCAAACACTTTGATCTTGTAAGGATTATTTCTTTATTTACTTATTGTATTTCCTTAAGAGAGTTTCTGTCTTAAGATTTGGGGTAGAAATCTTAAGGGAGTTGTAAGGTTAAAACTTGTCCCCAAAGGTTATCAAATTAGTGAATTTGGGAAAATCATTAGTTGTAGAAAGCTAAAGTAGTAGAGTAGGCAATTGGGGCCGAACTACTCTAAATTATCGTGTTCGTCTTTCAATTTTCTTTCTAGCTTTCAAAAAAAAAAAAATTAAAGCCATTTTACCCCCTATTGGCAATTTTGGTTTGACTTATCAAGCTAACACTTACTTAAAGCTTAGTAAGTTCGTAAAACTAAACATCACATACCTGTCATTTAAAGCATAACATCACATACCTGTCATTTAAGCATACAATTCAAAATTTACATATAGCTAGTACCTTTGCCATGTTCACATTTCCTACCATATCAAATGGTTAGATATGAACATTTAACATCATTAAGATCTCAGGATAGCATAACTCACATGCCAAATCACAACCAACAAGTATATAACTTTTTATGCCCTAAGATTCCATTTCCATTCATTTTATTAACTATTTTGCCCAAAGAACTATAGTAAATTAACTTTGGATACATGGTAAATAATGCTCAGATAAGCTACCGATCAGCACTTAACCATTACGCGATGTTTCTTACACAAGCTATTGAGAATCTGCAACAAATGCTAGATTCTAGCCATCCTTATGGTATCCACTACCAGCACATAGTACCTGATAATTGTAACACATGTACAAAGTACCTAGTAACTATAATCGCCAGCACATAGTACCTGAAACACCTTAATAACATGTCATTTGTATCCTAATCATTCACTAAGCTCACACAGGCCTTAATTCATATCTCATACTCTTTTCATCTTTAACATTATACCATGTTCAACTTGATCAATACATTTCATATGATTATACCCTTCAATTCATATATACACATTTGCCATGCTTTACAAATCAATCATTCAATTCAAATTTTATTACTTACCTTAATACACCATGTCAGCTATATATATTCACATATGAAATTTGAATTCAAAAAATTAATAACCCAAATAAATCTAATACGAACTTACTTAAATCAAATAGCAACAAGCATTACACCGAGGATTACTTGACGATTTTTCTTTTTCCGTCGATATCGACTGGTTGATCCGTTTCTTGCTCTATATATAATAATTCAGCTCACTTATCCAATTCAAATACTTTAAAATATCTAAATTCATGTATTTGATCTTTTAACAATATTTTATATTATTACCCTAAACTTTTACCTTATATTCAATTTAGTCTATAAGACAAAACTTACATATTTATTACAATTAAGCCCAAAATGTAACACCCCTAACCCGTGTCCGTTGCCAAAACAGGGTTACAAAACATTATTAGAGTTTTCAGAACATTTACAAATAATTCATGTCAATTACTATTCATTTTCCAAGATTATTCATAACGTCCCTTAAATGGACCCTCGAGGTCCAATATGAGTATTAGAATAGAGTCAGGACTAAATCGGGAACTCAGAGAATTTTTTATGAAATTTTAATTTTTTTCTTAAATGTAGGGCACATACGCTCGTGTGGTCAAGGGACACGCCCGTGTAACCCTAAAACACACATGTGCTGCAGGCCGTGTTCGACCTCGTGTAACTCTCTGACTTGTGCCACACGGCTAGCCACACGCCCGTATGAGTAGGCCTTGTGATCAATTTAATTGTTAAAAATTAGGTGCAGGGTTCACAAGGCCAAGACACACATTCGTGTTCTGGCCATGTAGCACATACAATTGATACACACACCCATGTCTCTACCCGTGTGCTCAATTCTAAGTATTCTGTTTCTCAATTTTAAAATGAAAGAGACACACAGCTAAACCACACGCCCATGTGCCAAGCCGTGTGTCATACATGGTCATGGCACACGCTCACGTGTCTACCCGTGTGGACAAAATAAAGCAATTTCCTAGCTTTATTTCTCACCCAAATTTGCCAATAACCTACACCAAAATTTACAAGTATATAATAACCAATTCCAGTATTAAATCCAAGTCAATTCTTACATATAATATGATAGTTTATCATATACATTTATGTTTATATTCTTACCCTTGTTTAATATATATATTAAACATAACTTGAACAACCATATTTAATATACTTATCACATAGGTTTTTATCATATTATATCCTTATAAATATACCAAAACAAATCATTACTAGTCATTCCAATGGCTAGTTTACAAACCACTTTTATATGCCAACAATGGCCAAGTTATCTATACAAGCCATTATACCAAAATAAGTTTACTATTTATACCAAACCAAGTTAGTGGATAGTGTGATGATGCTCCAACCGATCTCCAACCTTCGCAAGCTTCCGAACACTACAAAATAGAAAAAATAAAACCTAGTTAGTATTATGTGCCTAGTAAGTTCATATAATAAGAATTAAACTTACCAATCTCATTTATTAAAATTAAGCATACAATAACATGTTTTTCCGTCAACTTGGCAAATTCCCTAAACAAATACACTCAATCAAACAAGTTAGTTACATAAGTCTCATGTATATCAAATAAGCATAGATGAGCCCATCATGAAACACTTCATCAAATAATTCAAAATCATTCAAGGCATTTTTCTATTTATCTCATCATTTTTCTCATGTCAAGAGTTTTATCCGTTGAATTATTGAAATATAAATGGGTACTCAAATAGTACACTCAAGGTGTACAAATCTATAATTTGTCAATTCATTATCAGGGGTACCCAGTAGGGCACTTATTCAATAAGCACATTCATAATCAGGGGTACCCAATAGGGTACTTATTCAAGAAGCACACTCTCGAGCCACACATCAGGATGCTCAATGAGCCATGTAATCATGTAACAGGACACTTATCCGAGCTAATTAAGAAACTCAGAAGAGTTTTTACTCAGGAAGCTCATAGAGCCTTTTAGATATATCCGAAGAGATAATATCAGGGAGCTTCGGATAAGGTAACAGAGAGTCCAAGCGAGCTTAACAGGACGCTCACAAAGAGTTGCATTTGTGTCTGCATTATATGCAGGATCACAACTGATCGTATGTCAGGACGCTCACAAAGAGCTGCGGTAGTGCGCAACACATGCTAAATCACTACCGATCAGGATGCTCGTAGGAACTATATATTAGGATGCTCGAGAGGCTATATCGGGATTACTCGTCCGAGCTAAATCCCTTCTGCAACATATGCAGAATCACATCCATATTTGAGAAATCACATTTATCCATCGATTTTCATTATTCAAACGGAACTTAACATTTTAATGACCTTTTCTATCATGTGATCATTCATAAATTTATAACATTCATATAGTCACATAAACATTTACTTCATTCAAATTAAAAATAACATTCAATTCAAACATGTTAATATACATAAATAAGTTACACGAACTTACCTCGATAATAATTCGTACAAGAAAATCTACTAATCTGAAACTTTCTCTTTTCCTCGATCTAGTTTTGAATTTGTGTCATCTGAATCTATATAAATGAATTTAATCATAAGGTTCTCACATTTCATATTCTATTGAACTCAATTTACATCCTAGGAAAAATTACCATTTTGCCCCTAAACTTTCTAAAAATTCTAATTTCATCCCTAGGCTCGGAAAATGAAATTCATGCAATTTACTCCTTATTCCAAGCCTAACCGAAATTTCAATATAAAATTTACAGCACATGTATTCTATAAAATTCAAAATTTTTCTTCGATTTTCATAACTTTACAATTTAGTCTCTAAATCACAATTTCATCAAAATTCACTTTGTAAAAGTTGTTTATCCATAAACAATCTTTCATATTCTATCATAAATTTCAAATTTTCAGCATATTCATCTATGGTATAATTTTTATACTTTGATAACTTTTGAAATTAATCCCCCAAATAGATAGATTAGACTATCCCGATCTCAAAAATATAAAAATTACTAAAAACGGGACAAGATTACTTATCCAATTAAGCCAAGAAAGCTTGTTTTCTCTTGTTTAGGGTTTCGATATATTTTGGGGGAGAAGATGATATAAAATAAGATGATATTTTCTTTTTAATTATTTATCACATTTTAATTAATTCAATTTCCAATTTAGTCCTTAGCCTTTTCTAATTTTTCCATGGATGATTCATAAAAAATATCTACTATCTTTTCTTTAATGGTCTAATTACCATACAAGGACATCAAGTTTTGAATTCCATAGCTATTTGATCATTCTAGCTACTAGAATCTAACATTTGCATTTTATGTAAATTGGTCCTATCCGTAATTAAGCACAAAATCGATAAAATTTTCTTATTAGAATTTTCTTATGACATTCCTATCAAAATACTAACCACACAAAAATATAAAAATAATTTTTCTTTCTGGCTCGGATTTGTAGTCCAGAAACCACTGTTCCGATTTCACTAAAAATGGGCTGTTACAACTCCCCCCCTTAAGAATTTTCGCCCTCGAAAATCTTACCAGTAAAGAGATTTGGATATTATTTTCTTATGGTATCTTCCAGTTCTCAGGTAGCTTCTTCTATACCATGTCGTCGCCAAAGAACTTTTACTAATACCACCTTTTTATTCCTTAATTCTTTTGTTTCACAGGCCAAGATTTTAATTGGTTCTTCACTATATGTCATATCAGGCTGAATCTCTACCTCTGACGAAAAAATAACATGTGAAGGGTCCGATTGATACCGTCGTAACATAGACACATGAAAAACATTATGAATCCGATCAAGTTCTGGTGGTAAGGCTAACCGATATGCAATAGGTCCAATTCTTTCTGTGATTTCATAAGGCCCAATAAACCGTGGACTCAATTTTCCTTTACGGCCAAACAGAAGAACTTTCTTCTAAGGTGATACTTTCAAGAATACCTTGTCACCAACTTGAAATTCTATTTCTTTTCGTTTAAGATCAGGATAGGACTTTTGACGATTAGAGGCTGTTTTTAAACTGTTCTGAATTACTTTCACCTTTTCTTCAGTTTCACAGACTATGTCAACTCCGTGTATCTTTTTCTCACTAAGCTCTGTCTAATACAATGGTGTTCTACATTTTCGGCCATATAAAGCTTCATACGATGCCATTTTGATATTGGACTGATAACTATTATTGTAAGTGAGTTCAACTAAAGACATATATTTTTCCCAATTACCTTCAAATTCCAAAATACAACACCAAAGCATATCTTCCAAAATCTGTATCACACGTTCAGATTAACCATCTGTCTGGGATGGAACACAATGTTGAAATGTAACTATGTACCCAAAATTTCTTGCAATTTGCTCCAGAATTGAGATGTAAATCGAGGATCTCTATCTGGAATAATGGAGACAGGTACTCCATGCAATCTGACAATCTCAAAAACATATAATTCAGCCAATCTATCCAAGGAAAAATCCATACGTACCAGAAAAAAGTGTGCAGACTTTGTCAATCGATCAACAATTACCCAAATGACATCTTTCTTCTTTGGAAACAGGGGTAATCCTGATACAAAATCCATGGTAATTCTTTCCCATTTCCATTCTGGTATTGTAACTGACTGTAATAATCCTGAAGGTAACTGATGTTCAGCTTTTACTTGTTGACACATTAAACATTTTGATACAAACTCAGAAATATCTCGTTTCATTCCCGGCCACCAATATATTTTTTTCAGATCATTATACATTTTATTACTACCAGGATGAATAGACATGTTACCATTATGGGCTTTATTCAAAATCTTCTATACTAGTTCTAAATTCTTCGGTACACATATTCTGCCTCTGAATAACAAACAACCATCAAACCCGATCTGAAATCCTGAATCAAGAGTCGATTCACACTAAATCCATTTTGCTTGTAACTTACTATTATCTTTCTAAGCTTCAGAAATCTACTGCAAAAAATGTCGGTCTAGCTTTTAACTTAGTTGTGATTGAACTATCATCAGATAACATCAATCGAGTATTCATTGCTTGCAAAGTAAATAGGGAATTTCTACTCAGAGCATCTGCAACCACATTGGCTTTTCCTGGATAATAGTCAATAACCAAATCATAATCTTTCAATAACTCAAGCCACCTGCACTGTCTCAAATTCAAATATTTCTGTGACATCAAATACTTCAAACTTTTATGATCTGTGAATGTATGACATTTTTCACCAAACAGATAATGTCGCCATATTTTCAATGCAAATACAATTGTTGCTAATTCAAGATCATGTATCAGGTAATTTCTTTTATGTGGTTTTAGTTGTCTTGAAGCATAGACTTTTACTTTTACCTTCTTGCATCAAAACACAACCTAAACCATTTAACGATACATCACTGTAAATTACAAATTGCTTACCAGATTCAGGCTGAACTAACACAGGTGCTTCTGTCAATAAGGCTTTCAACCTATCAAAACTCTGCTGACATTTATCAGACCACTGGAATTTCACATCTTTCTGCAACAAACGAGTTATTAGAGAAGCTATCATTGAAAAACCTTTTACAAACCTCAGATGATATCCGGCAAGTCCCAGAAAACTTCTAACTTCAGACAAATTTTTTGGTGCCTTCCAATTGATAATAGTTGAAATTTTATTCGGATCCACCCTAATATCTTCAACATATACAATATGTCCAAAGAAACTAACTTCCCGTAGCCAAAATTCATATTTACTAAATTTGGCATACAACTGTTTTTCATGCAGTGTTTGCAACACAATGCTCAGATGATCTGCATGTTCATTTTCATTTCGAGAGTAAACCAAAATATCATCAATAAATACCACCACAAACCTATCTAGATACGGTCTGAAAATTCTGTTCATCAAATCCATAAGCACTGCCGGTGCATTTGTCAAACTGAATGGCATCACAAGAAACTCATAATGTCCATACCTGGTTCTAAAAGCTTTCTTTGGCACATCTGAATCTTTTACTCATAGCTAATAATAGCCAAAACGGATATCAATATTTGAAAATACAGTAGCACCTTTCAACTGGTCAAATAAATCATCAATTAGAGGTAATGGGTACTTGTTCTTTATTGTAACTTTGTTGAGCTGTCTATAATAAATGCACAACCTCAAAAATCTATCTTTATTCTTTACAAACAAAACCGATGCACCCCAAGGTGAGAAACTAGGTCGAGCAAAGCCTCTATCAGTCAGTTTTTGTAGCTGTGCTTTCAACTGTTTTAATTCAGTAGGAGCCATTCTGTAAGGTGCTATAGATATTGTTATTATTCTCGAAAGAAGATCTATAGAGAATTCCATTTCTCTAACTGGTGCTAAACCAAGTAATTCTTCCGGAAATACATCAGGAAATTCACATACAACCGAAACTGACTGAATCTTTGACTCAAATACTTTAGTGTCCAACACATATGCAAGAAAAGCTTCATAACCCTTTCTGACATATTTTTGAGCTGATATTGCTGAAATCACATTAGATAACCCATCTAATTTATCAGATTCAACATGAAGTAACTTACCACTCTGACATTTCAATACAATGTATTTCTATGTACAATTCACCACTACATCATGTTGGGTTAACCAATCCATTCCCAAAATCACATCAAATTCATCAAATGGCAGTAACATCAAATCAACCGAAAAGCAATAACCATTTACCATCAACGGACAATTTTTACAGACTTTACCCACCATAACATACTGGCCCAGGGGTTTGAAACTTTAACCAAAAATTCAGTGATTCAACAGTTAAATTTTTAACAAACACTAAATTTGTGCATATGTATGAATGTGTGGAACCAAGATCAATCAAAGCAGTAATATCAGTATCAAGTAGAGAAAATGTACCAGTAATGAAGTCTGGTACAAAGGCATCTTCTCTAGCACGAATAGTATATGTCCTTCCCGGTGCTTGTGCCTTAGATTTAACTGTTGTATCCCTTGTAGTACCTCGACTACCACTGACATTGTCGGGATGACGGGGATCTGCCTCTTGAAGCGGGATTACTCAGTTTTAAAGTTTGATCAATATCTTTTTCAATTCTTTCCAGGTAATCCTTGAGAAAATGATCAAGAGATCCACATCGGTAATAGGCTCCACTTCTCAAACGACATTCCCAAAAATGAAATTTGTTACAAAATTTACATTTCGGTTTAGCATTACTGACACTACCAAAACTAGTTACAGATGGAGACGAGGACCTCAGGTTAGAGCATTGAGAGCCTCTGTAACACCCCCTACCCATATCCTTTGACGGAATAGAGTACGAAGCATTACCGAGTTGTACGAAACACTTACAGATAATTTAAATATATTTTCAAACAACTTGTCTCGATTTCATGCTATTTCATATTTAAGCTTTCCTCACCAAAGTATTTGAAATATTATCTTTATGCAAATAACACACATGAGGTACATAATTCCATAATTATAAATGAACACATTTGTCAAACATATTCCATATTCATATATCAATGTCTCATGTCTCCATATATCAATAATCATCATTTTTCTTGTTTTTCAGATAAATATGTGTTACCATTCATAAGCATGCAATTCACTGTTTCTTCTTGTCAATCACAATTTCAAATGACAAATTCATGTGAATGAGCTCAACCTCATTAGCTGTTTAAATTCTGTCACTTTGATTCACATACTCAAAATTTACTAACATAACCTGTCAAACACAATCTCTGAATGATGAAATCACATAATTGAGCTAAATTTCAATGTTCACTAAAATCTGTCATATAAATTCAGATAATAATTACCAAAACTTTGTCAAATTGGAGAACGTCTTACGAAATTCAGTACGTCGTTACTCAGTGCTACGATTCATAACTCAGTATGGTTTTCCTCATTGAAATACCATACCTACATTTCACAACTCGGTATGGGAAATGTCATACCTACATTTCTTAACTCAATATGGATAATACCATACCTACATTTCACAACTTGGTATGGATGATACCATACCTACGTTTCACAACTCAGTATAGTTAATACCATACCTACATTTCACAACTCGGTATGGATGATACCATACCTACGTTTCACGACTCAGTATGATTAATACCATACCTATGTTTCACAACTCGGTATGGATGATACCATACCTACGTTTCACAACTCAGTATGGTTAATACCATACCTACGTTTCATAACTCGGTACGGATGATACAATACCTACGTTTCACACTTTGCCATGGACCAACCATTGTCTTTTCCATCAATTCATCTTGTCACTGAAAGTGCTCAATTTGATCATTTATTCAATTTTTATGCTTTTACATTATTCACGATTTTATCATCAATACATATGAAATAACACATCATGAAATTCATAAAATTAACAAATGGTCACTAAAATTTAATTATACAAACTCACAAGTACGATTTTTGTATTATAACGATAATCATAATTTCATAATAAATATTCCAAATAAAACATTATATCATTTCTAATTCAACACTTATCAATTATAATCGGGCATGTGATCAATTTATACCCAAGTCATTCATATATATATATTTACTTTTCCTCCTCCTCTTCTCCGTCTACATCCTTAGTATAAATAACACACTTGTAAGTAACATTATCCATAATTTTCACTATTACTTATGTGAATATTCAAGCTGTCTATCTGTGTCATAGTCACTAAATTATTTTTATCTTGAGCTACAGAACTCAAAATTAAGATCCGCTAATTTTTTGTGAAACTAGACTTACGTATCTTCTTGCTATAAAATTTTCAGAATTTTTGGTTTAACCAATAAGTACAGTTTATCCTTTAAAGTCACCCCTGTTCTGCTGCCTGACAGTTCTGACACTTCTTCACTAAAAATTAATTATCTCCTCGTACAAGATTCCAATGATGTCCCCATTTATTTTTTTTGAAAATAGACTCATTCAGAATTCTAAAAATATAAATTTAGGCCCATAATTATTTTTATCTAATTTTTTATGATTTTCCAAAATTAGAACAGAGGAACCAAAAAACATTCTGACCTTGTCTCACAAAAGTTATTATATCTCATGATTTATAATTCCATTGCTTACATAATTTCTTCTATAAGAAACTACACTCAATAAGATTTAATTTTATATTTTATTCATCCTCTAATTAGATTTCTACAATTTTTGGTGATTTTTCAAATTTAGACTACTGCAGCTGTCCAAAACAGTTTTAGTGCAAAATATTGATTTCCATTTTGCCCCAAATTTCATAGTTCATACAATTCAATCCTTTCTCAATTAACTCCTCAATTGAGTTAATTTTTCTCATTTAATACTTTATTCTATCATTTTAAACTACTTCATAACCCTTGAAAACCAGAACTTTAACACTAGACCTTAACTCCAAACTCTTTCACAATTAGATCCTAAAACCAATTTTCATCAATTTTACTTGATAAAATCACCATATATCAAAATTAAAGCTTCAATTATATGTTTATTCATCATATGCTTCCGGTACTCATCCATAAAAACTTCAAAAATTAGTCATGGAATCAAAAACTAATGAAATAGTAAGTTGGACCCAATTGTAAAAGTCCAAAAACATAAAAACTTCAAGGAGAAAGCAAGAATTAAACTTACATGAAGCTAGAGTATGAAAACCAGCTTATTGTCTCAACGGGGGCTGCACTTCTACTATGGTATGACTTCCGGTCCAAGAAAGACTATTCGGCTTAGAAAGGGTATGGGCTATACTTGAACCAGGGTAGACAAAGACGAGTAGGGCTGGCTGATCAGCCAAATCCTTGAACCCTCCTCCATGGCTGTTTTTCAGCTGATGAATATGAAGAGAAATGAACAGAATTCTAGATATTCCAATTTAGTCCCATTTTTATTTAGCTAATTTTGGCAATTTTCCAATTTTGCCCTTATTTCACCTATTTCCTGATTTTTCTCAGCTATTGCTGCCCAAAATATCTCCTTTAGGCTTATTTGCATTTTAGGTCCTTCCTCATTTGACAATTGAGCTATTTAATCCTTTTAGCAATTTTTACACCTTTTTCAATTTAGTCCTTTTTTATTTAATTAACTACCCAAACGTTAAAATTTTCTGACGAAATTTTAATACTACCTCACCAACACTCCATAAATATTTTTAGAAATATTTTTGGCTCGGTTTATGAAGTCGAGGTCTCCATACCTTATTCTCGACTCAATTTACCTAATTAATTCTTTTAAATTACCAAATTCACTAATTCAAAAATACTTCTATATTCACATCTGACTCATAGGTATTAATTTATTAAATTTTCAACTCACCCGTTGGATTTAGTAATCTCAAATCTCTATTCCCGATACCACTGAAAATTAGGCTGTTACAGCCTCGCTCTTTTCCAGAATATACCGCTGATGTTGTAAAACGATCATAATACTTTTTTAATTTCTTAGAAGCAGATGATTGTGACTTGCTCATAATTCTTTTTCTAGAAACCCAAGCTTCTTTTTCAGCTTGTTTCTTTTCTTTACTTAATTCTTCAACTTTATGTGCTTAATCAGCTAACACCGCAAATTCCCTCAATTCAAGAATTCCAATCAACAGCTTAATGTCTTCATTTAAGCTTTCTTCAAAACATTTGCACATATCAACCTCGGTTGGAACCCACTCTCTAGTATACTTACTCAATCGAACAAATTCTCGCTCATAATCAGATACAGTCATGTTTCCTTATTTGAGTTCTAAATTTTTTTTCTTTTTCCAGTCGAGAAATCTGTGGCTAATATACTTCTTTCTGAATTCAGTTTGGAAGAATTCTCATGTAATATTTTCTATTGGTACCACAGAAGTTATAGTATTCCACCAATGATAAGTTGTGTCTTTCAGTAAAGATACTGCACATTTCAAACATTTAGCTGGTGTGCAAGATAATTCATCTAAAACTCAGATGGTATTTTCCAACCAAAACTCAGCCCTTTCTGGATCATCATCTGCAGTAGCTCTAAAATCCTTTGCCCCATACTTACGGATTTTATCTACCGGAGGCTTACAAGTTCTAACAGGTTCAGCTTACTAATTCTAATAGGTAAAGATACTTACGGATTGAGGAGCAGGTGGGGGAGGTTGTTGTACAGCGGGATTTGTTATTATATACTAGTGAACCATTCATTCATCATTTGAAAGAAGGCTTGTTTAGCCTTGATAAACGCCAAATTATACATATTGTTACCCTAAATACTTAGCATATTTATGGATATTTACTATTAGATTTGTGCTCTTAATCCGGTTATTTCATGTTTTGTACTCAGGAGAGCACCAAGAGTCAAAAGGAGCCAAAAACGAGCTTAAAAGAGACAAAAATGACCAAATTAAGAAGATCACACGGCCTAAGCCTTGCCACACGGGCTACTCACACGCCTGTGTCTATCAAGGGTGTCGTCCAAGGATTTTACTATTCACACGGCCTGGCCATTGACCCACACGGCCGTGTGAAATTTAGCGGAACGAACACGGCCTGACAAACACGTCATACGGCCGTGGCATACGGGCGTGTCCCTTTTTCAAAGAGTTGTATTTTACACAGAAAAAGGATACTTAGGGAGGAAGAAAGCCAATCCAAAGCCTATAAAAACACCCTAAGTATGACCTACTAAGGGGGACTTTTCCGACACTTCTAGAACCTTTCTAGAACACAGAACCACACGCCAGGAATTACTTGAAAGAAGCCAGACGAGTCATCCCAAAAAGCAGGAGTTACTCCAAGACTGAAGATCTCTTTCAGAATTCCTTCAGGGGTTTTAGAGTTTTCTTTATGTTTTGTTATTTTCATACTTTTGAGATGTACTCTTATTTCATTATGAACTAAACCCCTTATATACCTAAGGGGGATGAAACCTATGATGGATCTTGTTATTATAATCTGAACTATATGATAAATATTTGATTTGTTCTTAATTATGTGTTTCTAATGCTTGAGTTAATATTCCGGGTATTAACTCATGATTTAATGTGCTTATACAGAGGGGGAATAGACCCTGCCTAAGAGTAGATTTGGCATAATTAAGCGGAGTTGATCGAACGCCTAGAGATAGGGTTACGAGATTTTGCCGAATTAAGGTGAAACCTAATATAGAAGTCCATAGATCGATTTCTCGCTTTCCTTCCTAGGGTTTTAATTAGAAAGAGATTTCAATTAATTCAACTGAGGTTAGGCATTATTAGTCTCGAAAGAGATAATAATGTAGGTTAGGAGTCTCACGGATCAAGTCAAGTGAATAAATCGTGCAGTTCGAGTCGATAACAAGTGAAATCTAGGTGGATTCCTCATTGGGTGTCGTCTTTATCAATTGCTTCTCTTCAAGTCTTTTTCCAAATTTTCTCTTCGCTTTAATTAAATTAGTTAATTAGTTTAGATAATTAGTTTAGTAAACAAACCCTTTTATTCCTAGGCTAAATAATAAAAAGATAGTTATTACTAGTACTTTTGATTCCTTTGGGTACGATATCCCGGTCTTGCCATTACTATACTATTGTTCGATAGGTACGCTTGCCTTTTTGTCGTGATAATAGTTAGTCTAGGTTTGACCTTTATTATAAATATTTATTACTTGTTACGAATCACGCGAAAAAGCCTCCTCACTTTGGCCCTCAGATACGGGCCTTTCACTACTAGATGTAGCTCTTTAAACTGAAACTGAAGCATTGCTCCCAACTTCCTCGGATTCAACTCTAGCTTGGTTGGATGACATTACTATATGAAAAACACATGTAAAATGGTCAGGAGATATCACACTATCACAAATTATATAATGGCATGTATAGCTAAACTCATACTTGCTACGTTCAATCCGAGAATCGAAAAAATCATAGTTCTGATACCAATAAATGTAACACCCCTAACCTGTGTCTGTCACCAAAAAAATGTTATGGAGAATTATTAGAGTTTTCAGAACATTTACAAATAATTCATGTCAATTACTATTCATTTTCCGAGATTATTCATAACATCCCTTAAATGGACCCTCGAGGTCCAATATGAGTATTAGAATCGAGTCAGGACTAAATCGGGAACTCAAACAATTTTTTATGAAATTTTAATTTTTTTTCTTAAATACAGGGCACACACGCCCGTGTGGTCAAGGGACACGCCCTTGTGACCTTAAAACACACCTGTGCTGCAGGCCGTGTTCGACCCCATGTAACTCTCTGAGTTGTGCAATACAACTAGCCACACGTCCGTGTAAGTAGGCCGTGTGATCAATTTAATTTTCAAAAATTAGGTGCAGGGTTCACACGGCCAAGACACAAGCCCATGTTCTAACCGTGTAGCACACACGACTGAGACAGATGCCCATGTCTCTACCGTGTGCTCAATTTTGAGCATTCTATTTCTCAATTTTAAGATGCAGGGGACACACGGCTAAACCACATGTCCATGTGCCAGGCCGTGTGTGACACACGGTCATGACACACGCCCATGTGTCTATCCGTGTAGACAAAATAAAGTAATTTCTTAACTTTATTTCTTACCCAAATTTTCGAATAACCATCACCAAAATTTACAAGTATATAACAACCAATTCAAGTATTAAATTGAAGCCAATTTTAACATATAATATGATAGTTTATCATATACATTTATGTTTATATTCTTACCCTTGTTTAATATATATATTAAACATAACTTGAACAACCATATTTAATATACTTATCACATAGGTTTTTATCATATTATATCCTTATAAATTTACCAAAACAAATCATTACTAGCCATTCCAATGGCTAGTTTACAAACCACATTTATATACCGACAATGGCCAAGTTACCTATACATGTCATTATACCAAAATAAGTTTACTATTTATACCAAAACAAGTTAGTGGATAGTGTGATGATGCTCCAATTGATCTCCAATCTTTGCGAGCTTCTGAGCACTATAAAACAGATAAAATAAAACCTAGTTAGCACTATGTGCTTAGTAAGTTCGTATAATAGGAATTAAACTTACCAATCTGATTTATTAAAATTAAACATATAATTACATGTTTTTCCATCAACTTGGCGAATTGCCTAAACACATACACTCAATCAAATTTCCTAAACATATACACTCAATCAAACAAGTTAGTTACATAAGCCTCATATATATCAAATAAGCATAGATGAGCTCATCATGAAACACTTCATCAAATAATTCTAAAGTATTCAAGGCATATTTCTATTTATCTCATCATTTTTCTCAAGTCGAGAGTTTTATCCGTTGAATTATTTAAATATCAATGGATATTCAAATAGTACACTTAAGGTGTACAAATTTGTAATTTGTCAATTCATAATCAGAGGTACCCAGTATGGCACTTATTCAGGAAGCACACTCTGGAGCTACACATCAGGATGCTCAATGAGCCTTGTAATCATGTCACAGGACACTTATCCGAGCTAATCAAAAAACTCATAAGAGTTTTTACTCAGGAAGCTCATAGAACCTTTTAGATATTTCCGAAGAGATAATATCAGGGTGCTTCGAATAAGGTAACAGAGAGTTCAAGCGAAGCTTAACAGGATGCTTATGAAGAGTTGCGTTTGTGTCCGCATTTTATGCAGGATCACAACCGATCATATGTTAGGACGCTCACAAAGAGCTGCGGTAGTGCGCAACACATGCTAAATCACTACCGATCAGGATGTTCGCAGGAACTATATATTAGGATGCTCGAGAGGCTATATCGGGATTACTCTTCTGAGCTAAATCCCTTCTGCAACATATGCAGAATCACATTGATATTTGGGAAATCACATGTATCCATCGATTTTATTATTCAAACGAAATTTAACATTTTAATGACATTTTCTATCATGTGATCATTCATAAATTTATAACATTCATATAGTCACATAAACATTTACTTCATTCAAATTAAAAATAACATTCAATTCAAGCATGTTAATATACATAAATAAGTTACACGAACTTACCTCGAAAATAATTCGTACAAGAAAATCTACTAATCCGAAACTTTCTCTTTTCCTCATCATAACTTTGAATTTGTGTTATCCGGATCTATATAAATAAATTTAATCATCAATATCTCACATTTCATATTCTATTGAACTCAATTTACATCCTAGGCAAAATTACCATTTTGCCCCTAAACTTTTCAAAAATTCCAATTTCGTTCCTAAGCTCGAAAAATGAAATTCATGCAATTTACTCCTTATTCCAAGCCTAACTGAAATTCCAATATAAAATTTACAACACATATTTTCTATAAAATTCAGAATTTTTCTTCAATTTTCACAATTTTACAATTTAGTCCCTAAATCACAATTTCATCAAAATTTAATTTTTAAAAGTTGTTTATCTATTAACATTCTTTCATATTCTACCATAAATTTCAAATTTTTAGCATGTTCATCCATGGTATAACTTTGATACTTTGATAACTTTTCAAATTAATCCCCCAAATAGATAGATTAGACTATTTCGATCTTTAAAATATAAGATTACTTATCCAATTAAGCCAAGAAAGTTTGTTTTATCTTTCCTAGTGTTTCGATGTATTTTAGGGAAGAAGATGATATAAAATAAGATGATATTTTCTTTTTAATTATTTATCATCTTTTAATTAATTCAATTTCCAATTTAGTCCTTAGCCTTTTCTAATTTTTCCATGGATGATTCATCAAAAATATCTACTATCTTTTCTTTAATGGTCTAATTACCATTTAAGGATCTCATGTTTTAAATTCCATAGCTACTTGATCCTTCTAGCTACTAGAATCTAACATCTACATTGTATTCAATTTGGTCCTATTCGTAATTAAGCACAAAAGCGATAAAAAAATTTCATCAGAATTTTCTTATGACATTCCTATCAAAATAATAACCATGCAAAAATTTAAAAATAAAACTTCTTTTCGACTCGAATTTGTGGTCCCGAAACCACTATTTTGATTTCACTGAAAATGGGCTGTTACACAAAAATCTTATGTCGAATTCTCTATAGCTCTCCTACAACCATAATTAATTAAATTTCATAAGGATTTTACCCTAAATTTATTATTTTCTCATTTTAGTCCCTAAACCTAAACCTAACCAAATTCACCTGACACAATAGTCCTATTTAACAACCAAGCTTATAAACCTATCATTTAACTTCAAGAATATCGAAATTCATCAATGGTACATTTCAAAACCTTTAACAGTTTTACAAATTAGTCCCTAGATTAGCTAGATTAAGTTATAACAATCTCAAAAATATAGGATTTACAAGAAAATGACTAAGAAAATGCTTACATGCAATGGAAAAGATGACCTAAACTCTCCAAGCTCCTTTCAATGGTGTTTTATGGTGGAAAAGAAACAAAGAATATGATGTTTTGTTTTTAATGTTTTAAGTTTTATTTACTTATTTTAACTTTAGTTAACATATAAAATATTGCTAAAGCATCCACTAACTGTCTCATCTTAATAAAAATGGCATAATTACCATTTAGATCCTTAAACAAACTTAAATCATGCATCATAGCTAATAATAATCAATAGCGATTAAGTTTTACACCTTTTACGATTTAGTTTTTTTTTACTTAATTAACTAGCCAAACATTAAAATTATTGAACCAAAATTTAATACGGCACTCTAATAACCTTATAAATGTTAAATAAATAATATTTACTAACTTACTAGTCGAAATTGTGGTCCCGAAGCTACTGTTTCTGACACCATTGAAAAACAGGTTGTAATAGTATGGGCCCAAAAAATGGTGCCCAGTATGGAGCACTATTTAAGGAGGAGGATTGGAATGAAACTGATGATTTGAATTTTCCTAAGACCAACACTTTTTATGATGTGTCTATACTACCCCTTGCAATGTCTACTGTTGTTCTTACGTTGGAAGATTCTTGATTTCCAACAGTTAATAATGTCTCTATATCAAAACCTCCTCAAGAAAATGATCCACATGACAACATTTTATCTATTTTGGATATAATGACCAAGTATCAAGCTTTGATCACAAATGGCAGAGGTCAAATGACCAACAATGCCAATGATTCTTTTTTCACAACTCCTTGAGTTTCGAAGGATGGCGATGGCGATATCCTGCTGATTTTGGAATCCTTCCGAGAAGAATAATGTATTGGATTCATTTGAACAATATGTCAAATATATATTGGATACATATATTCTCAAACAACTAGTCTGAGCCTTTTTTTCAATAAGATTCATTCATTTATGAATTTCGGTTTCAGGTTTTAACAAGAAAAGATTGATAGATGTCTTGAAATTAGACTAACATGTTCATATAATGTTTGGATGAATGCATCACCATCACATTTGTGGAATTAAATAGTTGAGTTCCTTGTTCCTATTTTGGAATATGTTTTAAGGTTTAAAGGCATTCCATCATTCAGTTTTCTATTACATATTTTTAGCTATAGACTAGATTTTTGTATCTAAAATAACTTGTCATGTACTAGAAATCTATTAGGTACTATTACCGAAAATAGAGAAAAGAACATATACAAGAATAAAATAGAAAGAAATTACTTGTGTTTCATCTATTGAGTTAATGTGTTTATATACAAGTCTATATAGTCTAAATAAGGAAATTAAAATAAATTAAAATCCTAAATTAAACCTAAGAATCTGTAACACTCCACCTCGAGCTGGATTAGAGATATTGATCATGCCCAACTTGTTACATAGATAGTTAACTTGATTCCTATTAAGTGCCTTTATGAATAGATCAACAAGTTGTTCTCCTATCTTCGTATAACTTGTGGAAATTGACTTATCTAAAATTTTCTCTCAAATAAAGTGACAATAAACCTCGATGTGTTTGGTTCTTTCATGATAAACCGGGTTTAAGGCGATGTAAAGGGCTGCTTGATTATCATATACGAGCTTTACCGGTAACTAATGCTCCAATCCAATTTTAGTTAATGTATGTTGTATCCACATGATTTCACATGTGGATAGTGTCATAGCATTATATTTCAATTTTGCATCTACAACATTTTGTTTATTATTTCTTCATGATATTAAGCTTCCACTGATAAAACCACAGTATATAGTAGTAGATATTCTATCTATATTAGATTTGGCCCAGTCAGTATCTGCAAAACACGCAATACCGGTATGTGAATGATTGTTGTATAATATGCCATGCCTAGGAGCTTTTTCTAAGTAACATAAGATATGCTCTAGCATTGCCCAATGTTTTATTGTAGATGCAGACATAAACTGGCTAACAATACTCACACCAAATGTAATATCCGGGTGAGTTACAATGAGCTAGTTTAATTTCCCAACTATCCTCCTATATCTTTCAAGATCATCAAAAGGATCACCATCTTCTTTTGTCAAATGCACATTAGGAACCATTGGAGTGCTACAAGATTTAGCTGCCAAATTTTTGGTTTCTGCAAATAGATTAAGAGCATACTTTTTTTTAGACAGAAAAATTCCCTTTTTGCTTCTTATTACTTTTACCCCCCAAAAAGTATGTCAACTGATCCAAGTTTTTTGTATGAAATATGGTATGCAAGAAAGACTTGAAAGAAAAGATACCTACTTCATCATTTTCTGTAATAACGATATCATTAACATATACTAGTTACAAGAAAAGTAACACCGATCTCAAATTGTTTGTAAAATATCGAATGATCACAACCACTTTTATTTAGTCTAAATTGTTGAACAGCCTCACTAAACTTTTCGAACCAAGTACGAAGGCTTTACTTCAATCCATAAAGGGATTTATTCAAATGGCATACCTTCCTAAACTCCCCTTAAGCAACAAACCCAGGTGGTTGTTCCATATAGACTTATTCTTGAAGATCCCCATAAAAAAAAACATTCTCAATATCTAATTGGTGTAAGGACCAATTATAAGAAACGACTAGCGAAAAGAATAAACGAATAAAGGTGAGTCTGGCCACAGGAGAGAAAATTTTTGAATAATCCACCCTATAAGTTTGACCATAGCTTTTTCCAACTAATCTTACTTTAAGTCTAGCCACTAAGCCATCTAGATTAACCTTAATGTTGAATACCCATTTACAACAAATAGCCTTTTTGCCAACAGGTAAATCTACTAGGTTTCAAGTATCATTCTCGTCTAATGCATATATTTCCTCTAACATCGCACCATGCCAACCAGGATGATTTAAAGCTTTCTGAATTATCTTAGGAATAGAAATGGTATTTAGGGATGTAATGAAAGAACAATAGGAATGAGGCAAATGGTTATATGAAACAAAATTAGAAATAAGATAGGTACAGTGACGTTTACCTTTACATAGAACAATAGGAAGGTTAAGGTCACTTAAGATTGGATCAAAAGACAAATACATTGGTAAAAGGATTAGATCTGATGATAAAGACACCGATATATGACATGTATAATTAGTCTCTTTACATATAGAATAAACTTGAGTAACTGGTGGCCTTGTCGGAGCAATTGCCAAAGAATTAGAATTCTTTGGATGACTAGTGATAGTGTAAATTAACTAATCATCTTCCAACCCTGTTTTGATAGATTCTAAGACATTTCTTCTTAAAAGAATGACACTTGTTCTGAGAATGCAACATCCATAGACACAAAATACTTATTGATATTTGGACTATAACACTTGTATCTCTTTTAAAGGCAAAAGTACCCTAGAAACACACTTTTTAAGGATTTTGGCTCAAACTTAGTGACATGAGATTGAACATATCAAACAAAATAGGTATGTTTGAAAATTCTTGGTTCCAATGGAAATTTTGATTTGGATAGAAATATAACATTGTATGGGTTATTACCAAAAAGTACAGAAGAAGGTGTGCGATTGATTAGAAAGCAAGCCGTCGAAACAACATCAGCCCAAAATTCTTAGAAACTTTCGTTTGAAATAAAAGAGTTGTGGTTGTTTCAAAGAGATGTTTGTTCTTCCATTCAGTGACACCATTTTAAGATGGCGTATCAACACAAGAAAATTTGTGAATAATCATATTTTAAGTCTTAAAAGCCTTACAATAGTTGGAAAAATATTCTTTAGCATTATCACTGCACAAAATCTGGACAGGCACACCAAAATGAGTTCTTATCTTAGCACAAAAGGTAAAAAAAAATGAGAAAAAACCTCTGACCAATTTTTCATAAAATATATCTATGTCATTAGAGAATAATCATCCACAAATGTAACAAAATATTGAAATTCAGGTTTAGATACTACCTAACAAGATCCTCAAACATCCAAGTATACTAACTCAAAAGCAAAACTAGCTCGTTTGTTAGATCTCGGTCTCAAAGGGTTCTGTTCGTGCTTTCACAAAGTGACATGCTTCAAATTTCAAGGAAGGTAGGTCTTGAAATTATGGACATAACTTCTTCAAAAAAGAAAGAGAAAGATGTCCTAATTGACAATATGTTTAGGACAAGCATGTTGGATCTGTGCCCTAAGTGTAGTATTTTCATCTAACTACACTTGTAATTTTTCGAACAGATTGGTTAATAAAATTATTCATGAATTACATTAATGCTTTGTATATTATCCTCATGTGGTTTTTGCACATAAAGAAAAATGGAAGCAAATGTTACTCGCTAGTTGTCTAATGTTTAACTAATATTAAGTGGTATTACGTAGTCGGATCGTAATACAGAAAAATAACTTATATTAATAGACAAACCTAAACATGTCTTTAGTCTAATCAGAAATGAGCAAACTGATTGAAAGACTAATATGCTCTCTATCAAGTCCAATTAGGGAGATATTTTTTCTTGGGCATCAGAGCGAATAACTCTCAAAAGACAAAAGACATAAATGGGACTGATTGGACTAACAATATATCGAACCTTACCTAAAAAGAATATATTCTAAATCCGTTTATGGATTTATTCACTTGTGACATTTATAGTGTGACATACCTAAACCCTAAGTGGATGACAGACTATGTATGCGTGACTCGTACACTCTGATGTAAGTAAAAGCTTGAGTTCGAATAGATAAGGAATCGAAAGCTGGTGTGTTGGGTGTACAACTTCTGTAGTATGTAGCGTTATTCATAATAGTGGAATTCATAGTCCGAGACATGGGTAAATACTATCCTCTCATTGGCATTACATGGCTAATGAAAAGTAAACGTGGCCACGAATTGTTCGTCTTTGTGATGAATGGTTTGATCACTATTTGATAGTGATTAACTTTTCATGAAGGAAGATGTAATGATTACCATGAGATAAAATAGGATCATATTGGGAGAGATTAAGGATATCCTATGAGGGTAACACACTTATGACAATGTCATTAGACAAGTAATGAGTAGTTGCTTTCGTAATGGTATGTCGTTAGGGAAAGCTTAGTCACGATACTATACTAAGTGAGTTTATAATTAATAGACTAAAAGTAAGAATTTAATTATAAATCATTTGAGCCCTAATTACATATGTCCAATTGATATCTCTGCTAGCTCGTTGAAACCATAAATGAATTGTGTGTTTGAATCAAAATGAATACAATGAATAGAAATAGAGAAAAGGAAAAACATTGAGAAATAATTATGGTTTTCTCCGAAATGGAGAAATGTAATCATTTGGAAATGAATGTGGTTTTCTCAAAATGAAAAACGAAATTAAAATGAAAATTAGAAATGATTTATTTGCAAATGTTTATGGATTACTCAGAAATGACCGAAAGAATGAGTTTAAATTTTTGAGTTATTTTAAAGCCCAAAAATGAAAAAAAAAAACCATTTGGTAATAGTGAACATGCTGAATGGTGAAATATTAAACATATGTTCCCAAAATTTTACCGGGGGTAAAATTGGGATGAGAATATTATTTAATATAAATATATTGAAGTTTATTTTGGAAAATAGAAAAACAAAATTGGGTTTGATCAAATTACAAAGTATTGGATCGAAAAGTCTGGGAAGTACTCGTAATAGGACCCGATATGAGAGATGCCAAAAATCCCCTAATGTAACATGAAAGGTGTAACAACCCCTTTTTGGGTCAAATCGAAACAGTGATTTCGAGACCACAAATTCAAAGTAGAAATGTTAATTTTATTATTACTTTAAGGTCTATAGTATGATTGAATGATTGTGTGAAAATTTCGTTAAGAAATTTTATCGATAGAGTGTCAAATTTGACTAATAAGACTAAATTGCAATAGGTGCAAAATATGTGTTCTAGAAGCTAGAGGTGTCTAATTGCTATGAAATTTTAAATTGGAAGTCCTTAAATGGTAATTAGACCATTATATATATGGACAAAAGTGGACATGGCTAGGTAAAATTTTAAAGTTAGGCATTAAGGGCATTTTAGTCATTTGGTAAATAAAGACAAAATTAACAAATAAAAAGTGTTCATCTTTTCTAATTTCATCCCTCATAGGCGAAAATCACAAAGGAAGACATAGCTAGGGTTTGGCCAACTTTCGAGCTTGATTGTAAGTCCGTTCTTGTCTCGTTTTTTATGATTTTTATATTTTTGAGATCGTTGTAACTTGATTTAGCTATTTCAAGGACTAATTTGAAAGAAAATAAAAGTCTAAAATTTTACCCATGTTAAATATTTGTGTATTTTGATGTTTAATGGTAGAAAATGCATGTTTGGTGTTAGATAAACAACATTTACCAAGTGATTTTTGATGAAAATGTCAAATAGGGACCTATTTGTAAAAGTTGTAAAATGTGTGTAAAAATACGAATAAATGAAAAATGTGGGCTGTTATGAGCAAGGAATAGGTTCGGCTAGGCTTGGGTGTGATGAAATTGAAGGAAAATCATTTTACGAGCCTAGGGACTAAAAATGTAAAATGTTGAAAAGTTAGGGGCAAAAATGTAAATTTTGTCATAGTGTGTTTTTGGGCTGAATTGAACAATGTGATAATTAAATAAGTTAAATTTGGTATTATGGATCAAGAAAAATGAAGTTCGGGTCAAGATCGGGGGGAAAACAAAGTAATTGACGAATAGCTCCCTTTGGTCGTTTTTGAAATCGAGGTAAGTTCGTATATTAAATAAGCTTTAATATAATTGTATTTAAATGCTTTAATATTGCATGAACTGTATGATTCATTGTGAGGACAAGTTTAACTCTACGGACGAGTTCAACGACGGTTCGATAAGTAAAAAATCTCGTTTGAACATTAGGAATAGATTAGGATACAAGTGACATGTCACTAGGGTTACCATGTGTTATGTGATTATGTGATCCGGGTGCTAGTCTCGTACATCCTACCGGTGGCTGAGTATACCAACATATGTTGCGGTTACTTAACAACTTGTGTGAGCAGCACAGAGTAGCTACGTCTTGACTGACAGCTTATGTGAGCAGGCCCGTTGATTAGCTTCAGAGCGAGCAATTATGAGATATGAGATTGAGGTAGCATTGGCTACATATGTGGCACTTAGTGTGTAAGATTCCCAAGTATCCGACGTTATTATTCCGAGTGCTTTACGAGTATGTTAGAGATGAGAATAAGTGTAAATTCATTACGAGATGGTACATGTATGTACTCGAAGCTTATGATTATTAATTCATGAAATGACGATTTCAAGGTAAGTTGTGATAGAAGGGAATTATGATCATGAGATTATGGTAAATTATGTCATCTTATGTTATATTACTTACATGATTAATGTATGGTAATGTTGCTTATTTCTTCATACGAGCTTACTAAGCTATATAGCTTACTCCATTTTATTTTTAATGTTTTATAGTGTCGCCAAGCTAACTCGGATCAAAAATCATCGGAGATTCGAATCACACTATCAAACTCTCATTTTTGGGTATTGATGATCTTAATATTTTGAAAGTATGGCATGTATAGGGACTTGTTCTTTTTGTTATATGTGTCATTATGATTTTAGCCAATGTATTGGCTTGTAATAGTCAAAGGCTTGATTTGATATTTGGCCGTGTAAATTGGCTTATTTTGGCTAACATGTTTGTAAGCCTAAGTATATTCATATATATGCCAATGTCTTTGGTAATATGGTCATGGTATACTTGGTGAATGATAGAATGTGATTCATAGCATGAATGTGAAATGTTTGGAAATGTGACATATTGACGAGATGATAAATTTGTGCACAATTAGGTGTCTTGGAAGTAGTAAATTGAGGCTTAATGATGTGAAATTTGCATAATTGATTTAGGGCATAATAAATGTTGTGAGTATGATAGATGTTGCTATTGTATTAGCATGTATTGGTCATAATTGTGGGTGTTTTGGTTGCCTAAGTATATTATGTTTTGTACCATTGAATTGGTGTATGTGTATGTGTGAATAAGGGTGGCAAATGGCTTGGTAAATAGCCTTTACTTTGTCCATACGAGTAGACACACGGACGTATATCTAGGCTGTATGTGACACACGGTCTGCCTTATGGGCATGTGTTCTGGCCGTGTGTCCCCTGCACCTTAATTTTGAGAAACAGAATACTCAGAATTGGGCGCACGGATAGAGACACGGGTTTGTGTCTCAACTGTGTGAGGGACACGGCCTCAAACACGAACATGTGTCTCGAGCGTGTAAAGTCTGCACCTATTTAATGAAAATTTAATTACCCATACGGCCTAGCACACGGGCGTGTGACTTGGCCGTATGATATCAATTTGTTCATGCATTGCGAAACAGAGAGTTATACAGGTTAGGGACAAGGGCGTGTGTGACGACATGGCCTGCCCACACGGGCGTGTCTCAAGCCACACGGGCGTGTGACCCCTCTTCATATAAAAAAAATTTAAGTTTTGTAAAAATTTCTTAAGTACTCGTTTTAGTCCCGAACCACTTCTGAAGTATGTTTTGGGCCTTGTAAGCTCGTATTAGGGACTTTATGATTAAATACGAATGGTTTTAATTTGGATGCAAATTCATTACTCGGAATTGTATGTTTGCTTGTGATGTGAGTCCAGTAATGTCTCGTATCCTGTTCTGGCGTTGAATACAGATAAGGGGTGTTACAAAGGGGGCAGCAACCCTAGTAAGAATATTAGGGTATGTCGTCCACCATACTTCCACTCTAAGTAGGAAGTTGTTTTTCTATTTGAAATAAACAACTACAACTTAATAGGGGTTCTACTTTCTCTTATTATAAATAGGTGGCATCGGTAAAGCTATTAACACAACTTTGAGAGATTGTTACTTTGCCGAAAAGTAAAGAGAATTTATTCTCAACTATTAAATATATTTTTCTAGAATAACAATTCTACAGGTTTCTATTAAAAAAGAGAGAATTTTTGTTTCTACTCCAAAAGGGAAAAAAACTTTTTCTAGTTATGTGTTTTGATTCAATTGGTTCAAGCCCACACTTGAAACAGTTCGTGGAACGAGAATAGTGGAGAAAATCGCCTGCTTGAAAGCCGAAAATTATCAAGGATCCATTTATCTGAAAACACAAGTATGATTCCGGTCTAGGGTTTATTGCTATAAATATCACAAACCGAGTCGATTTTTAAAATTTTAATTTTCCGTTGTGCAAGAAAAACGTTTTCAAACAGGATTTTTTTCCAACAAAGCCATGGGTCGAAGAACCCACGAGTCGACAATATAAAGACTACCATATACATATCATTTACCAATAATGTGCCTTATAATATGGCCATAGTGAAAGACAATGATCAAGAAAAAACGAGATGGTGCAATTTAGGTTATGGGTAAGTTTTTTGACGGATATTAACTTAAAGGCAAAGTTAGGTAAATTTAATACCAATGATAAGGTGAAGGATGAAGTGAGGTTAATACTTCCAAATGCAACAACTTTATAGGTAGAGAAAATGTTGGGATTACTTGCCATATGATCTATAGCCCCTGAATTGATGACCCATTTGGATGAAGAGGAAATAAAACATATATTAGATTTACCTGAATTCACAAACAAAGCAACGAAAGCCCTAATTACACAAACGGCAACAAAACACAAAAAAAAAAAGAAAAATTACAAATAACCTAAAACAATACCCAAACAGTGTAACCAAATAGTTTCGAACAATATCTTGTGAACAGTATTGAAACAGTGACAAGAAACCCAAAACACCCTCGAACAACCTCCGATCGATAACTCGACCATTGGGCTTTTGTTGGAACCCCGAGTCGACGTCAAAGTCAAAGTTCGGAGACAAGAAGACCACTCATATGCCCCCCACACACTAGTGCATGGAAAAAAGTTGCTACTTTTTGGGTGGTGTGCAAGCTCCACGCACGACAGTTCAAGCCATCGAAAACTATGGATCGTCTATTGAAGTGGTGGCAGTCCTCTCTAAACTCAAGGTGTAAATTAAAAATCCTTTTGAAAAAATAACCCACAAAGAAAAAAAGACACCTAATCCCTTCAAGATTTAAGCAAAACATTGAACACACAAACTCAAATCGAAAAGTTTTGAGACCATGTTATTGAAAATAAAGAAAAGAACATATAAGGGAATAGAATGAAGAGAAATTACTTATGTTTCATCTCTTGAGCTAGTGAAATCCTAAAATCAATCTTAAGAATCAATAACAGGTACTAAACATGTTAAATTTTTAAACTTCAATTTTTCTAATCATTAATTGCTCCTTTATCATAGTGAAACAGGAATTGTGAAATTGTAGAACTGGAAGAAAATATTTTAGAAATACATATAACATATATATTATACTTGATATTATAAGAGGCAATTGCAAATAAAGAAGAGATATGAGTAGAGACTGAACAAGAAAGCAAGTCTGAAATTAAAAGTTCCGAGCCACCCTTAACAATGACAAGATAAAATAGAAAAATATCCAAAATCAGATAACGTCAGTGACACCCTGCAATAGCAATGCCACCTTCTGTCAATCATCCAATTCTGAGAACAATTACCAGACAACAATGGCACCACACAATAGCATGCAAAACCAAGCAAATGTTCAACCATATTTAGCGGAAACTTTAATAGTTTTTGCCAGAATGGTTCACTTTCAACCCTATTTAGCGGTAGACTTGGTGACCTTGGCACTGGTCGGATCCTTCTTCTAAACACTCTTGATAACACCAACAGCAACAGTCTGACGCATGTCCCTGCCGGGAAAACGACCCAAGGGTGGGTGGGTACTCAAAGAAGGTCTCCACAACCATTGGCTCGGTGGGAACCATCTCAATAATACCTGCATCACCAGTTCCTTCTCAAGCTCCTTACCACATTGCCTGTCAATCTCGGTGAACGGCTTGGCAAACTTGACAGGGACCTGTGAGGCGTGGTAGTCGAGGACTGGGGCATATATGTTTCCAATTTGGCCATGGTAGTTCATGAGGATGACCTGATAAGTGAAGTTGGCAGCCTCCTTAGCAGGATCATCCTCGGAATTTGATGCAATGTAGCCACGCCTGAGATCCTTAACAGCAACATTCTTAACATTGAAGCAACTTCATCACCCGGAAGAGCCTCTGAAGAGCTTCATGGTGCATCTCAATGTACTTTAACTTCGGTGGTCAGGCCAGGAGGACCAAAGGTCACAACAATACCAGGCTTCAAGATGCCGGTTTCAACACGACCAACCTGGAAAGTTCAAATACCACCAATCTTGTACACATCCTGAAGTTGGAGACGAAGAGGCTTGTCTGAAGGCCTCTTGGGCTCACTGATCTGGTCAAGAGCCTCGAGAAGCGTAGGGCCCTTGTACCAATCCAAGTTGGTAGACGTCTCAATCATGTTATCACCCTCAAAACTAGAAATGGGAACAAATGGAACCTTCTAAGGGTTGTATCCCACCTTCTCCAAGTAGGCTTTATGAATCCAATGCATGTCCAACATACCAGTTGAGTGAAAGAATCAAATAGTTAATAAAATAATTCATTAGTTTGCTAAATGGCAAGCCAATGTATAGAGCATGTAAGCTTTCTGATTATAATGCAAACTTGATCCAAATCAGATGAATGTAAGATCAACTATTAAACATCAGCATTCAGATCAAATTGTTCAAATTCTCATCAGTGCTGCTGATCAATGACAATAAACAATTAAAAGTTAAAAAGGAAAACCTTAAATGTTAATTTGTCTACATGCCAAGTTTATATTTCATATTATGAAGCTTTCACAAAAAAGCAATGCTTATGAAATTACTGATTAATTTACTTCTCTCCAAACCATCAATGCAATCAGAACTACGGACAAATATCATAAGTACAAATCTTGCTAAATATTCTCAAGGATATTGTTTGCTCCAAAATGTTCTACTTAGGCTGGTTCAGTTCTTATTTGCAAATGTAGCCATGATTGTGTAAATGATATCTAAACTAAAAACATGGCAATTGGTGTAAGAATGTGTGAATACCTGAGAAGAGGGTTCTTGCTTGTTAGATGAGTCAGAATTCCCTTCTTTTTCTTATTATTATTTTTTATTCTTCCATTTATCCCAGAAGGGACCAAAGCTGAACGACCCTCCTGATCTAAATTCCGATAGACTGATTGTTGCAGCTTATGCCTCTGAACTCGGGTGTAGGCTTCTGTTTTACACTATTACAATGAACATCAGACTTCCCTGAGAGCGGAACAATGCCATCCTTCCCATGGAAGAACTTAAATGCCATATCAAAATCCGGACCGTCTTCGAATATTAGGCATCCTGCGCCCTGTCAGATATAGAAGGACCAAGTCAGGAAATGGTATACTTAGTACTTCAAAATCAACATCAATGCATGAAAGAACAAAAAAAGAATTGGAGAAATTACAGGAACATGAATTGAGGACTAGTAAAATTGCAAGATAAGAGAAATTCATTGAGCAGCAACTCAAACTCCACCAGCGTAAAAAATAAGTCCAAACCAGAAAGCAACCAAAGAGAAGATGATTGATTCAAGCAAGTTCAATTTGACACCAATGGTTACAATACGTATATATTTCTAATTTTAAAATTTTATGATATCTTATTTAAATTTTAAAGTAAGTAATAGTGAAAAATTGTTTTTCAAGGATTACTTATATTTTTTTTATATGATAAATTTAAAAAAAAATAAAGTAATTTTTAAATAAATACTTACGTTTTCTAGTTATTTATAAATTAACTAGTAAATAATCAAATATCTTCACTTTTATTATTATTGTTTTAATTTAGGGTTAAGTAATTTCATTCATGGACATAATGTCAATAACATTAAAGTCAATATTAAATTGTATAATAGCATATATATATATATATATATATATATATTAAAATTAAAAGAATTTTTTTTCATAAATCGAGCTCGTGAAGTAATAGCTTTGTGTTTTAATCCCTAGACACCCTCTAATAAATTAAGTACGAAATTAGTAAAAATAGAGTAAAGTTTTAATTAAGTCGATTTTAAGGGGTAGTTATGTAACAGCCTAATTTTCAGTGGTGTCGAAAACAGTGATTCGAGATCACTAAATCCGACGAATGAGTTTGGAATTTAATAAATTAATATTTATAAGTCATGTGTGAATTTAAAAGTATTCTTGAATTAGAGAATGTTGTGATTTAAAAGAAATTATTAGGTAAACTGAGTTAAAAACGAGGTATCGAGACATCGAATTCATAAACCTAGCCATAAATATTTTTAGAAATATTTATGGAGTGTTATTGAGTTATTATTAAAGTTTCGTTAGAAAATTTTAAGGTTTCGATAGTTAATTAATTAAAAAAGGACTAAATTGTAAAAGTTGCAAAACTTGTTAAAGTGATTAAATGGCTTAAATGTCTAATAAGGAAGGATTTAAAATGAAATTAGACCCAAATTAAATGGGCTGGACGGTATGGGAAAATAAATAAGTAAGAAAATAATGTAAAATACGGGTAAAATTGGAAATTTTGCAAATTAGTTAAATAAAACAAAGACTAAATTGAAAAATCTAGAGATCTCCACTTTTCTTCAGCCAAAACGCCATAGGTGGTCTAAAAGATTTTTTTTTTTCATATTTTTGCACCATGTGAGCTCAATTCTTGCTTTTTCTTTGAAATTTTTATGTTTTTGTGACTTTTACAATTAGATCCACCTATTGAATTCATTAGTTTTTGATTCTATGGGTGATTTTGAAAGTTTTCATGAATGATTTCTATATGTTTATGATAAATTGCACCTATATGAAAATAAACGTGGAAAAGAGAAAATTGCCGATTAGTTCCTGAATCCCTACAAATTCTACGAATTGGCCCAAGTAAGTTCATATGGTTAAACTTTTTTTTATTATTTGTTAATTTAAAAATGATATAATGTATTATTTCATATTTTTTTTCATTAAATTATGGCTATTGAAAGTATATGAAAAGTGATTTGAATGTTCAAATTGAGTAGAACGTTGGATTAAGTATTGTAACAACCCGATTTTGGGTCTAGTCAGAACAGTAGTTTTGGGACCATGAATCTGATGTAGAAAGATTTACCTTTATTATATTTTTGTGGTTTACAGTCTCATGGAATTTTTTCGTGAAAATTTCGCTCGAAAATTTTATCGATTGGGCACTTAATTTAGCTAAAAGGACTAAATTGCAATAGGTGCAAAATGTGTGTTCTAGAAGCTAGAGGTGTCTAATTTCCATGAAATTTTAAATTGAAGGTCCTTAGATGGTAATTAGACCATTTGTTAAGTTAGTGGACAAAAATGGACATGAAGTAAGAGAAATTTTATGTTTTAAGTTAGGGGCATTTTGGTCATTTGGTTAATAAATGAATTAATAAGCAAAATAAAGCCAAAATCTTGTCCATCTTCTTCTCCCATGGCCAAATATCATTAAGGAAGACATAGCTAGGGTTTGTTCATCTTTCAAGCTCGATTATAAGTCCGTTCTTACCCCGTTTTTAAAGCTCTTTACATTTTTTAAGTCATTATAACCCGATCTATCTATTTCTACCATTAATTTAAGAAATAATCAAAATCTAAATTTTTACCCATGATAGATAATTGTGTATTTTGATGCCTAATGGTAGAAAATGCATGTTAGATGTAAGATAAACAACTTTTGCTAGGTGATTTTTGATGGAAATGTCAAAAAGGACCTATTTGTAAAAGCTACAAAAATGACTAGTAAAAGTGTGATTAAATGAGAAATGTGGGTTGTATAAGTATGAAAATGGTTCGGCTAGGCTTGAGTTTTGAAGAAATTGAATACATTTCTTTTTACAAGCCTAGGGACTAAATTGTAAAAATGTGAAACATTAGGGAAAAATTTAATTTTGGCATAAATTGATTTTTTTGGGCTGAATTGAACAATGTGAATATTAAATGAGTTAAATTTGTCATTATAGATCAAGAAAAACGAGGTTCAGACCTAGACCGGGGGAAAAACAAAGTGTTTGACAATTAGGTCAAATTCTAATATTTTTGTACCAAGGTAAGTTCATATGTAAATAATGCATTGAGATATTTATGTTTTAAATGGTTTAATATTGTATGAATTATGTGATTGACTCTTTGGACGTATTCGACAAAAGTTCCGACAAGCGAGAAATCTTGGTTGAACCTTAAGAATAGAATAGGATACGAGTGACATGTCATTAGGAACCCATGTGTATATGTGTTTATGTGATCTGGGTGCTGGTCTCGTACGTCCTACCAGTGGTTGGGTAGTCCGGCATGTGTTGCGGATACTTGACAGCTTGTGTGAGCAGCACTGTGTAGCTATGTCCTGACTGACACCTTGTGTGAGCAGGCCCGTGAATAGCCCAAAAATGAGCCTATATGTATTATGAGATATGAGGTAGCTTTGGCTACATATATGGCACTTATGTGCAAGATTTCTGAGTATCCGTTAATATTCCGAGTGTTTAACAGGAATGTCAAAGTTGTGAAAGACTATGGTTGTGTTGTGAGTTGGCACAGGTATATACGTAAAACTCAAATGTAATGAGCTCGATATGTGATGAACCCTTGGTAAGGTTGTGAATAAGTAAGTTATGACTATAAGATTTTAATAACATTTATGCCAATTTTCATCATGTTAATTGTATGTTAAATGTGTGGTTATGATGCTTATTATTTGTATAGGAACTTACTAAGCTATATAGCTTACTCCTGTTCCTTTCTTTTGTCTTATAGTGTCACTAAGCTAGCTCAAGGATTGAAGATTGTCAGAGATCCACTCACACGATCAACAATTATTTTGGTATCAATGAATTTAACATTTTGAGTTATGGCATGTATACGGGACTTGGTTATTTTGTTGTGTCATAATTAATTTGGCCAAATGCGCTGGCTTATATTGGTGGAAAGTTCATTTTGTATAAGGCCATTTGAAATTGGCTACTATTGGTATAAGTAATTTATATGATGATGCCTTTCATGGATGTAGGAATTTACATGATTTGAGTTAATGAGTATGTGGTGTTTGTGTATGATAGATGGTAGCATTTGAATAATGTGTTAATGTCTTGGTTGTGGCTGATTTAGTTGTATCTATATGCTTGGATTGGTGTTATGTTATGTTGTGTAGGTGTGTGCATAAAAGGGTGGCAAAAAGGCTTGGTAAATAGCCTTACTTTTGTCCACACGGGTAGACACACACACGGTCTGCCCCATGGGCATGTGTTCCAGCCGTGTGTCACCTGCACCTTAATTTTGAGAAAAAAATGCTCAGAATTGAGCACACGGGCAGAGACACGGGCGTGTGACTTGGTCGTGTGTCTTCAATTTGTTCTTGGTTGACAAACAGAGAGTTACATAGTTTGAGACACGGGCGTGTGTGACCACACGACCTACCTACACGAGCGTGTCTTATAGCCACACGGGCTTGTGACCCCTGTTTAGCGAAAAATATTCTAAGTTTTGTAAAATTAAAGTTCTCGATTTAGTCTCGAATCACTTCCAATGCATGCTTTGGGCCTCGTAGGCTCGTATAAAGGACTTTATGAGTATTTACAAATGATTTTAATTTGGACAAAAATTTATGGCTCGAAAATGTATGTGTGCTTGTGTTTAAGTCTAGCAATGCCTCGTACCCTGTTCCGACGTCAAATATGGGTAAAGGGTGTTACAAGTATTATCGTTTAGTGACAAGTAAAGTGATAAGTGATGAATTGATGGATAAAAATCACAGTATAACCATGGTAAAGTGTGGAATGTAAGACTATAGCTGGGCTATGGTATTTCAGTGAAAAGTCCATAATTGAATTATGGCACAGTGTATGTAAGACCATGGTTGAACCATGGCAGTAAGTGTACATGTATAAGACCAAAACTGGGTTATGGCATCATGAATGAAAGAATATGGCAGGGCCATGACAATATTAGTGAAAGACCATAGTTGGACTATGGTATTGAGCGAACGATGTACTCAAATCCGTAAGGCGGTCTATAATTTGACAAATGTTGGTAAGTGTTATATGAATGAAAGTGAAAGAAATTAATCAGTTGTGATATTGAGCTCAATCAAATAAATTCAATGTTTGAGATTGTGATTAACAGGGAATATTATTGAAATGCTATGTTTAATGTTTTCTTATTACCTATTCGGTAAGATTTATTTAAAAGCCTATGAACTTACTAAGCTTTCATAAGCCTACATCTGTGTGTTTAATGTTCTATGTAGATTGACGTGAATTCGGTGGATCAAATCAACACATCAAGGCACACTATCTAGATCATCGTCGGTAGATTTTTGTATTACGACTTATGGTTTATATAGCATGTATATGATTGAATGGTAAAAGGTTAAACGTAAACTAAGAGTGTAAATGATGTATATGTAAAAATATGAATGCATTGTAGTATGTTTATACTTAGTAGTTTATTATAGTAAAATAATGAATGAGATTATGTTGGAAAGTTTGGCTAAACAAGTTTTATGATGGTGTATTTTGAGGAAAATAAGTATGTTAATTTGTATTGGTTGTTGGATTGGAGTATATTGGTATATGAAAGTGTTTTGTGCAGGTTAAATGCATAAAAAGGGTAAGAAAAGTGGCTTTAAAATGGCCTATTTTCGTCCACACGGGTGTGTGTCTTGACTGTGTGTGACACACGGCCTGGCACATGGGCATGTGATTTGGTCGTGTGTCCCCTGCATCTTAAATTTGAGAAACAGAATGCTTAGGATTGGGCACACGGGTAGAGATACGGGCGTGTGTCCCAGCCGATAATGTACTTTTCCGATGCCCGTGAATTTTGGGTCATTACATATTCTATTATAATTTGTGTGATTAAATTTGGTGTTAGGAGGTGAGTGATACTAACTTTTTTTTTAAGTATACAAGTATAATTATAAATAATGTATATCCAAATCAATTATAACAAAAATAATACTCTATAAATAATGTATAACCAAATCAATTGTAACAAAAATAAAGTATTACAAATTATAATCAAATTAATAATCTAAAATATATTTAAAGCTAAATAATAATAATTAAAGATAATCCATGCACGAGTTACATAAAGTGAGAGTTAAACTTAAGATATTATGATCTCAACACCTCAACTTTAATCGAAATTGCTAATGCCTCATTGGTGATTAAATTTGTGAAACCTTGGTTACAATAAAATTGTAAAATTTATACTATTCTAATTTGTGTCACTATATTTAGTATCATGAGTTGAGTAATAAAACTCAATTGTGAAAGTACAATAATAAAATTGTAAAAATAAAAAATAAAATAGAGATAATTAGGTATTTTAATTTTTTTAAATTAATTTTTAAATCTATCCGCTCTATATACTTAATGTTTAACCCCCAAGTAGGTGAATGAAAAATTAAAAAAAAATTAACTTTTTTATTTTTAAAAAAAATAAAGATAATTTTAAAAGGTTAAAATTGTTGTTAGATCATATATTTTGATAAAATTTGAGATTTAATCATTATACTAAAAAAAGTTAAAAATTAAGTTCTCTTTCTTTTTATTTAAACATCTCAGTCCAAAATCATTGAAATTATAAGTATTTTTGTCAAAAAATTTCAACTTGAAAATTTGATTAGATTGTTCTCATATGACATGACATATGATTGATAAGAAATAAACATAATAATTATTTTTCTGTCACTTAACATAAAGGTTAATATGTCGTCTTTTAAGTCCAATTGGAGAGATACTCTGTCTTGGGTATCGGAGCAGATGACTCCTAAAAGATAGAGACATATATGTAAGTAAAAACCTAAGTGGATGATGGACTATGCATGCATGACTCGAATACTTTAATGTAAGTAAAAAACCTGGGTTTGAATAGATAAGGAACCGAAAGTTGGTGCGTTAGGTATACAACTTCTATAATATGTAGCATCATTCACAATAGTGGAATTCACAACCTAAAACATGAGTAAATGATATCCTCTCATTGACATTACATGATAGATGAAAAGTAAATGTGGTAATAAGTTGTTCGTCTTTGTGATGAATGACTGAATTACTATTTGATAGTAATTGTCTTCTCATGAAGGAAAATGTAATAGTTACCATGAGATCTCAAAGAGATTAAGGATATCCTATGAGGGTGACACACATTTATGACAAGGTAATTGGACGTGTATTAATCTAGTAGCTTTTGTAATAGTATGTCATTAGGGAGAGCTCAATCACGATACTATAGTGGAATGGCTTTGTGACTGAACACGTTTATGATTAATAGGCGAAAAATTGAAACTTAATTACAAATCATTTGAGCCCTAATCACATATGTCCAATCAGTCCCTCCGCTAGCTCATTGAAACCGGAAATGAATTGCATGTTGAATTGACTGCCTCCCACCACCAGGGCGGAGAATTAACACTAAATAATCAAATATGATGTGGTATTTGCATGTGCGACAAATTAGTTGTAATATTTGTAGTGTTAAAATGGAACACCCGAGTATTCTTAGGATCGAACCTAAAAGAGTCAACAATTTAATGATTTATATTTAACAAACATGCAAGAAAGGAGTCTGGTTAGCTACTCACTAATTTCTATACTACGACGAAGCATAATTTTGAGGGTAATTATGCTAATTAACTACTAAACGTGAAAAATGACCAAATTGTAAAACAGGTAAACTTATAAAATTATCAAATTAATAACAAACATTGGTTGGTTGACTTCTATGTTGCTAATTAACTTTTGGATTCAAGATCTAAACCACTTAAACTCTTAAATTGGTGTAAATTTGCCTCTCGATCTCCACTTTACCAACTTAGACAAATTAGTCTTGTTTATCTCTCGACCTCACCAACTAATCCAAGACTATTGAATTGGTGTCTAATAAAATCTTCTCTCGGCCTCACTTACCTAAATTTTCCCTTAAAGTCGTCAATCCTAAGTTTTGAAGTCTATTTGGTTTAGTCCAATTTTTACGATTTAGTCCCTACACCAAGAATTAACTAAACAACATTTTCATCAACCAACCACCGTAGATTTAGCTACCCATTATCATTATTATGCATGAATTCATCCAACATTCAAGCAAAATATTCATTAAAGCAAGTACAAGAAAGAGGTTGAGAAAAGCTTAGACTTTTCTTGAAGAAACTTGAAGAAGATAACAATGGCAGCAATAGTGATATACAAGAACACTAAAAATAAGATTTTTAACAAATAAACTAAAAAAGGGACTAAGCTATATTAAAAACTTTGGATGAAAATGAAAATACAATTTAAAGTTCAAGTACTTAAAGGTAAATAACACCTAACTACAGTAAAACTAACTAACTAATAACTAACACCCTAAAGCTATATCTAAAACACTAAAAAATGAAGAAGACAACTATAACTACTTTAAACCTAAGCTAAAAAGTGAAAGAACAAAAGTAAAGCAACCTTCTTTAGTTCTCAGCCAAAAGTGGCTTTTAACAACTGATTACAACCCAAAATTTTGGACAAAAATGCCCTTGGATTTTGATTGTGTTGGTGTTGGACAAAAACTACCCTTGCAATCATTTTTCTCCTCGTCAGGTAGCAGTATCACAATACCTGGTTTGGGTATCTCGATACCTGAGCTAGTATTAAACTTGAGAGTCTTAGGGGTCTCGATATTGTGATACCCATCATTGGTATCATGATACCACTGGAAATGGCCTCAATTTCCTTCACTTCAGCACTAATTTCTTCAGTCTTGGGCCATTCTCGACTTCTTACACCGTTCAATCATATCGTTAGTTCCACATGGCGCGTTTGACCAATTTGCGTATAAAAAATGGCATAAAACTAATCAATATAAGTTATTAACAACAAAACTAAAAATTGACGAAAACATATAAAAGACACCTAAATTGCTCGAGAATAAGCTCCTTAAGTGTAATGGAGAGCCTAATTTGACATATCAAATTACGAAAAATCATGAATCAAATGAACAAAAATGGATAAAAATGATAAAGTTTGAGAAATGAGAAACATATAGAAATGGATGTGGTTTTCTCACTAAGTAAGGAAATGACCTGAGAATTAATTTATAATTTTTTGAATTATTAATTAATTAATTAATTAATTAATTGAAGTTCGAAAATGAAATTAAATTAATTGATCATTTTGATTTTGTTGAATGTAGAAATTTAAATATATTTTCTCATAGATTCTTTTTACGGTAAAGTTATCATGATTTTAACGAAATTAGAATTGGATTGAGAAAATTATTTAATTGAGAAATTAATTAATTAAAAATTAATTTGTGATGTTTATTTTGAAAAATAGAAAAACATGTATTTTGTTGGATTGAATTATAAAGTGATGGGTTAAAAGTTCAAGAAGCATTTATAATTGGATCCAATACGGGATAGGCCCAAAAGCCCCTCATATTGAATACAAAAGATGACAAACCCTAATTTATTTAACTAGGGTTGCCGCCTCTCTCTCCTAGTTCAACTAGAAAGTTTTTTTTTCTATTTAATAGCCATTAAATATTTCTACTAATTTAATGGCACTTGTAGATAGATGGCACCTGTAGGGCTAACAAGACCGAAGAAGTTACATACAACTTTAAAATATTGTTAATTTTCCCTGAAAGTGGTGAAATTTTATTTTGTAGGAATAACAATTTTACCAATTTCTATTATGAGAGAGATTTACTTTCCCATTAAAAGTAAAGAAAATAAATTTTGATTCTATGTTTGATTCGAATTTATTCGAATCCATGCTCGAAGTAGTTTGTGGCACGAGAATAGAGGAGAAGGCCGTTCGGTTGAAAAGCGAGAACAACAAGGATCCGTTTAGCACAAAACACAAGTGCAATTTCTGGAAAAGTTTATTACTATAAATATCATAAACCAACTTAATTTTCAAAATTTTAATTTTTTGCAGTGTAAAAAAATTATTTTCGAACCAATATTTTTCCTTAAAAGAAATTGTTTTCGATTTCCAACAAGGAAGGCTTTGTAATCCAAGGCTCTTATTTGATTTGAGAAGAGCGCCGGTGAAGTGAAGCCTGGAATTTGGAGCTTCCTTGGTAAGGTTGGCCTAAGACAAAAGTTGATTTTCTTCTTTCTTCAAAACCGATTAGTTAAAGAAGAGTAAAAAAAAATGTTGAAGAGGTTGAGGTACAGGAAACAAGTTATAGGAAAATAGTGAAGACCCTTCCGTTGGTAAAGAGAGTATCGAAAGAGAAGGTAAGAAAGGAGGAATACCTTGGGCTTGCTAGAAAGTGAGAACTAATGCGACACCAACTTAGTTGTTTAAGAAATTATGAAAGTTTGAGGTTGGTGGAACTATCAATTAAGAATGGGGAATTCGAGAAAGAAGGGGGTGAAAAGGTAAATACCTCTTTAATGGATAGACTAAACTAAACTAAACTAGGCAGCTTCATTCAAGGTAAGGAATAGAAAATTGAATGAAGCTATGATCTATTAGCTTGATCATTTGGTGGGTTGGTAGTCTATAAGGAAAATGGAAGAAGAAGATCCATGTTCCAAAATATAGGGACGATACCTACTCGTACTGCTTTGCGTTTGTCTTAATAGGCTCTATATATGTTCAGGGGACGGGGTCAGTTCCACCTTTGTAGCAGTATCTGCACTTTTGGATCTCGATTGTTCCTTGGGACCATTTATTGTTTTGCTGTTTTATTTGCATAGGTTATAATAGAAATTTCATCATATCTTTAAGCATGTCCTAGCATTGTCAGTGCAGTTGTAAGTTATGGGTGGCTGAGACTGTAATTGGTAAGACTTTAAGTCTGGATCTTTACTTAATGGTCTTGAAATACTAGTATAATTGATTTATGCCTTATGTGTTAGGATTTATGCCATTATTGCAATGATTTCATCATAGTTTACTTGTAATCTTTTAATTGGTTACACATGATTATTTAATATTTTTTGTTGATTGTTGTTGTGGTTTTTACATGTGAAACAAATATTAGTTCATCGATCACTTAAGTTTTAACTAAATCAAGTTGTATTACATGGTTAAATTTGTTAGTTTTGATGTCCTAAGCTTTTGATATAATAACATATAAGACAAATTATATATATATATATATATATATATTATATCCTAAATCATTTGGTGAAAATATGATTAAAAATTTTATAAAATATTTTAATTTATCTAAATATTTTTGGGTTAATATCAAAGTGTAAAATCAAGTTGTATTACATGGTTAAATTTGTTAGTTTTGATGTCCTAAGCTTTTGATATAATAACATATAAGACAAATTATATATATATATATATATATATATATATATATATATATATATATATATATCCTAAATCATTTGGTGAAAATATGATTAAAAATTTTATAAAATATTTTAATTTATCTAAATATTTTTGGGTTAATATCAAAGTGTTTTAAGGTGTTTAAAATGTTTTTAAGGGACTTTGACATGTAAGTCTCGAGACATATAGTATATGATTATATGTCTTGAGACATGAAAACTTCAAAGCAAAAAACTGCTTCAAGAGTTGCCAAGTCTCGAGACAATTGGCAGATTGTCTCGAGACATGGCTTGTCAATAGCTATATAATGACTATCTATCAGCCATGTTCCAGAGATCTTGCCAAGTCTCAAGACATACATTGTAGGGATTTTTAAGCTCACAATTAATGTTTCCAACGACTAGAATTCATCCCCAATGACCACAAACATCTACAAACTTGTTAACACTTCAAAACTCAAAAGAGATATCCAAGCATCGAGATCAAAAGAGAAATATTCAAATCTTTATTATTTTTATTTCTCTTGTAAATATTCTCTAGGAGCTTATTGTTAGATCATTTGTCACTCTCATTTCTTTTCTTTGAGAGCTTAATTTTTTTTTTTTAAAACACATACCTTATAGAGGTTTCTTTGTTTACTTTCTTTCATATCACAAATTGTAATTTGGGAGGGTTTTAGTTGAGTTATAAAGACTAAAAAGGGTTCTGATTTAGCCATAAAAGCTAGGTGGAAAGATTCTATCTAAGCCTTAAGGAAAATATAGTGTTGTAAATGTTATACCTTCTCCTTGAAAGGCATTAATTCTTATAGTAAATTGGGAAATCCTTAGTTGAGGTATACCAAGTTAGTGGAGGTAGGCAATTGGGCCGAACCACTATAAAATTAATGAGAAAACAACTTATATTAATAGGTAATCTAAATTGTTCATAACCTATAAAGTTAGATTAAGCAAATGACTAATGTTATACCTATTTTTCTATAAAACTGATGAAAGAAATAAATCGTCTCAGTATCAAAGCTGGATTGAATCTAAAATAGAGACATGAACAATGATACATTAGATAAAAATGATATCGAATGTATCTTAAAATCCGTTCATGGAATAGTTTACTTGTAACTCTATTTTGGTATGGATTGGGTTATTGACTCCGTGTCAAACAAATATGCACTGGATTGGGCCATTTCGGACAGCAGAGAAAATTGGAGCAACAAACCTGGGCCTTCTATAGCCAGAAATGGCCCACAATACATCACGTGACACTCACACCGCCATTATATCCCTAAAATTATAAAACCAACCGATTCCTATTTTCTTTCATCTTTACTCGAAAATTCTCACTCTTGTCTTTGCTTAGAGGGCAGGGAGGAAGGAAATAAGAAAACAGGAAGTGAGAAAAAAACTCAAATCCCCTCTAAAACCCTAATTTCCCAATTTCATTTCATTTCTTTCTTTAGGCTGAGGTAGAAGCTTCTCGGCCAAAGTTGCCATGTGGAGCAACAACAACAACGGCGCTCAGATTGCGCCACCGGGAACTGGTGGATCCACCATCCCGCCGCCTCCAGCTGCTCAACCTTCGTACACCGTGCTGGCTCCGCAGACTACGCCACAGGATGCCGAGGCTAAGCTGGAGGAGAAGGCTCGGAAATGGATGCAGCTTAACTCTAAGCGATATGGAGATAAAAGGAAGTTTGGTTTTGTCGAGACGCAGAAGGAGGACATGCCTCCTGAGCACGTCAGGAAGATTATCAGGTGAGAGCTTTATTATTTCGTTTTTTACATAATTTTTCTGGATTAAAGATTGTTAAGCTGAGGTTTTATCTATTTGAAGAATTGCTAAGCTGGTTAGGTCGGTTAAGATAGTTTCCTCTCATTTTTATTTATTTATTTTAAATTTCATCTTATTTCCCCTATTTTGAAGGATATAGAGGTTTTATCTATTATTTATATTTCTTGTTGGACATGGAAAACTTCGCTTAGGTTCGTGTTTCTGCTATGATTTGAGAGATTTTTGGTTTCATGTCTTATGTTTTGTTAAGACTAGAGAAAACCTTATATTCTGAAGCTTGCATAGGGCATTTCAAGAGAAGGAGAGGAAGGCATGATTACTTGTGGAAATTATCAAAAAGATGACTGCTTATTGAGTTTGCGTAGGAATGGCTTGAGTAGGTTGCTATTGTACAATATGATCTGGCATTCCGTAGGGGTTGTTCTCTTGTTCTTGTGGTTGGATCAGTGCATAACTTGCCCCTTAGAAGTTCGAAGTTCTTACTTCATGGTTACTTCTTCAATATATAATGGAATGTAAAGGGAAAGTTAAATTGTAAAATGTATCGGTAAAAATGGCTTGTGTTCTATATTTATTTTCTGCTTTGATACCTGATTCTTCCAAGATGTGCAGGCTTTTGAGCTAAGATGTTTCTTTATTCACCAGTTAATCTTTAATATTTAAACATTTTTTTTCTTTTGAATTTTATTGAAGGTATGGTACTCTCTTGGTTGGGTTAATATACCCTTGCCCTTTTTATGATGATTTATAGTTTAATGTTCTGATGGTATTATTATTTTCTCTTTCTTGTTGCCCTAGTCTTTTAGGATGGGTCCTGAATTGTCTGCTGTTGGATCTAGTACTCTGAACTTCCATTGAAATGATATGCATGATGCAATAATGGTTTAACTTTTTTTTTCTCTGGCAGAGATCATGGAGACATGTCTTCGAAAAAATATCGGCATGATAAACGTGTTTATCTCGGGGCCCTTAAATTCATTCCACATGCAGTTTATAAGCTCCTTGAGAATATGCCAATGCCTTGGGAGCAGGTTCGTGATGTGAAGGTCTTATACCATATTACAGGAGCTATAACATTTGTGAATGAAATACCATGGGTTGTTGAACCAATTTATTTAGCACAGGTATGCTTATTTCCTTCCCCTCATACAAAAAACTGACACCGAATTGAGTTGTATCTCAGTTCAATTATACATGGAAGTAGTATACTGCTGTTGTTATTGATTGAGTTATCTTCATCTCTACAGTGGGGTACGATGTGGATCATGATGCGGAGAGAGAAAAGAGATCGTCGACATTTCAAGAGAATGCGGTTTCCACCATTTGATGATGAGGAACCTCCGTTAGACTATGCTGATAATTTGTTAGATGTCGATCCTCTAGAGCCAATTCAGTTGGAGCTGGATGAAGAGGAAGATTCTGCCGTACATGCATGGTTTTATGACCACAAGCCTCTTGTCAAAACAAAGCTTATCAATGGTCCAAGTTACAGGAAATGGCATCTCTCTCTTCCAATTATGGCTACTTTGCACCGGCTTGCTGGACAGCTGCTTTCTGATTTGATTGACCGTAATTATTTCTACTTGTTTGACATGGAGTCATTCTTCACAGCTAAAGCATTGAACATGTGCATACCTGGTTAGTCTCCTTCCTTTTTGTATTACTTTGAACTTCTTTTTTCCTACGGTCATGAATGTTTTGAATTTAAGGCTCCGTTTGTTCCACTGAAAATGACTTCCAGAAAATGATTTCTGGAAAATGATTTACTTTTTTGGAAAAGCAAATATTTTCTTGGATGAATTTGTGTAAAATATTTTTTGTTGTTTGGTAGATTTCTTAAAAATATTTCATAAAAATTGTTTTCAATTAAACAAACATATATTTGGGATTTTCTTATTTTTTCATTGTTTAATTGAATTTATTTTTATCTATAATTTTATATTTTACATTGTTTTTGCATATATTAAAAATATTATGTTAAATTCAGATTCATTACAACGTCATTTTTTAATTACATGACTACTAAGTGGGTATTTTTTATTTAAAAATGTGAAATCAACAAAATTGACAAAAAAATTAACGATGTCAACAATTAGACTTGATTTTCAAATTTGAAAAGTAAAGGGACTAAATTCTTGAAAATAAAAGTACAAAGACTAAATTACAAATCTGTGAAGTGTACATAGACTTATGACATATTTTAACCTTTATACTACAAAACATTTATTATTAATATATTTATAATTGTAATAAATATTTATTATTAAAATTATTTATTTTTAAAATTTATTATTAAAATAAAATTGAAATATTAAATAATTTATTAAAATAATAATTTATATTTATTATATTAATAATTTATTATATGACTAAATATAAATAATTAAATATGTATGTTTAATAATATTGAAAAATATAATATTTTAAATATTTTTAAAAATAAAAATAAAAATTATTATTAATATAATAATATTAAGCTTGATTTATGTTAATTTTTATATAAAAATAAAATTATGTATAGATGAGCTCTTTTTCGGAAAATGACTTACGCTTCTCAAAAGGGTAAGTTATTTTACAGGAAAAAGGGCTTATTTTACCTCGACATGTAATTCATTTTCCGTTGACTAAACTATTTTCTGTGAAACAAACATAGGAAAATGTAGAAAAAAATTTTCGTAAAATCTTTTACATGTAAACAAACGGACCCTAAGGTTGGTTGATGCTGTCTTGTGGGATTAATAGAGTTGATCGATAATTATGTTGCAAATGTAATCATTGGAAGCAGTATTTCAAAGCTTCTTTACTCTTGTATTGCTTGCATTTACTGGCATTTTGATCACTTTTTATTATTTGTTTCTAATCGCGTGGGATTTGGTGGTGGTAGAAGATACTGTAATGGAGAAATAGAATGAGATAATAATTTCCCATTTCTATCTTTATGCCATGTTGTGGCTGTGAAATCAGTCTTCTTTGAGATTGATAAAATGATGATTTCTGTTTGCTATTTGTCTTTATGCTGCTTGAACTCGTTCTCCACAAATTGTGCATATTTGCAGGTGGTCCTAAGTTTGAGCCTCTATACCGTGATATGGAGAAAGGGGATGAGGACTGGAATGAATTTAATGACATAAACAAACTAATTATCCGGTCACCTCTTAGGACAGAATACAGAATTGCTTTTCCTCATCTTTATAACAATAGGCCCAGGAAAGTGAAGTTATGTGTGTATCACACTCCGATGGTCATGTACATTAAAACAGAAGACCCTGATTTGCCAGCATTCTACTATGATCCTTTGATACACCCCATAACTACCACAAACAAGGAACGGCGTGAGAAGAAAATTTATGATGATGATGATGAAGATGATTTTGTCTTGCCTGAAGGGGTGGAACCTTTGCTGAATGACACACAGCTTTACACTGACACCACTGCTGCTGGGGTTTCTCTTTTATTTGCTCCACGTCCTTTTAATATGAGATCTGGTCGGATGCGACGTGCTGAAGATATACCACTTGTCTCAGAGTGGTACAAGGAGCATTGTCCTCCATCTTACCCTGTTAAAGTGCGGGTTAGTTATCAGAAATTATTGAAATGCTTTGTGCTGAATGAGTTGCATCATAGACCACCTAAGGCTCAAAAGAAGAAGCACTTGTTCCGGTCTCTCCAGGCGACCAAGTTTTTCCAGACAACAGAGCTTGATTGGGTTGAAGCAGGTCTTCAAGTTTGCAAGCAAGGGTACAACATGTTGAACCTGTTGATACATAGGAAAAATTTGAACTACCTTCACCTGGATTATAACTTCAACTTGAAGCCTGTGAAGACTCTCACTACAAAAGAGCGCAAGAAGTCACGTTTTGGCAATGCTTTTCATCTTTGTCGTGAGATCTTGCGTTTAACAAAGCTTGTAGTTGATGCTAATGTCCAGTTTCGACTTGGTAATGTTGATGCTTTCCAATTGGCCGATGGTCTACAGTATACGTTTTCCCATGTCGGCCAGTTGACTGGGATGTATCGATACAAGTACCGGCTCATGAGACAGATTAGGATGTGCAAAGACTTGAAGCATTTGATTTACTACCGCTTCAATACTGGGCCTGTAGGGAAGGGACCTGGATGTGGATTTTGGGCACCAATGTGGAGGGTATGGCTTTTTTTCCTCCGTGGCATTGTCCCTCTTCTAGAAAGGTGGTTAGGAAATCTGCTTGCACGACAATTTGAAGGGCGTCATTCAAAAGGAGTAGCCAAGACTGTTACCAAGCAACGTGTTGAGAGCCACTTTGATCTGGAACTTCGAGCTGCTGTCATGCATGATGTTCTTGATGCCATGCCAGGTGAATTTTCAACTGTTCCTGTTTGTTACAATATTTATTTTGTTGTTGTCAGTTTCTTATTCTATCATGTTTCTAATTAAACTACAGAGGGCATTAAGCAAAATAAAGCTAGAACAATATTGCAGCATCTGAGTGAGGCATGGCGCTGTTGGAAGGCAAACATCCCATGGAAGGTAAAATCCTAATTTAATATGTTTTCTGTAGTTTTTGACATGTGCTAGTTGTCTCACTGTTCTATTCTTTAGGTTCCGGGTTTGCCAGTTCCCATTGAGAATATGATTCTTAGATATGTCAAGTCAAAAGCTGATTGGTGGACAAATGTTGCTCATTACAATCGTGAGCGTATCAGAAGGGGTGCAACTGTTGATAAAACAGTTTGTAGGAAAAACTTAGGCAGATTGACACGACTCTGGCTGAAAGCTGAGCAAGAACGACAGCACAATTATTTGAAAGATGGGCCATATGTCACTCCAGAAGAAGCGGTTGCGATCTATACTACAACTGTGCATTGGTTGGAGTCCAGAAAATTCTCACCCATTCCATTTCCTCCCTTGTCTTACAAGCATGATACGAAGTTACTTATCCTTGCACTGGAGAGGTTGAAGGAATCTTACAGTGTAGCTGTAAGATTAAATCAACTCCAAAGAGAAGAATTGGGTCTAATTGAACAAGCTTATGATAATCCTCACGAGGCTTTATCAAGGATCAAGCGCCATTTGCTTACCCAGCGTGCCTTTAAAGAAGTGAGTTGGTGACTGAAAGTGGCTTTCTTTTTTTGCTTTGATCTTCATATTTTATATCTAAATTTGAACTTAAATTTATATATTCTTTTTCAGGTTGGTATAGAGTTCATGGACTTGTACAGCTATTTGATTCCAGTCTATGAAATTGAGCCGCTTGAGAAGATTACAGATGCTTATCTTGACCAATACCTATGGTATGAAGGAGACAAGCGGCATCTGTTTCCTAATTGGATTAAGCCTGCAGATTCAGAGCCACCTCCACTTTTGGTTTACAAATGGTGTCAAGGTATAAATAATTTGCAAGGGGTATGGGACACGAGTGAGGGGCAGTGTGTGGTAATGCTTCAAACAAAATTTGAGAAGTTCTTTGACAAGATTGACCTGACAATGTTAAACAGGTATGTTTTCATGGAAATCTTTTGCTCATCTCAGTGGCTATGTTGGATGTCTATAATATTTTCTTGTATTTTGCAGGCTTCTACGATTGGTTCTTGATCACAACATTGCAGATTATGTTACTGCAAAGAATAATGTGGTGCTGTCTTACAAAGATATGAGCCACACAAATTCGTATGGTCTTATACGTGGTCTTCAGTTTGCTTCTTTCGTTGTCCAGTATTATGGACTTGTTCTGGATCTCTTGCTTCTTGGATTGACTCGTGCTAGTGAGATTGCTGGTCCACCCCAGATGCCGAATGAATTCATCACATACTGGGATACAAAAGTTGAAACCCGGCATCCAATTCGTCTGTACTCTAGGTACATTGATAGGGTGCACATATTGTTCAGATTTACTCATGAAGAAGCACGGGACCTTATCCAGCGATATCTTACTGAGCACCCTGATCCGAACAATGAAAACATGGTTGGATATAACAACAAGAAATGCTGGCCAAGAGATGCGAGAATGAGGCTTATGAAACATGATGGTATGTGAAACCTTAATGATTCGAACCTTTTAGGACAAAACTGCTTTTGGAGATGAGATTTCAGTTCTAATTTTTATTCTTCTTGATTTTAGTTAATCTTGGGAGAAGTGTCTTTTGGGACATGAAGAATCGTCTGCCTAGAAGCATCACTACTTTGGAATGGGAGAACAGCTTTGTTTCTGTCTACAGCAAGGATAATCCGAACCTTCTTTTTAGCATGTATGTTTTCTTAGTAGCTCTCTTTCTTCTTCTGAAATTTAAAGAATTTCTGTTGATTTCTGCTAATTTAAAGAATTTCTGAAATTTTCATTATATTTAGTATGTTTGAGGGGTGTTAATTTGACCAATCATTATGAGGAATTCATGATGTGTTTTGTTCATCTGGAGCTTTAAGATAGATGATAGATGTCTGTCGACATGCTGGTTTTGATCATGGTCCGTTCTTGCCCTAGTGGTAGAATGTATTTTGTTAAATTTGATCATGACTTTTTCATATAACTTTGTTATATAGGTATAATAGCTATGTATTTGTTGAACTTTATTTTCCACAGTTTATTCGAAAGGCTTCTGAGTAGTTGTATCTTTTTCTGTCTCACTAATTTACCTTGTGTAGACTTTGGCTTTCCATTTTGGTCATGAATATTCCTTCCGTAAACAGTTTCTGATACAGTATATTCATTTCTGGTCTCTAGGTGTGGTTTTGAAGTTCGGATACTTCCAAAAATAAGAATGACTCAAGAAGCGTTTAGCAATACAAGAGATGGGGTTTGGAATCTGCAGAATGAACAGACAAAGGAGCGAACTGCAGTTGCTTTCTTACGGGTTGATGATGAGCACATGAAGGTGTTTGAGAATCGTGTTAGGCAGATTCTCATGTCTTCTGGGTCAACAACATTTACAAAGATAGTCAACAAATGGAATACTGCCTTAATAGGTATTTGTTTGACCATATTCATTCTGGTTTTTTCTGTTTGATCTATGATATTATTGAATTTATTCCTCTTTTTCGTTTTATGTTGAATAGGTCTTATGACTTACTTCCGTGAAGCAACAGTGCATACACAAGAGCTTCTAGATCTACTCGTTAAATGTGAAAATAAAATTCAAACCCGTATCAAGATTGGACTGAATTCAAAAATGCCTAGTCGGTATGATTTTTTTTAATCTACGTCTCATTTCTTTCTTTCTCATTTTTGTGATCATGATAATTTTCTTAACAAACTATGATGCCTCAGATTCCCTCCTGTAATTTTTTACACTCCTAAAGAGATTGGAGGACTTGGCATGTTATCCATGGGTCACATATTGATTCCGCAGAGTGATCTCCGGTACAGTCAGCAGACTGATGTTGGCGTAACTCACTTTAGGAGTGGAATGAGTCATGAAGAGGACCAACTGATTCCTAATCTTTATCGGTACATACAGGTAAAATCAATTGCACTCTTTTAGGTGTTTTCCTTACTCAGGTCTTGGTTATTTGTTTGATCATCTTGCTGCCTTTTAACAGCCATGGGAGAGTGAGTTCATAGACTCACAGCGTGTTTGGGCTGAGTATGCTCTGAAGAGGCAGGAAGCACAGGCACAAAATAGGCGCCTAACCCTTGAGGATTTGGAAGTGAGTTTCTTTTTTCGGTTTCTTAAGTCAATGCATTTATTGTAATGCTATTTACGTTTGGCATTTTGCTCCTGTTATTTACATTTTTTTTCATGTTATTGCACTAATAGTTTATTTATTCCACGTGATTTTTGCATCATATGAAATTGTGTTCTGATGACATTCTCTTGGATTTATCAATAGGATTCATGGGATAGGGGAATACCACGTATAAATACCTTGTTTCAGAAGGACAGGCACACATTAGCATATGACAAAGGATGGAGAGTACGTACAGACTTTAAGCAGTACCAAGTTTTGAAGCAGAACCCATTCTGGTGGACTCACCAAAGGCATGATGGCAAATTGTGGAACTTGAACAACTATCGTACTGATGTTATCCAAGCTCTTGGAGGTGTTGAGGGAATTCTAGAACATACCTTGTTTAAAGGAACATAGTAAGTACTTGTTTTTAGTTATATAGTTCATAGATCACTTACTTAATTTCTGTGCTTGGTAATGACATGAATTGGTGTATCTTATTTTATGTTTGTCTTATTCCTAAAATTACAGCTTTCCAACTTGGGAGGGTCTATTTTGGGAAAAGGCTTCTGGATTTGAGGAGTCAATGAAGTATAAGAAGCTCACTAATGCTCAGAGATCTGGTCTTAACCAGATTCCTAACCGTAGGTTTACTCTTTGGTGGTCACCTACAATCAATCGGGCTAATGTTTACGTGGGTTTTCAAGTGCAACTAGATCTAACTGGAATTTTCATGCATGGGAAGATTCCAACCTTGAAAATATCTTTGATTCAGATTTTCCGTGCCCATCTGTGGCAAAAAATTCATGAGAGTGTGGTTATGGATCTTTGCCAAGTCTTAGATCAGGAGTTGGATGCTTTAGAAATTGAAACTGTTCAGAAGGAGACGATCCATCCAAGGAAAAGTTACAAGATGAACAGCTCTTGTGCGGATATTCTTCTCTTCGCAGCTCATAGGTGGCCTATGTCAAAGCCTAGTCTTGTGGCAGAGTCCAAGGACATGTTTGATCAAAAAGCAAGCAATAAATATTGGATAGATGTACAGCTCCGGTGGGGTGATTATGACTCGCATGATATTGAGCGTTACACTCGAGCCAAATTTATGGACTATACAACAGATAACATGTCTATTTATCCATCTCCCACTGGTAAATTTTACCTCCTTTACCCTTCTCTTCCTACTCTTTTATGTGTCTTTGTTTTCTCTGGCCTAATATAATCATATCTATCATGTTTATGTAGGGGTGATGATTGGCCTTGATCTGGCTTACAACTTGCATTCTGCATTTGGTAATTGGTTCCCTGGTTCAAAGCCACTGCTTGCTCAGGCAATGAATAAGATCATGAAGGTAATGTAGTTTTACTGATTTAATACAAGTTGATTCATACTTGATATAATTTATAGTTTAGATGTTGGGCACTACAATTATTGTTAAGTGCTAGCATGGGTATAAATCTAAAGGGTTGAACTAATTTTTCTTACTTTTTTCTTTTAAACCCTTATACAGTCAAATCCAGCTTTATATGTCTTAAGGGAGAGGATAAGGAAAGGTTTGCAGTTATATTCTTCTGAGCCTACTGAGCCGTATCTGTCATCCCAGAACTATGGGGAGATCTTCAGCAACCAGATCATTTGGTTTGTTGATGACACCAATGTGTATCGTGTGACAATACATAAGACATTTGAAGGGAATCTCACGACAAAACCCATTAATGGTGCCATCTTTATTTTCAATCCACGGACTGGACAGTTGTTCCTGAAGGTTTGTTTCTTCATATAGTTTCTTTTCTAAGCTAATTCGTCAATCGTGAAGATCTCAACTGGATGACATGTCCCTCTTGCAGGTTATTCACACTAGTGTCTGGGCAGGTCAAAAGCGTCTTGGTCAGCTTGCCAAATGGAAAACTGCTGAAGAAGTTGCTGCTCTTGTGCGGTCTTTGCCTGTTGAAGAACAACCAAAGCAGATCATTGTTACACGAAAGGGAATGCTTGATCCTTTGGAGGTTCACTTACTGGATTTCCCTAACATAGTTATCAAGGGAAGTGAGCTGCAACTCCCATTCCAGGCTTGCTTGAAAATTGAGAAATTTGGTGATCTAATTCTGAAAGCTACAGAGCCACAAATGGTTTTGTTCAACATCTATGATGACTGGTTGAAGAGTATCTCATCATACACTGCGTTCTCCCGACTCATTCTGATCCTTCGTGCGCTTCACGTGAACAATGAGAAGGCTAAGATGTTACTGAAACCTGATAAGACAATCGTTACTGAGCCACACCATATTTGGCCTTCTCTAACTGATGATCAATGGATGAAGGTACTTGTTATTTTTATTCATAAAACATTTTCCAATATGTTGTAGAATCATGCATTCTTTATTGCAATGCAGTACATTTAATTCATTGCAATGCAGTACATTTAAGAATGGTGTCTTGGTGCAGGTCGAAGTTGCTTTAAGGGATCTGATACTTTCCGACTATGCCAAAAAGAACAATGTGAACACATCAGCCCTGACACAGTCTGAGATTCGTGACATCATCCTTGGAGCTGAGATTACTCCACCCTCTCAACAGAGGCAGCAGATAGCAGAGATTGAGAAACAGGTTATGCTTCTGTTTGTCTTACTATATACATTGCTGATTTAATTTGGTTTATTATTTATTTTTAATAAAATGAGAACCCTTTTACTAACTTGGAGCTATTACATTTTGAACTGACATTTTCAGGCGAAGGAGGCAAGCCAGCTAACAGCTGTGACAACTAGGACTACAAACGTGCATGGTGATGAGCTCATTGTCACCACCACAAGTCCCTATGAACAAGCAGCATTTGGGTCCAAGACGGATTGGCGTGTTAGAGCAATATCAGCTACTAATCTTTATCTTCGAGTCAATCATATATATGTGAACTCAGAGGACATAAAGGTACAAATCTCACTTATTTGAGATTATTTATCCAGAAAAATAGGACTTTTTTGAGAGTATCAGTTGATTTAGAGGCTTATATATCTGCTGACATGCAGGAAACTGGGTACACATATATCATGCCAAAGAACATTTTAAAGAAGTTCATCTGTATAGCAGATCTCAGGACGCAAATTGCTGGATACTTGTATGGAATAAGCCCTCCTGATAATCCCCAGGTTAAGGAAATCCGATGCATTGCCATGCCACCGCAATGGGGTACTCATCAGCAAGTCAATCTTCCATCAGCTCTTCCTGAACATGATTTCTTGAATGATCTGGAGCCTTTGGGATGGCTGCACACACAGCCAAATGAGCTTCCTCAATTATCGCCACAGGTTTGTGTTCAGTTTATTTATTTATTGATGTTCAAATTTAATAGAATATTTCAGTGTTGTAGTTTATCATTGGAAATCAAATGCTATAAAACTAATAATTGTTCTCTTATCGTGCATATGTAAACACAGGATGTGACATCCCATTCTCGGATATTAGAGAACAACAAACAGTGGGATGGAGAGAAGTGTATAATCTTGACATGCAGTTTCACTCCCGGTTCTTGCTCATTAACAGCCTACAAGCTTACCCCAAGTGGTTATGAGTGGGGACGGGTTAACAAAGATACAGGAAGCAACCCTCATGGTTACCTCCCAACGCATTATGAGAAGGTGCAGATGCTGCTAAGTGATCGGTTCCTTGGATTTTATATGGTAAGAGCATCCATCCCATTGGCTAGTGTTGTTGAACTACTAACCTTAATGTTATTGTTCTGAATTGTGTTGAATTTTGGTTGATAGATACCTGACAATGGTCCGTGGAATTACAATTTCATGGGAGTGAAGCATACAGTGAGCATGAAATACGGGGTGAAGCTGGGGACGCCGAAAGAGTACTACAATGAGGAGCATAGGCCGACACATTTCCTGGAGTTCAGCAACTTGGAAGAAGGTGAAACTGCGGAAGGAGATCGGGAGGATACTTTTACTTAAATAGTATAAACCTGTTTTTACCAAAGACTCCAAATCCTCCTATGTATGAAATGAAGGAAAAAAAATACTTGCATTGCATACTCTTTTAGTGCTGAACCCGCAATATGGATAGAGGAGGCTTAAAGCTTGTTTGTTGAATAGTTGCATGTACTAAATCCCAATTGTAAGAATGTTTTTTTGGAGTTGTAAATACGAGTAAGAACTAGGATTTGAATATGTTCTTCAATTGTCTAACACCTCAAATGTTGGGGTAAACACAATATGTGCCCAAGAAGCTCTGCTCAGGTTAGGTTTCAATTGTAACAGACTTATCTGCTTTAAATTCAACTCAAAATTTTATTTTATTCGAATATGTTTAATTATATTTTGATAACTGGATTTTTGGATATTCAAAAATACACTTTGGTAGTGATAGGTATATCGTTTTTGTTTTGTTACCAGTACAGTGTACCAAAAAGTTTATGCATATGTATTTGTAGTTTAAATTTTAGTTAGTTAATACTATTGTTGTTTCTTAATTGCAATTAATATTTTAATATCAATATACTTATGAAATGGTATAAGTTATATTTTTCGAATTTATAAACCAAATCTTGGAAAGCAACCTTTTCTTTTAATTGCGACCTTACGTTTTATAAGAAAATTGTTACGGAATTTTTAAATTAGGTGGACTGAAAATAATGGTTTGGTATTTATTAACTCACGTAAATATTTTTTTTTAATATATATTTTCTAAGTTATTTTAATCAAAATTAATTATTAATAATTATATTTATAATTAATTAGACTCTAACTAATTAATTATAACCCGAATAAGTTTGGAACAACTTTAAATCTTTTATAAATTCAAATTGAATTTGGAGTAAAATTCTTATTTTAACTTTAATTTTTTAAATCTTCTATACTTTAAATTTTCAAATTCAAATCTTAATAAAATAAATTAATTTCAAATTCCAATCAAAATAATTTATATACATCAAATCCAAAATTTAAAATTAAATTTTCAAAGGAATTTTTTTTTAAAAGTGTTACAAGTACAATTAAAATACAACTACATGTCTAGAAAATCACAAGTATCAAACTAATACAATATGGACTGTTCGAGGGATCATAATGTAGTATTAAACTATTACAACACAAGCGGAATAAGAACCAATTCACTCTAGACTAAGGCCAACAAGCTAAACTAATTAGATTAAAACCGACATATGACAACTGAGATTCAAAAATTCATGCATATAATTACGTAAATTTCAAACCAAAGTACTTACATAAATTTCTTATTAAAAAAAAACAGTTTAAAGACATAAATTTAAAAATTCGAAATTGAATTTTCAAAGATTTTCTTATTTAAGGAAAAAGGTATTTTAAAATACCTTAATTTCATTTGAATAATTTCCTTTCAATTTCATTTCCTTACCGACCTTCGAACCTTGACAAGGTTATAGAGCGGAAATACAGCCAAACCAACAAGGTCCAGAAGAGCCAGTGCTTGCTTTCAGCCATCAATTATTTTATATGATCTTCCACCGTCACACAGCCCAATCTCAAAATACCGACAAATACTATTCTTGTTTTTTAATATCAAATTTACTTTTAAGCAGAAAATCAAGTTTTTCCAAATTGATAGACCAACTCTTGAAATGCAATTATTTTTATTTCTTACTTTTTGGTTTTACTCTCAATTTTTTATTAAATTGGGTTGACTTAAAATAATGATTTGGTATTTATTATCTCATGTATATATATATATATATATAGGTAAATTATATCACATGTCATTCAATTACGAGTATTTTTAATCACCCAATTATTTATTTATTTATTTACTGGTCATTCAATTATGATTTTTTTTAAAAAAATTTAGTTATCTAACTAATCGAAATAGTTTTTTTGATCCATTTTTGTTAATTGCACTAACGGAAGGGTGATGTGGTAGTTGAAAAATCTGTATAATAACAAATTTAGTCTTCAAATTTTACATATTATATCGATTTAGTAAAAAATTTTAAAAAATTAACGCTCAAAATTTAAAAATAATCTCAATTTGATCCTAATTCTAGAAAAATTAAAGAAATATATACAAATAAATAAATATTTTCAAAAAATAAAATAATAAATTTAAAAATATGTAAAAAAAAAAAAGATTGCTAACAAGATATAATAATATATAAAATTTTAAAATATATAAAAATACATAAATATTTTTAAAAATATAATAATAAATTTAAAATTTATATTAATATAAAAAAAATCCATCCCCCACCATCCCTCTCCTCCCTCAAAATCGAAAAGCTCCAAGAACTCTTGGCTTGTATCGTCATTAGAATTCGCCGACGAGGGTTTCATCAAAGAAAGAGCGAAAGAATCCTTAGGCATCGTTGTGTAAATTTTAGTCCACAACTTATCGGTTCACAAGTGGTGTTTTCGATACTAATCGAATTGAATGCAGTTGCCCCCCACGAATACAAATTTAGGATTCCAAATTTGAAAATGGGAATGGTGCGTGAATTATAAGAGGACCTTCCTCATATGGATTGTAATCAGAAACAGATTTGTGTTGAGCCGTGGGTGGTCTTACTATGTGGAAACCAACAAGCCCCTTGTGCCCTACAATACAAAAAAGGGCAACAACAACCTTTTTTTTTTTTTTTTTTTAAATTATCATGGTGAAATTGTGTGCGCCACAAGTTGAAGGAAAGAAAAGAGAAAAAGTGTGAGTTTTGGCAATTTGTTTTTACATAGATCAACTTTTGTATTTTCCTTGATTAGAGGTTACTTCAGTGTCCGTTGGAGCTAATTTTTTACAATACTTAGTAGAATTGAAGATCTTTAATTTGTATGGTCATATTTTCGTTTAGGGCACTATAGCTTCGATTTTTCGGCTTTCAAAGTTAACTTTTTTTGGTACTATTCTCAACTGTTCTCTTAAATTTTGCTTTAAATTATTTGTTAATAGCCTTGTTTGAGTTGTATACTCTTTATGGAAGCTTGGTTGTGATCTTGTAGCGAGACTTTGATTATAGTGAAAATTTTGGTGGACTTTCAAGTCCTGTGATTTTTACCCTTTGCTTTAAAAGGGTTCTCCACGGAAAAATTATGTCTTGATTTATTATTTTTCTTTGCGATTGTAGCGACGTAAAAATTTCGCTTTTCGATCGCTAATTGAGGCGATTTATTAGAAATTTGAAAACCGACTTTCGATTTTATAAAAAGAAAAGGAGTCGCCACCGATCTTTTTCTAGGTGTGATCGAACACCTAATAAATCATCTTTTTTTTAAAAGAAAATTTATTTTTTTAAACAAAAGGAAGACTGAACTTGGGTCTACTCAAAAATCCAGAGAAAAATAGGGTTCGGGAGTCAGTTACGCGCGAGGAAGGTATTAGCACCCTCGCGACGCCCAAAATTGGTATATTGTTAAACACGTGTTGTCTTGATTTTCAAAAATACGAATTCAATTTGAAATTTAATCGTGATCCGATTGAAAAATGAGAATTTTTAGTTTTCGGTTTTTAGAAGGGTGTCCCGTTTTCAACACGAGCCGACGAATTTCACCCAACATAGCGATGAAATCGATGACTTAATGTTAAATCGGTTCATTGCCTTATTTATTGATAAAAAAGAAAATTGAATAAAATATTCTTTCTTAAAATAAAAATTCATAAATAAATAAACAGTGCAAACAAACGATATGATGAATGAAAAATATTAACATATAATATAAGAGTATTAGGATAAAAATAAAAACAAAAACAATATCTACAATGAAAGAAGATAACAATACAAATAACGATATCCTAATAATACAATAAGAAAAGCAACCTAATGCGGAATGGATAAGGACCAAAAAAGAGTTGGAAATGCATCGAGGCAAATAATAAATATGATAATAAAATTAAAAACAATAACCATGCAGACGATATTAAACGTAATAATAGCGTTAGACACGAAATAAAAACAATAAACTTATATATAAATGAACATATAATAGTACGTAAGGTGGCGAAAAAAACGTAATATTAATAATACTAATGACGCTACATACATACACATATTAAGATAAATACAATAATAGGTATTAATGGTGCATTAATAGTATTGAAAGTATGTATATGATATATAAAAGGATAACATTAAAAATATATACATAATACAAAGTTAAAAATAATATATAAAATATATATATACATAATATCTATTAAAAGAATATACACATAATATATATATGCATGTATTAAAAATAATAATGATATTTAAAAATAATTATTAACAATATTACATAAATATATATATATATATATATATATATATATATATATATGAATGTTAAAATACTAATTGAAACTAAAACCAATACTAATAGTAGCAAAACTAATAATATAATATAATATAAAAACAAAAAACAATAGTAATAATACGAGGATTAATAATAGGAATAGTTATAATGAAAATAAAAGTAATACTAAATATAACAATAGTGATAATAATAATAATAATAATCAGTAAATTAAGTTAATTATTAATAGAGTAATAGATAAACAAACATGAAAAGGAAAATGTATAATATAATAATAATGTTAAAATAAGGTAATTAAAAATACTATTATATGAATACGTATATATATATGCATATATAAAAATACATACCAATATTAATAATAATAATGATACTAGAAATAATAATGAAACACACATAAGTAAATAAAATATAATAATTATACTAAAATAAAGTAATAGTAAAAAATACTATATATAGATATATACATAATAATATAAAAATGTGATATTAAAAACATATATACATAATATTATGAAATATATATATATATATATATATATAACATTAAAATATTTACATAATATATACATATTAGAAATAATAATAATGTTAAAAACAACTATTAATAATACTTCATAAATATATATATACTAAAAATATACATAATAATAATATATATATATATATAATAGTAAGACATGATATATATAAAGCTAAATATAATATAGAGATACATAAAACATTAGTGATAGTAATAAAACATGGAAGTTAATAATATATATATATATATTTCTTTAAAAATATTAAAAATAATAATTTAATACTATATCAAAACGTATATATATATATGAGTATTAATTAAAATAAATACTAAGACTAATAATAGTAATAATATTAATAATAGATACAATAAAAATAATAATACTAAAATAATTAATTTAAATAGTAAAATAACAAAAAAAAAGATTAAATTGAGCTAAAAACAAAATATTTGGGGCAAAATTGAAATAAAAATAAAGGGAAAGGACCATTTTGAACACGCGTGTAACGTAGGGGGACTGAAACAACAATATTTCCTTCTCCTCAAAACGCAGCGCATCAACAGGGATTAAATTGAAAAGCGCGAAAAATTATGGGGCCAAATTGAAAATAAAAGAAATGACTTAATTGCAAGAGCTTGAACAAGCGGAAGGACCGCGCGCATAAATAACCCATTCAAACAAAAACACGCAGATCCTCTAGCGGGTCGGGTCGGACGGACCGGGTATGGCCAAAACGACGTCGTTTTGGGAGGCTATATAAGACCAAAATTTTTTAAAATTTTCATTTCTTCCTTGATTCAAAAAAAAAAAAAATTCTTTTCTCTTTCATTTTTCTCTCTGGCCAAGGCCAGAATCCGGCGAGGGGATCGCCGTTGACCGACGCCGCCGGCCGCAGGCGACCACCGTACACGGTGGTCAAAAAATGGAAAAAAAGGTGTTTTTTTTTTAAAACTTATTAAAATATCTTATATATATACATAGAACACAAATAAAAACGAAATACTTATGAATATATGCGTAGTTTCATAAAAAAGAAATAAATAAAAAAAATCAAGAACCTTTCGTGTTTGCTATTTGTTGCCTTGCTTATGTGCCTGAATCTGGTTTTTTGATTTTGTGCTTAAGAAATCTACTGTTTGTATTGATAAAAATAGTCAGCCCTTTTACAAGATTTTGATTTGGCTTTTATAGCCATTGCACAAGTCTTTTCTATTATTTGTTGTCTTTTCTTTCTCTGATTTTGCAGGTGCAAGTGGCGGTGGAGCAAGTGGCGGTGGAGCAGGTGGCGGTGGGTGGTGGTGGCAGAGTCGTCAGAGGCAAGTGGGGAGAGGGTGGCTAGGGTTTCAGCTTTTCTGAAACCCTAGTTTGACTAATGGGCTAATTGGACTTGGGCTAGGTAGTTAGGTTTTGTTGGGTTTGTTGTTTGGGTTAGTTTAGGTATTGGGCTTGGGGTATATTTTGGGTTTAATTTGTATTAATGGGAATTTCATATAAACAGGCCCAAAATTGACCCACAACAGCGATGTTGTGGTTGATTTGCACTGATTGTTGATCTATTGTGTAATTGGTTTGTCATAATTACTAATTTGATTTATTGGGAGTGAAATAAAATTGATTGTGCTTTCGCGTTGTTTTGTTGGGTTCGACTTCATCCTAACAAATTGGTATCAGAGTTTAGCTCTCGTGTTTGGTAATCATGGAGATTAGCACTAGTGAGATGATTATGTTGAATGGCACAAATTATCAATTTTGGTGGAACAAAATGAAATATCTTCTATTTGTGAAGGCTTTGCATTTCTTATTTTTGCTATTAAAAAGCTTGAGTCGAAAACTGATGAGGAGTGAGAAATCGAGCATCAATATGTATGTGGTTTTATTTGGCAAATTGTTTAAGAGAATGTTTATAATCACATTGATCAAGAGACACGTGCGGACACATTGTGGAACAAGCTTGAAAACTTGTATGCTTCGAAGTTTGACAATAACAAGTTGTTCATGCTTAAGAGAATTATGACATTGAGTTACAAGGAAGGGACTTCTATAGCTGATCACTTGAATGAGTTTCAATGTTTATTAACTCAACTACTTGATCAAGAGACACGTGCGGACACATTGTGGAACAAGCTTGAAAACTTGTATGCTTCGAAGTTTGACAATAACAAGTTGTTCATGCTTAAGAGAATTATGACATTGAGTTACAAGGAAGGGACTTCTATAGCTGATCACTTGAATGAGTTTCAATGTTTATTAACTCAACTACTTGGTATGGGAATTAAATTTGATGATGAGATTACGGGGCTTTGGTTGCTTGCTACTTTATTAAACTATTGGGAAATGTTTGGAGTTTCACTCATTAATGCTACTCCGAAGGGTATTATGACCTTTAAAATTGCTAAGAGTGATGTGTTGAATGAAGAGGTGAGAATGTCTCAAGGTTCTTCATCATAGTCGTAGGTGATGGAAAAAAATCCAGTTTGAAAACATTTTCATGCATAGCGGAAAATAATTTGATCCAAAGTAAATATTTTGATGAAGTTTATTGCAGCTACTGAAGCGTTCAAGAAGTTGCTTTTGATGAAGAAGCTTGTGCAATAACACGACTTTGCCCAAGAGAGATATTGTTGAAATAAATATCTGGCTGTCAAAACAAAGTCTGCGATATTTTGGATTATGCAGATAGTGATTGTCCTATTCCTTAGGAGATTAGTTGCTTTATTTACTTAGTTTTTGTTATGCATATTTTGTGTATTTTATGTTATATTTTAGCCCATATAATCACTTCATTAGTTATGAACAACATAGGTGTAACTCTTTTTCTCATCTTGTGTTTTTACGAGTTAACACTGGTATCCGAGCCAGGTTAAAAAAACAGCAGCTTATTAGAGAGAAAAAGTTCAAGAGTGAGTTAAAAAAAAAGAGTGTATTAGTTAAATTTACAGCAGCAAAACTAATACTCTGTAACAATGGCATCCGAAACTTTTATTCAACCAACAATTCCTCACTTTGATGGTCACTATGACCATTGGAGCATGCTAATGGAAAATTTTTCTTTGGTCTAAGGAGTATTGGCAGGTCGTCTCTAAAGGAATCACAGGACCAGCAGCTGGTACGATGACAACTGCGCAGAAGACAGAGTTCGAAAGGCTAAAGTTGAAAGATCTCAAAGCAAAGATTATCTTTTCCAAGCAATTGATAGCACAATCTTGGAAACTATTCTTTGCAAAGACACTTCTAAACAAATATGGGATTCCTTGAACAAAAAATATGAAGGTTCAAACAAGACCAAGAGGAAGCAGTTACAAGCTCTACGATTCAAATTTGAAACATTACGGATGAAATCAGGAGAAACCGTTTTTGATTTTTTCTCAAGAACAATGTCGATTGTCAACAAAATGCGGATTCATGGTGAGAAGATGGAGGATGTGATTGTTGTTGAGAAGGTTCTTCGCTCAATGGCATCAAAATTCAACTACGTGGTCTGTTCAATTGAAGAATCAAAGTATATAGATCTTCTATCACTTGACAAACTGCAAACCTTTTTACTGGTTCATGAGCAGAAACTAATTCAACAAGATAAAGAGGAGTAAGCATTGCTGGTCTCATCTAATTTTCATAAAAAAAAAGGTCGCTGATGAGACATATGTAGAGAGAATAATGAAGGGAGAGGCTCACAACATCAACAATCTTAGGTTGATTACAATTTCACATGTTGAAGAAGAGGCAGAGGCAGAGAAGAGGACGTGGAGGCTACCGATCAATAGCTGAACATTCAAAGTCAGTTGACAAGTCAAATGTAGAGTGCTATTGTTGTCATAAGCATAGGCACTATCAGAACGAATGTAGAACTAACCTGGCAAAGGATAGTGGAGAAAAAACAAATTTTGTAGAACAGAAGAGGAGATATCTTTGTTGATAGTTTGCAACACCAAAGAAGACACGAACAAGCAATTATTGTACATGGACACTGGTTGCAACAACCATATGTGTGGTGACAAAGAAATTCTTTCAAATTTGGATGAACCATATAGAGATAACGTAAAGTTCGGCAACAACACCAAAATTTCTGTTATGGGAAAAGGTCGAGTGATAATCAAAACAAAAGGGAATAATTTTCAAATAATCTCTAATGTTTTTTTTTCTAGATTTGAAGACCAACTTGTTAAGCATTGGCCAATTACAAGAGAAGGACTATGATATTACAGTAAAAAATGGTATTTGTCACATTCTTGATGACAAGTTAGGCTTGATTGCTTAAACTAAAATGACAGCAAATAGAATGTTCCTTCTCTATTTGGATAATGTTTCCCAGACTTGTTTATCAAAAGGCTCAATGATAATGCTTGGTTGTGGCACTTTCGCTATGGTCATCTGAATTTCAATGGATTAAAGACACTATAGCAGAAGAATATAGTGGTTGGCCTTCCGATATTCTCTACTCCAACGGAGATATGTGAAAGATGTATTGTCAGCAAGCAATATAGAGATCCATTTTCGAAAGGAAAAACACAAAGAGCAAGAGAGCTGTAAGAGATTGTGCACTCTAACCTTTGCAGACCAATCAATCTTACTTCCAATGGAGGTAAACAGTATATAATCACTTTTATTGATGATTTGAGTCGTAAAACATGGGCTTAATTTTTATAAGAAAAATCTGAAGCCTTAACAACTTTCAAAGCTTTTAAGGTAATTGTTGAGAAAAAAGCAGAATGTCCAATTCAAGTGCTACGCACGGATCATGGTGGAGAGTATAACTCACATGAATTTACAGATTTTTGTAACACACATGAAATTAAACGACAGTTGACTGCAACCTATACTCCACAACAAAATGGGGTATGTGAGAGAAAGAACCGCATAATCATGAATATAATAAGAAGCTTTTTGGCGATAAGCCGGGTGCCAAAGAGTTTTTGGCCTAAAGCTGTTAATTGGAGTATTCACATCTTGAATAAAAGTCCAACAGTAACTATTCGGAACATGACACCGAATGAGGCATGAAATGGTCGCCAACCAGTAGTTGATCACTTCAGAATTTTCAGATGCATAGCTTATGCTCATGTTCCAGATGTACAGAGGAAGAAGCTTGATGACAAAAGCGAAAAATGTATTTTTCTTAGTGTGAGTGATAATTCAAAAGCTTACAAGATGTACAATCCTCACACTAAGAAGATTATCATAAACCGTGACGTGATTTTCAATGAAGACAATTTCTGGGAATGGAATGAAAAAGGTATTAAACAAATTATACTAGCAAATCTTGAAGATGGTGAAGAGCAACCAGCCAGAAATAGAGTAGGAGTATGTGATTCAAGATGAGTCAGCAAGTGATTCGACTACAACCACAAACCAACATCTACAATAGTTTAAAAGAAGACCTACATGGATGGTTGACTATGAGATAACTGGGATTAACCAATCTGATGATGACCCGCTTGTAAATTTAACTTTGTTTTCATATTGTGATCTTTTAGCCTTTGATGAAGATGTCCAACATTCAAAATGGAAAAAAGACTATGGATAATGGAATTGCATCCATAGAAAGAAATAAGATGTGAGAGCTATTTGAACTTCCTAAAGGACAGAAAACCATTGGTGTCAAGTGGGTGTATAAAACAAAATTGAACAAGAAAGGTGAAGTTGACAGACATAAGGCGCGACTGGTTGCAAAGGGATACAAGCACGAGTTTGGAATTGATTACAAAGAGGTTTTCGCTCTGATTGTAAGGCAGGATACTATCAGACTTGTGGTTGCGTTGGTAGCTCAAAATTCATGGTCAATGTTTTAGTTAGACGTCAAATCAGCTTTTTTACATGGAGAATTGGAAAAATAGGTATTTGTTGATCAATCTTTGGGTTACATTAAAGTAGGCAATGAGCATAAGGTGTATAAATTAAAAAAAAAGGCACTTTACGATCTAAAACAAGCCCCACAAGCATGGTATAGTTGTATTGAAGCTTATTTTTTGAGAAAAGGATTTTCGAAATGTCCTTATGAACATACATTTTTTGTGTGATTTGAAGTTGATGGAAAGATGCTCATAGTTTGCTTATATGTGGATGAATTAATCTATACTGGTGATGATATGGAGATAATCGAGCAGTTTAAGAATTCGATGATATATGAATTTAATATGTCTAACCTTGGTTTGATGCATTATTTTTTGGGAATAAAAGTTGTTCAATTTGATGCAGGCATTTTTATCTCTTAGAAGAGATATGTGCAAGTGTTGAAGTTGGCCTACATGCAGCATATGAAGCAGCCAAGGAGCAGACAATGCCACATAAGTTATGTGATTGGAGTACATACAATCCAAGTTATGTGGATGAAGTATGAAGATCAAGCTGCTGTAGTATTTCCGGATAAAGTACATTCAGCTACTGAAGTTGATGCTACTGTTCAATTTCAGTTTCATTTTGTTACGTTAAGTAATATTTTGTAACTTAGTTTAATTAGAACTAAGTAGGTAATGTATTTAATGCATTCCGTGCTGATAAGATTGATAGATCAGCTTACCTAGTTGTGCAAGTTATGATTTGTAAGTTACAATGTGCAAGCGGTGCAAGTAAGTCTAAAAATAGTAAATATGTTAAAGCTAACTAGCTTATGACTGGTATATGTATTGGCATTATGCCATCTTTTTTATTAATGAATTTTAATAGAAATCATTCAAGAAAAATACTCTCTCAATTTTTTCTTTCTTTCACCGAGTAAAATTCTATTTGTTTATCCTACAAATATTGAGCCTTTTGAAGCTCAATCTTCCTTCATTCTTTATTCGGATTTATTACGTTGTTGCTTAAGTTTTACACTGAGCTTCATACTTCCTCCGGATAAATTGTTCAAAAACCCAACAGCAAGACATTTTAACCAGGTTTCGAATGCAAGATTTCAATCCAGTTTGTACTCTAGCTGAGACGAGTTTAAATCTTGTTAAAGACCCAGATAGCAAAAAGATTAACAACACTCTTTACAAGCAAATCGTTGGAAGTTTAATGTACTTAACTACAACAAGGCCAAACATTATGATTGCCGTAAGTCTCATCAGCAGATTCATGGAAAATCCAAAAGAGATGCATCTCACGTCAGCAAAATGAATTCTGAGATACTTGCAAGGAACCACAGATTATGGGATATTGTACAATAAAAGAGAAAATTCATATTTGATCAGATTTACGGATAGTGACTATGCAGAGGATCAAGATGATAGGAAAAACACATCTGGGTATGTGTTCATGATGGGGTCTAAAGCTATTTCATGGTCATCAAGAAAGCAACTTATAGTCACTCTTTCAACTACTGAAGCGGAATTTATAGCTATAACATCGTGTGCTTCCCAAGCAATTTGGTTGAAAAATGTCCTTAAAGAGCTTCATTTTAGTCAATAAGGTTCTACTCCAATTTATTATGACAACAATTCAACAATCAAGTTATCCAAAATTCAATTTTGCATGGTAAAAGCAAGCATATTGATGTTCGGTTCTATTTCTTACGTGATTTCACCATGGAGAAAGTTATTGATCTTATTTACTGTAGAAGCAAAGAATAAATTGCTGATTTGTTCACAAAGCCCCTCCAATTTGATGTATTTCATAAGCTCAGAAAATTACTAGGAGTTTACAGCATGAAAGATTACGTTCAAGGGAGGGTTCTTTGAAAACAAGTTCTGTTAAACTTATGTTGTTAACATTAGTTTAAGGACATGAGTTTAAGGGAGGGTGTTGAAATAAATATCTACCTGTCAAAACAAAGTCTGTGATATTCTTGGATTATGCAGATAGTGGTTGTCTTATTCCTTAGAAGATTAGTTACTTTATTTACTCAGTTTTTGTTATGCATATTTTGTGTATTTTCTGTTATATTTCAACCTATATAATGGCTTTATTAGTTATGAATAACACTGGTATAACACTTTTTCTCATTTTGTGTTTTTACGAGTTAACAAATATGTCTTATTTTGTGACAACCAAAACGCTACTCATCTTGGTAAGAATTTGACTTTTCATGCTTGTCTAAACATTTCGATGTGAGATATCATTGGATATGAGAAGTTTTCAAGGCTAAGTTGTTAGAGATAGAGAAAATTCACATAGATGATAATGGTGCGGAATATTGACTAAGGCTTTACCAAGAAGGAAGTTTGAAGCTTGTTGCTTGATCACCGATATGGAGAACATCCCTACATAGTGGAAGGGTCGTGAGTAGTCCCATTATGTGTGAGCCTTCAAGCCCCTTGTGCTCTACAATACAAAATGGGCAGCAACAACTTTTATTTTATTATGGTGAAAGTGTGTGTGTCGCAAGTTGAAAGTAAGAAAAGAGAAAAAGTGTAAGCTTTGGCAGCTTGTTTTTACACATACCAACTTTCTTATTTTCCTCGATTGGAGGTCCATTCGGTGTTCGTTGGAGATGAATTTTTTACAGTAGCTAGTAGATTTGAAGATATTTACTGTATACGGTCCAATTTTCGTTTGAGATATTGTAGCTTCGAGTTTTTGACTTTTAAAGTCAACCTCTTTTTGTGATATTCTCAACTTCTCTCTTAAGTTTGCTTTAGATTATTTGTTAATAGTCTTGTTTTAGTTGTATACTCTTTATGTGGCTTGGTTGTGATCTTGTAGCAAGACTTTGATTATAGTGAAAATTTTGGCGTACTTTCAAGTTCTGTAGTTTTTACCCTTTGCTTTAAAGGGGTTCTCCATGTAAAAATTATATGTTTTGATTTATTATTATTATTTTGCGATATTGTGGTTGATTTGCGTTGATTGTTGATATATTGTATTGTTCGGTTTGCCATAATTACCAAATTGATTTATAGAGACTGAAAGAACACTGATTGTGCTTCTACATTGTTTCGTCAAGTTCAGTTTTGTTCTAACAAAATGGTATTAGAGCTTGATTTTTATGTTTAGTAATAATGGAAATTAGCACTAGTAAGATGATTATATTGAATGACAAATTATCAAATTTGGTAGAAAAAAATGAAAGATCTTCTGTTTGTGAAAGCTTTGCACCTTCTTGTTTTTGCTATTCAAAAACTTGAGTCAAAAACTGATGAAAAGTGAGAATTTCGAGCATCAGTAGGTGTGTGATTTTATTCGGCAATTTGTTCAAGAGAATGTTTATAAACACACTGATCAAGAGACACATGGGGGCACATTGTAGAACAAGCTTGAAAACTTGTATGCTTTAAAGTCCGACAATAACTAGTTGTTCATGCTTAAGAGAATGATGACACTAAGATACAAGGAAGAGACTTCTATAGACGACCACTTGAATGAGTTTTAAGGTTTGCTGATCGACCTACTTGGTATGATAATTAAATTTGATGATGAAATTACAAGACTTTGGTTGCTTGCTACTCTACTAGACTCTTGGGAAATGTTTCATAATTGATGAAACAATATTTAAATTTTTATCTTATAATTTGACAAAAACAAATAATCAATTGAGTGCGAAGCGTGGATGGACTATACTAATTTATTTAAAATATAAATCAATAAAATATTAAATATAATGAAGACAATTTTTGTTAACTTCAACATTTTATTAATATAAGTTAAAAATGAAACCTTGCCGAAAAATTTAAACATATATATTAATAATATGTGAAAAAGAAAAAATAATATTAGTAATGAGAAACATGCAAGTGATTTAAAATGACACAAAAGAATCAAGGGAGTTAGGTGAGATAATAAGGGTCTCTCCTACCTTAACTAGTGGTTGAGGGTTTGATCCTCGCCCTATATATGGAGCAGTTTTAAAACTCGCCTTATAGAATGTGAAAGTTAGTTACTGAGCTCGTTTCAATAGATAACTTGAGAAATAAAAAAAATACAAAAGATCTTTTTCTTTTTAAGAATAAGTTTTTGTAAATATTTTAAAATAATAACTGAGATAAATGTATTTATAATCAAACACTTTGTTATTGTATTTGATTTTTGAAATAATAGTTTAAAAAAATTATGTACATAGTTGAGCATGAGCCCATGGAAACAACTAAGAAGAGTTAGACACAGTTTTACTGTATTAAAAACGGATTTTCGTTGAGTTTTCAGAAATGAAATCATTTGCATTTCTTTTCCTTTTAAAAGAAGAAGAAGAAAAAAGGTATTTTAGAATACCTCCGATTACGAACTAACATGGTTCTGAATCAGCATGTTTCTGTCATTTGGTATTCAGCTTACCAGCTCTCGAACCTTGTCAAGACTATGCCACAAAGTAGCTAACCATTGAGGACAGGAGAAGAGCCAGTACGGCATTGCCATACTTTTTTAACTTATACAAATCCAAAACAATGTCTCCCACCATCAAAGAGCCTCAAAACCATAATGGGTCCACTTCCAACCATTACATTTTACTTTAAAGTAAATTAGTTATGCATTTTGTGTTTAAATATTGGATTTAGTGATCCGACAAGTTGCATCTTTATTGAAATGATATAAGTTCGAGATATCCAAACATATAGTAACCTGACTTTAAGCGAATTAAAATTTTTTAAATTACTTCTGAAAAGATAAAATGTAGATTTTAGATATGAAATTATAAAATTAAAATATTATCTTTAAATGATATTTAAATTCATATAAAAAATAGGTTGAGCTCGAGTTTAAACATTTAAAGCTCGAGCATAACTTGCCCTATTTTCAATTTTGCAATATATTAAATTATGTAATTTATAACATATAAAAGTCAAACTATATTAATATATAGTACTATAATGTAAATATTAAAAAACATTAATTTGTTTATATAATTTTAATAAATGAAAAATATATAAAATTATTATAAATATTATAAATATTAAAATAAAAAATGGATTAACCTAAAATGAGTTTGGATTAGCTTGCCATTTACGAATATAGGCGAGCTTAAGCAAAATTTTAGGCCCATATTTATGGTTAGGCGAATGTTGGGTAAGTAAAAAATGTATTAATATCATATTTAAGCCTGACCTGAACCCTGTTTAACCTAACCCATAAACACAACTCATTATAAGCACTAAATTGAATAACTAAAATCTATATCTAATTAAACTCAAATTAACTAACTAAATTATAATCAGAATAAATTTGAAATATGATTCACACATTTATCAAAATACTCTTCTTTTTTTTTAATTTTAAAAATTATGAAGAGAAAACAATTCGATGTAAATTGTAAGTGTTAGTATTTGGTACATTGATAGTGTACTTTTTAAACTCCAACAATAAGAGTTAAAAAATTGTCATTTCTCCTATTTCTTTTATATATTTATATATTTAAATATTTTACTATAGAATATAGGGCACTTGTCAGTGTCATCATCAACGAAGTTTTAAAATTCAATTGACAGTGCACCAAATATCTTCCCAAATTTTAAATTCTTTTTTATTTATTATCAAATTAATTTTAAAAATTTTAATGTTAATTTTAATTTGTAATTGGATAAAATTTATTACAAAATCCATTTAACTAAAGTATGTTAATAAATTTTAGGTTCCATTTGGTTTTTTTTTTATTAGGAAATAGAAAACATTGAAGATAACTTGTTTGATTAAAATTTTAAAAAATTATTTTTAAAAAATCAAGATATGTAAAAATTAGAAAACAATAAAAAAAAAGTTATTTTCACTAAAAATGTTTGTAAAAAATGAAAATTACAAAAACAATCATTTTTAACTTTAAATAAATTGATTCTAAAAAATATTAAATGAACTGGCTCTATTTAAACCCTTATAATGCAAATGTATTTTTTTTTCTAATAATTTTTAAATATAAATATGATACCCAGGTTTGAATCTATATAAATGTATACTTTTTTTTTTCACACGTTTCTATTACAATATATATATACCAATCACGTTTTCATTATTGACAAACTAATTTTTATTTCTATTTATCAAACATGTTTTTAATTTTCAAAAAATAGAAAATAAAAATTGTTTTTTAAAATAAAAAAATTATTGGCATAATGATTTTTTTGCCCTCCAACTTTACCAAAAATAGTTATTTTAGCTCTCCATTTAATTTTTTTACCTCTTTTAGCCATTGAACTTGCACTTTTTGTTAAGTTACCCCAAAATGGATGGAAAAATTAATGTTTTTTAACTTTGTTGACGTGGTATACACATGAATTGTCACGTAGATAACATGTCAACATTTAATTAATTTTTTTAAAATTTTTAAAATATTAAAATATATATATTTTATATTTTATACCTTTTAAAATAGTTTTAATGGTTTTTAATTTCTAAAAATAATTTTTTGAATTTTAAAATTTAAAAACTTATTAAATATTGACATGACAATCCATATGTATGCCACGTTAGCAAAGTGAAAAAAATTAACTTTTTCATCTAGTTTAAGATGACTTAAAAAAAAAATTTAGAGACTAAAGAAAGAAGAAAAATGAAATAGAAATCACTTTTTTTTTAAATAAAGTTAGAAGTCGAGAAAATATGTTTATAATCAAACACTATTTAAATTTATTTTTAAAAAATAGTGTAAAAATAAATATAAGACGTGGTTGAGCATATGAGGCGATGGCACAATTGAGATTAAGTGTATCAAAAATGGGTTCATTTCTAAAAATAAAAGAAAAAAGGTATTTTAGAATACCTCTTATGAGGTAACAACAATGGTTTCTTCCATTTTCATTGAATGCAGCTTACCAGCTCTCGAACCTTGTCAAGATTAAGGCACAAACCACCTAACCATTGAGGACAAGAGGAGAGCCGGTACAGCTTTTCCACATTTTTCACTCTAATCCTAAGGTGTTGGAAAAGTTGCATTTGTTTAAGCATCCAATTTTCACTACAATTTGAAATTATCATCCCTTTAATCTAAATTCAAATATTAAAAGCTAATAACTCGGATTTAAAAGTATTAAAAAATTGACATGAATTTATTATGGCTTTGATTAAAAAAAATTCACGTGACAAACATGAATGACTCGAATATAAAACTACTAAATTTAAAATGAATTGAAAGTTTTAAAGCTATTTCTAAGAAAATAAAATGTCTATTTTAGACATGATGTTGTAAAATAAAAAAAAATGTATTTAAATGTAGTCAAATTCGTTAATATTATGATATTTTAATAAAAATATAAAAATAATTTATTTTAACTCATTATTAATATTTTGATATATGCTTTAAAACTTTTTAAGCAATTAATAGCAATTATTTGTAAAAAAATTAATTTGAATATAAATCATATTTTAGATATTAAAATTTAACCATTACAAATTCAAAATATAATGTTATATATTTAAAATAAATTTCAAAAGAAAAATAATTATATATTCAACATAAATATTACAAATATATATATATATATATTGGATGATAAATGAGAGTTAAAAATGTAAATTTTACTTCAAAATTATTTTTCAAAACCAAAAAACTGTAAATTTTAACTTTTGTGTCTGAGTTCGAACACACTTTTATTATTATTTAGTAATATATGTTATTTGCTAAGTGAGTTTTAGCTCAACTGGTATGGACATTGTTGTTAATGCAAAAAGACGTGGGTTTAAGTGTGTTGAAGCGTATCATCCTTCTATTGATGGGTTTGAGAAAGATTATGAGTAATTCTAAATATTATGCAAAAAAAAAAAAGATATAATCAAATATTTAAGGAAAAAAATATTTTAGAATACCTTATTTATTTGATAATATATCATAGTTTCCCCATCAATTTAATTTCTTCAGTAGCCCTCGAACCTCGTTGGGAGGATTGGCCCAGCACCGCTTGCCCAACAAGGTCCCAGATAGAGCCAGTATCCCTGCGTACCGATGTTGATTTTTAAGGTTATCTTTCAATGCCGTCGTCATTCAAAACGACAACTATAGTTTTGGTATTTTATTAAATATCTTTTAAAAATTATTTATGATTTTCTAATCTAATGGATTAATTTAACTAACCTTTGGGATTTCTATTTTATAAAATGTAAATGATAAAGATTGAATTAAAAATTAATGTCAAATATAAATACTTTGTCGGTTCAATTGATTGAAATCTTAAAATTTTATTTTGATTACAAACATGATCAAATTAGTTGAATGAATGTAAGGATTTTTTTCTCCACTACCCAAGTCAAAGGTTAAAATATATTTATAGCCTTTGTATTTTTCAATTTTTTAAAATTTAAGCCTCTTTATTTTTTTTTTTTTTAGATTTTAGAATTTAGTTCTAACTGTTAATACTGTTAAATTTTTTGTTGAATTCAAGTTGATTACAACATCTTTTTTAATTATATGGCTACCAAGTGAGTATTTTTATTATTATTTCAAAACATCACAACAACAAATTTAAGCAAAAAAATTAACAGTGTTAATAGTTGGACTTGAATTTTGAAATATGAAAGTAGAGGGACTAAATTCTTAAAAATACAAGTATAGGGACAAAATTCCTAATTTTTGAAAAGTACAAGACTATAGGACATTTTAACCAAAACCAAAACTCAAGTAAAAGAGTTTTATCCAAACTTATGTCTTTCCCTTCCTACAATTATATTTGGGTAAACTACATCATTAGTCACTAAATTATGGGTAAGTTTTCGTTTCGGTTACTTAACTAAAAAAAGCTACAATTTGATTATTATACTATTTGAAAGCTTTTATTTAAGTAACTGAACTATTTAAAGGTTTTTATTTAAAAAAAAAAACTCCACCATCGAACTCAAAGCACGATTCGATAATTGGTATTGTAGATCAGTATCCATCGAGGAATAAAAGAACATACCTTAGTCGATCTGACGGTCAATGTCAAAGATCAGAGAAAAAAACTATTTAAATTTTGATTAGCAAATTCGTGACATCTAAAACTGTTTCGTGAAAAAAAAAAAAGAATTGTAGAACATAAGAGAAAGCTTTTAATTGGTACATGCAATGCGAATAAAGAAAGTCATATAGTATCAATTTTAACATGCTACTGACTTAAATGAAAACTTTTGAATAGTTCAGTAACCAAATTGTAACTTTTTTAATTAAATGAAAAATAAGGTATATTTTTATGGTTGGTACTCCAATTTTCTAATTATCTTAAAGGATATTAAAAAAAGAAAAAAGAAGGCATATTGATATTTGACCTTTCAAATTTTTTCTTGATTTGGCCCCTAGTAAAATACTTAGTTTGGAATTATAAATTTGATAATACTATTGATCTAAACTTCATTCAATATATATATATATATATATATATATATATATTATTTTACATTTTAAACGATGGAGTAGGTCTATGTATGTCAGTTGATAAGTTAGTATTAAATAAAATTTTATGTAAGTTCTAATTCTTTCATTTCTAACCTTTTGAGATCAAAATATTAATTTTTATTATTTGCAACATAATGTTTCTCTATTTCGAAGAGCTTAAATTGACTTACTTAATATATTTCGTTATATTTTTAATATTAAAAATAGGCTATAGTGTTAATCTAAAACTCAATCAATAATAAAAGGATTAGAGTGTAGAAATTTGTCACTCAACTTTATTTTCATTGATATTTGTTATTATATTTCGAAACTATGAGTAAATTTTCCATTCAATTATTACGTGATTGAATATTACTATTAAGCTTTGAATTTTATTAAAATTTGTCATCAATTTTGATTTTTTAATTAAAATTTTACCATTCAATATTACAGACCCGTTGTTAGTATTTTTAGGCCTTAGGCGAAACAATGTCCTTTTAAAAAAATTATAAAATGAAAACAACAAAATAAAAACATATACTAGTAATAAAATAAAATAAATTTTGGGGACCTTCTATTTTCTTTTCTTTTTTATTTCCCGCAGACAATGAAACGTCGATCAAAAGACTTAAAAGCTGAATATTTTTTTCCCCGTTAAAAGCTGAAGGAAATTTTCTTTTAGGGGCAGCTACACTCCTAGGCTACCCTCAAGGCCGGGTTTGCAATATTAATTTTGATAATTTGAAAACATAATTTGATAAGAAAAATTCTTTCAAATATTTTATTTTAATAGTTAACAATAAATTAACTTATAAATATTAAAAATTAGTAAATTAATTCTAATTTAATGAGATAAAAACTTGAAAATAAAAATACATATGTCGTAAAAAAATAAGTTTTTTTATAAAATAATCATTTTTATTTAATTTTAATATTATATTAATTAACTTATTATTATTAAATATTAAAGTAAAATATAAAAAAATATTTTTGTTTTCAAATTATTTTAAAATTAAATTGAATGGCAAAGTTTAATAAAAAAGTTTAATTTTAGTAGCAAAATTAAATTAAGTAAAAGTAAAAGTCAAAAATTTAATATAAAATTAAAATATAATGATAAATTTGTCTCTAATTCATAAAGATAAAGACGGATATGAATCAAAGAGAAATAAGAGAAATATAATAATTAATAGAAATATATATTATCTCGTGATAAAATAAACACCTTTACTCTTGGTTTGGTATAATTGTTGGTGCAAACTCTGTTGATTAGGGTGGGTGAAATTGTAGAGGTGGCCCAAACACACATGTAGTTGGGCATGCATTCACCACAACACTACACAATTTCACTTGTATCAAAATGGCATTTTTCTCTTTTAAAAAATATATTAAAAAGGTATTTTAAAATACCTCTTATTATAAAGTGACCTGCTTCTGGTACTTTCATTTACCCATAGCTTACCAGCTCTCGAACCTTGACAAGGCTCAGTGACAAAGCACCTAACCATTGAGGACAAGAGGAGAGCTAGTGAGTCATTTACTAACTTTTTTTACTTGTATAAATCCAACACAGTGTTTTCCCCTGTCCAACAACCTTAATTTTTTAAAACCTTTTTACCATTTAATAACATAAATTTAAAAAATAATTATATATCCAATATAAATATTAAATAATAAATGACAGCTAAAGCGTAACTTGACTCAAAAAATTTATAATTTTTTATATTTGAGTTTAAAATTACTTTTATTAAAAAAGTATTTATTTAATGCTGTTCATAGCTATAAAAATATTTTTGACAGGTATTGTTACTTTGTTTGGATCAAAATTTAGATACAAATGTAACTTCGTATATTGGCTTGATAGTTAAAATGTTCATCGTTCTAAGTATGGTTTAAATTCGAATCGCGCTAATTATGTTACTGTTAGAGCTCTACACTCCTTTTGTAATTCACGATTATATTTAAGAAAAAAGAATCCAATGTACCGATGTTAATTTCTAAAGGTTATGTTCCACTGTCATCAAAATTGGTCCCAATACACCTGTTAGGATGATGGGGCCAATTTTGACACCTGTCCAATGCTATTTCTTTCTCTTTCTAGATTACATATAAATGGTTAAATTTCATTTTGCTCCCTATATTATACTCGAATTTAAGATTTAATCTTCATAGACGCCTATCCAATAGTTAATATTTTCGGAACACACACTTTTCTAGTTTAAAATCTAGAGTTTTAAAATGAGTTTATGTAATTCTTGAATATCTGACCATACCATCTAAATGGAGTGTGGGGTGTTATAGAATAAATTTACCATTCGACTCTTATATGATTGAATTTTATCACTAAACTTTGAATTTTTATTAAAATTTTCCACCAACTTTAATTTTTTAATTAAATTTTACTACTCAATATTAATTTTGATGATTTGGAAACATATTTTAATAAGAAAAATTCTTTCAAATATTTTATTTTAATAGTTAACAATATTTAATTTATAAGTATTAAAAATTAGTACTCTAAATTAGAATTCCTATTTAATGAAATAAAAATTTGAAAACAAAAACCATATATTATAAAAGAAAAAATTAAGTTTATTTTTATAAAATAATTTTTTATTTAATTTTAATATTATATTAATTAAATTATTATTATTAAAATTAAAGTAAAATATAAAATAGTTTTTTATTTAATTTTAATATTATATTAATTAAATTATTATTAAAATTAAAGTAAAATATAAACATATATTTTTTATTAAATTTTATCTTCAAATTATTAAGTTAAAATTGAATAGCAAAGTTTTAAAAAAAATTTAACTTTAGTTGCAAAATTCAATTAAATAAAAGTAAAGCCAAAAAATTTAAAGTATATTGGTAAATTTATCTCTAATTTATAAAGATAAAAAAACAAATATCAATCAAAGAGAAGTATGAATTTCCAGTGATAAAATTATATATTAACTCGTAATAAAATAAACACCTGGTTTGGTATAATTGTTGGTGCAAAACTGTTGATTTTGTAAAGGGGGTCTAGTAATTGGCCCAAATACACATGTAGTTGGGCATGCATGAGAGCCTATGGCAACGATTCAGAGCCATCAAATTAACCCCAAAAAAACACTACACAATTTTACTCGTATCAAAATGGCTTTTCCATGACTAATCGTAAATGGCTTCTTTTGCATTTTTCTCTTTCAAAAGAAATATTAAAAAGGTATTTTAGAATACCTTTTATTATATGAAGGGCCTGCTTCTGGTACTTTCATTTACCATTGCTTACCAGCTCTCGAACCTTGACAAAGCTGAGTGACGAAGCACCTAACCACTGAGGACTAGAGAAAAGCCAGTGAGCCATTTACTTACTTTTTGAACTTACGCAAATCCAACACAGTTTCTTCCACTACCAAATGGATCCAACACCCTTAATTTTTAAAATCTTTTTTACAATTAATATAAATAATTTGTAATATTTAATTTGAATATATAAATAATATTTTATATATTAAAATATAACTATTAAAAATTCAAATATAAAGTTATACTAGAAATTCTATCACGTGTATATACATGTGAAAACCACAAATTTAGAACATAAATGTATGTTTAAAACAAGGAAAAAGCCAAAAAAAAAAAATTTTGGGGGGGCTGGATTAAATTTTATATATTTGCGATAGTAAAAATATAATTTCACAATTTTAATAGTCTATATCTTTATAATTTTTAAAGGATTAAATCAAAATTTTATCATTTTAAGGGGGCAAAGTGTAAATTTTATAAATTATAAAAAGGCCTAAATGAAAATTTTTCCATTTAAGAGGGGCGAGACCCCTGCCAGTCCTTGGCTCTGCCACTAGTTTAAAATAACATACAATGAATAATAAAATGTATGGTTTCAAACTCATTAATAATAACACATGAAATATGTACAATATTAAAATTAAAAAATAATTAGATTAAATTATTTATCATTTTCTTGTCATCAATCTTGAGTCAATGTCGATCAAATACATTATTACTACTAAAAATCTTATTACACGTGTATGCGTGTGGAAACCACTTATTTAGAGCATAGAGGTGCGTTTGAAAATAACATAAATAAATAATGAAGAGTATGGTTTGTAACTAATTAATGATAATACATGGAATATGTACATAATAAAATTAAAATTTATAAAATTATCAAAATAAAGTTTTAGTTGAGTGGTAAATTAAAGGTTAGATTAATGTAATTGGATTGAGTTCAAATCCCATCATATGCATATTTTTATGGATTTTTAAATAAAAAGACTAAAGTACCCTAAAATAATATAACTTTGTAACCTCTCCGACCTGGCTTAGACCTGAATCCGAAAGACTACATCAGCCATCGAGATGGCCTAACAGAGTTATCAGAGTTTATTTAAAACATTTATTTAGTTAACCCGTTCCCTGTGTCTTTGTTTCTATTGCATTCTATCTCATCGTATCACATTCTGTTCTGCGATATTTGAGAATCACCGTCAATACCTCGGTGTAGGTGTCCGGGATAATCCTTTGTTCCATAGTCCCGGGGCTATTTACAACCAGCCAATTAAGAATTCTCAGATGTACTAGTACTAGCAAATGCCTCAAAGATGCAGTCATCGATTCTCCCGAGAGGCCACAATTACCGCGAGCAAACACATTAATTTAATGACGAGGAGCGCATGTTTAGATGTCTATTTATTATTCCTTAACATTTTAAATATCTTCTATCAGCGAAAAAGATGGTATTTAAGTATTTATTAAAAATCGAGGTTCAAGCATATTATGCAATAACCATAGCCTAATATCTTAAATATTCAAATTAAATTTAATGCATAATAGAAACAAACCTAATTCCTAATTCCCAAATATAAATAAAATACTAAAATCTTTGAATAATAAAATAAATCAAAAGATTAAGCTTAAAATAATTGAAAATAAAATGATTGTGCTGAGACCTTTCGGATGTCGTGCCCACGTCCTAACTTGGTGGATTATCTGTAAGGATGAAATTAAAGGGGGAGTGAGCTTTGATGCTCAATGTGAGTCCATTTAAAACAAAATCAATGCAACACTCATTAGGACACATTTAATAACATTGCATAAAATAATTTAAATAGCAAATCAGTTCATAATATTGGTTTTTCAAATGCAACCATCACTGAAAAATCAGAAATCACAATAATAGTTTTCAAAGTAATCAAATCATCAAAATTGCCACAATAATTATATTCCATGCATATATAGACATATAAATAGATTCATACATATGTATCATAACATAATTTTCAGATTTGTATGCACATGATTTATATGATGTCATACCAGAACTCCTCTATCTTTACGCCACGTTGTGGTTAAACCATTACTGGTTCACAGATAACAATTATCATATTGGTTGTGGGCACATAGCAAGTCATCGCAGGTGGAATCTATCTTTGGTTGTGGGTTCACAGCAAAAGTCCTACAGATAAAACTTGCTTTTTGGCTGTAGATTCTACAGCATAAACTTGCTATTGGAATAGACATTTGGCTGTGGATTCAAAATAGTATCCATAAATGGAATCTGCCATTTGGCTTAAATTTTAGAAAGGCAAGGGTCGTCTCTCACATTTGGTGGCTAATTGATCAAGTGGAATGTCGTTTTTAAGTATGATTTTGCTGCTGTGGTGTTTGCATAAAAAAAACAACCAGGTGTGTAACGAAAATCTTGAAAAAATAGCAAACGGTGCAATGTTGGAAATTCACTGTCCAGCCACACGAGTTGAGTTAAGTGGACTGTGTGGGCCACACGGGCATGTGTGAGGTTGTGTGCCAGCCCATATGGGCCCATTTTGTGTAAATTTTGTTAGGGCCGTACTCGTAGTGCGAAACGAGGTTAGCCATTTCGTAGGTTTTGTAATGTTTTGTATGTCATTAAAATATGAAATATGATATTTTGCTTCTGTTAATACAAATTTGAAAGCATAATAGTATTTTATGAAATGTATAGCATGCATGATATATATGTATATGTTATCTGATTAGTGTTTGCATGTGCATTGGGGTGGGGTAATGATGTGATGGAGGAAGTGCGGTAGTGGTTTTAACCACATATCTGCTATGGTAGCTTAACCACACTTATGTGATTCTAGCGTTTTATCACATATTTTTAGTAGCTTGACTGTATTATTCTGAAAAGTGACATATACTCACTTTGGAATTATAAATTTGGTAATAAAAAACTAAGTAGGTGTATGTATGTTAATGGATAAGTTAAATGTTAAATAATTTTATGTGCTATGATTTAATTCTCTGTATTAGATTGCGATCCCTAGAGGATAATTACTAATTTTTTTTTTAAATACACAACATGATGTTTGTTTATTTCAAATAGCTCTATTTGAGTTATTACATAATGAATTTCATTATATTTTTAATATTAAAATGGACCATAGAGTTAAAAAAAAACACCTTTAATGTTGGTTTGGTATCATTGTTGCTGCAAATTTGTTGATTGGAGTGGGTGAAAATGTAAAGGTGGGGCATCCATTTTAAAAAGATAAAAAAGGTACTTTAAAATACCTCTTATGATTTCACATACAGGGCCTGGTTCTGATTCATTTCATTTCCCAGTGCTTACCAGCTCTCGAACCTTGACAAGGTTAAGTGAGAAAGCACCTAACCATTGAGGACAAGAGGAGAGCCAGTAAAGCATCTCCGTACTTTTTAAACTTATTCTTCTACTACCAAAAGGATTGGCCCTTGTGTGAATATTATATTATATAGCTTTTTTTTTTTTTTTTTTTTACATTTGCTTGAGATGTCAACAAATAGCCCAAGTTGAATGTTTTACAAGCAAGAATAAAATTAATGAAAACGTGAAATTTCCTAGTTTGAGATTTGTAATTCAATATAATTTTTCTTTTATCTATTATCACAATTATGAAATTAACTTTTTAAATACTAATTTGATTCACCATTTGTACTTTATTTAAATTCTCTTGTACAAAACTCTCGGCTTCTTTAATATCACAAACCTCTTTGTTTTCTTCTTCAAGGTCAACTACTTAAAAAGATTATTTAATTAAAGATAAAATTATATTGTGGTTTTCAACATTATCAAATTGTTAAATTTTGGTCACCATCTATTAATTATCATTAAGGGAGGTAACGACAAGTTGATGTGTCATATTAAGTTGGCCACCTACTTGCCATATGTATTACACATATTTAACCCTTAGAAACATTTAAAAATAAGGTTAATGTCCCTCAAAGTTGCACTCAATTATCACTTTGGTACTTAAAGAATTTTTTTTATCAATTTAGTACCTAAAATTTTCAAACCGTTATCAGTTTGTCCCAACCGTTAATAACGTTAAAAAAAAAGATGACGTGGCACACCCACCCAAATCCTATTTTCTTGAAATAAATTAAAAAATCAAAAATAGGGAATTTAAATAAAAAGCAAAAAGTTCTCAAATTAAAAAAAAAATAAAACAGAATAAAAATATAGAGTTATATAAAACTTCCAGAATTAAAATTTATTTCTTTTTATTTTTAAAAATACATAAAACATACAAAAATGAAAATACAAAAAAATTTTCAAACAAATTCAGAAAAATCTAAAAAACTTTTAACAAATCAGAAAATATATATGGAAAGTTATATAAAATTTCCAGAAATTAAAAAAATATTTTATATTTTAAAAATACATAAGATTAAGAAAATTGAAAATACAAAAAAATATAAAAAAATAAGAAAAAATACGGGAAACTTTAAAATATGAAGATTGGCAGTGAGTGAGAATGTAAAATTTTAAAAAAAAATTGTGATTTTGGTTTTTTTTCTTTATTTTATATGGGAAGAAATTATTAAAGTAAAGAAAAAAAAATCAAAATCACACTTTTTTTTAAGTTTTATATTTTCATTCACCACCAATCTTCATATTTTAAATCTGTCCATATTTTTCTTATTTTTTAAAATTTTTTTTAGATTTTTTTGAATTTTTTTTGACAATTTTTGCAATTTCAATCTTTTTTAAATTTATATGTATTTTTTTAACTAAAAAATATATTTTCAATTTTGGAAATTTTATATAACTTTCCATAAGTCTTTTATGATTTGTTAAATTTTTTTGAGATTTTCTGAATTTGTTTGCCAATTTTTTTTTTTTTGTATTTTCTCTTTTTGTGTTTTATGTAATTTTAAAAAATAAAAATAAATATTTTTTAACTTCTGGGATATTTATGTAACTCTATATTTTTCTGGTTTTTTTAAAAAAATCTAGAATTTTTCTGAAATTTTCCTATTTTTTTATATACCCATTTGTGAGGTTTTTTTTTAATGTATTTCAAGAAAATAAATTTTGATGACACTGGTACACTCTCAACATGTCACATCATCTTTTTAACTTTATTAAGAATTGGGACAAACTATAGTATCAAATTAACGCAAAAAATATTTTAGATATCAAATTGATAATTAGATGCAACTTTTTGTGGCAAATAATATATTAACCCTTAAAAATTAGATATTAAAAGCGATGTTTTATTAATCAATCAACAATCATGAGACCAATAAAGAAATGATTTCTCGACAAAAAATAATAAATAAATAATTTAAAACATGAAATAATGCATACACGCATACAATAAAGAAATGATTTCTCGACAAAAAATAATAAATAAATAATTTAAAACATGAAATAATACATACACGCATACAAAAGACCATACCTTTATCCTGCCCCAACCCCAAACACCCTCCCCCCCGCCGCCCCAAAAAAAAAAAAAAAAAAAAAAAAGCTTACCTTTACGCAATCAGCTGCTTTTCATTTCATTTCATTCATTTTTGTATATCCAAGAAAAGACTTGAAGGGATTACAATACTAGGTTTCCAACTCAAACTTGCTATGACAAAAGGGATTGCAAATTTGCAACCTCAAATTTTGAACCCAATTTTATTAAATATCGTATATTTTAAGAATTTAACTATATGAAACCAAAAAAAGCTAAACCCCAGATTCATTTCTTTTATCTTTGTTAAAGCAATAAAGCAATGAAATTTTTTCTTTCTTCATGAAGCAACATTTTACAATACCTTACCTCCCTTTTGAACCCAAATCTCTTCTTCCTGGCTAAGTTTAGCATCATATCCCTCTCCTTTGCCAACAAGAAATTTAATTCCATTCATGGCCTACATAATGTATTCCAAACGCCTCTTCATTTTTTCCCATCTGTATTGGAAGAGACCAGAACTCTCAAAGAAAAAAAAAAAAAAAAAAACTAGAGATCCCTTTGCATCGATAGCAAAATCATGAGTGCGGATTGGGGACCGGTGTTTGTGGCGGTAGGGTTGTTCATCCTATTGTCACCAGGGCTGTTGTTCCAGCTGCCGTCGAGGACTCGAGTGATAGAGTTCGGGAACATGTGCACAAGTGGAATAGCCATCCTCATTCATGCCATAATATACTTCTGCATAATCACCATCTTGGTCATTGCAATTGGTGTTCACATACACATCGAATGATCTATTAAACCCTCAAACACAAGGCTAGCTTTTTCTTTTTTCTTTGATGTTCTTTTTAGTTTCTTTGCAATGACTATTGCCGACGGAAGTTTTCTTTTCTAACAAAATTATTTCTGATGGAAAATCTCGGCGGTAATAGCTTTTTACCTACAGAAATTCAATAGGAAATAATAATTTCGTCGGGAATAATTTTTATCAGATTGACCATTATGATACTAAGAAAGGAATTTTAGTTTTCTTAAATATTTTGTTCATTGTTGTTTGCTAGAGAAGGTGTAATAGTGAAGCTTGGTTTCCATTTGTATGAAATATAAATAGGTTGAATAAGGTCTTTTCTACTACTTTCTGTTTGCCACAAACACTAAACTGAGCTGTTAGCTGTAGCATATATTTCCTGGAAAGGCTGCCGTTACTCCCTTCCCACCTGCCTTTTGCGTAGTTAAGCTCTTCAAAAACTTTAGAAGTTCCTCATTAAACCCCTTTAAAGAACTGAAAATTTTAATGCTAAAACTGGAGGGATAGAATAATCATGATGATCAATTTTTCAATAGTTGGGTTAAAATGAAAGGCTAATTCGATGAGATTAATATTTATACTCTATTCTCTCCTTTCCTGTAATATTCATTCTTTCATCATATTAAAGAATGAGCTAATCCATGCGGCAAGCAATACATATTTTCATATTTGTCCATCCGAAAAATGAAATGTTGGATATGAATGGCAGAGATAAGAGATAAAAATAAATTAATTAGTAAAAAGTATTTTTTACAAGAAAATATAAAATATACTCTCTCTTTTTGTTTTTTGTTTTTGTAAATAAAGAGAGAAACAACGAAAGGTCACATATGCACCATCTTTGGTGTCGTTATCCTTTACATATCATCATGTAGAACCCGCAAAGCTTCCTCCGGAGGTTGTGTACAAATTCTAAGTCCCAAAGATCGATTAAATGCAGATGACGCCAATGCATCAGTTATTCTATTTCCCTCTCGATATACATGCTTCACCTTTACCACCCAGTTACGCTTCAACATATTCTGGATGTCGCGAGCCACTGCATTACTATAGTTGTCAGACGGGCTACACTTTACAACTGGATAGTCTCGATACTGTCAAGTTTCAGCATCACCTTGCTAAACCCCACATGCCATGCTTGTTTCATGCCATCGTGTGCACCCAAAAGCTCAGTTTCAGTGATGGAACAAACGCTTAGGTCCAATATGTTTTAAATAATCAAGAAAACTGCTAAAATAATCTTACATATTTTAAAATATTTTTAAGATATTTTTGTAGTTCTATATTTTTTTTTTCTGATTTTTTTTTTAAATCTTTAGAATTTTTCTATTTTTTATATTCCCATTTTTTAGTTTTTTTAAAATTTATTTGAAGTAAATAAAATTTGGTGATGTGATGCACTGTCAACATGTCGCATCACAATTTTTTAATGTTGTTAAAGTCTAGGGTAAATTGTTAACGAATTGAAAGCTTCAAGTGCTAAATTAATACAAAAAATACTTTAGATATCAAATTGATAATTAAGTGCAATTTTTTGTGGCAAATAATATATTAACCTTTAAAAATAAGATATATTGATATTTGACCCTTCAACTTTTTCTTCAATTTTCCCCCTAATAAATATTTAGTTTGGAATTATAAAATTGGTAATACTATTGATCTAAACTTCATTCAATAATATTATTTTTTATCTTACTTTAAAAAAAAAATTTAATTAGGTATGCCAACTGGTAAGCTAAGCTAATATTAAATAATTTTATGTATGTTTTAATTCTTTCAATTAGATGGATCAACGCACTAGCTTTTATTATTATTTTTTAATATTTAACATATTTTGGGTAGCTCAAATTGAAATTTTATTATATTTTTAATATTCATTTGCATTTTATAAAAAGGTATTTCCCTTTGGTTACCGGCTCTCGAACCTTGACAAGGCAATGCAAAATACCACCTAACCATCGAGGACAAGAGGAAAGCCAGTATGCTATTACCTTATATTTTACATTTATCCAAATCCATTTCAATGTCTCCCGCTATAAAATGGATCCAAGAGCCTTAAAATCCAGTCCTATTCGAAAATTTAGAGTTTAATTCTTTTACCTTTTAGATTTTAAATTTCAAGCATAACTCTTAATTATGTTAAAATTATTCTGTTAAATTCAAAATTAATTATAGCATCATTTTTCTAATTATATAATTATCAAGTGAGTTTTTTTTTTAATTTTAAAATGTCACACCAATAAAATTAATAAAATAATTTTAACACTGTTAACAATTGGCCCTGAATTTAAAATCTGAAAAATTCATAGAAATAAAAGTATAGGGACTAAAGTCTAAATTTGCTAATAGTACGGTGACTTATGGCACATTTTATCCTTTTATATTTTATTATTAGCTATGAAGCCATAAAGTTAAAAGGTGAAATTTAAATTATAATTTTTAAGGGACTAAAGTTCGTATTGTAATTTTTAAGAGGTTAAAGCACAATTTTATTATTATATTAGTTTATTATTTTAAAAATTTTACATAAATTTTTTAAGAAAACGATTTTACCATTATAATAATTACTAAGTAGTAATTAAATGGGAAGGTATCAGGAAAAGGTTCATTTGTTGAAAGAATTAAGCTCATTACATTAGAAAAAAAAATATTGGCCAATAAAAAAGAAATAATTGAGCGTGAGAGCCAAATAAATCAAAAGGTTCATGTTTGGTTTGGGGAAGGATCATGGAAATTTTTAAATAATACAAAAAAGAATGGAAAGATAATCTATTTTCATTATGTGATTTATTAAATAATTGAAAAGAAAAGATCCTGAACACTATTCGAAATTTAGAAGAAAATGAGGATAGAAATAGCAGAAGCTTGGGATAGTCTTTTACTTGCTCAAGTAATAAGGGGCTCCATATTAATAACCAATTAATTCTTACAAAATCTATTATATTACCTTCACTAAGTTATTTTAGACTTGTTAACTATCTCCCAGTTGAATGATAAAATTATTATATTGTTAGGCATTAAAATTTAGATTTAATTTCTAATATTCCACCCATATTAAAATAAAGAATTTATTACGTATTTTAGGCTTAAAAATGCAATTTTGGTTAATTTAAATTCAGATTTGATTATAGAAAAACTAATAACTCAAATTAATTCAATCTAAGTTGGCATGATTCAAGAATTGGTAGAAAAAGAGAAGGTATTTTAGAAGACCTCATCTGTTTGCATTGCATACCCATGTCAAGGTGAAGTGGGAAACACTTAACCATTGGGGACAAGAGAAGAGCCGGTAAGACATTCTGCATATAATATTCAACACATCAGGATTCCACAAATCAATATGGGTGTAAGCGAACATGGCAACAATAGTATTTCTTTTTATGTCTTAACTCAAATGCCACCATGGTGGTTGTGTTTAAGAATTAGTCATGCATTTTGACTCAAACGTCAATGTGGTTAGGAGGTGGATGCATTTAAGATTTTAGTATGAAATGGTCCGAATTACTAATGTCGAAACCATTTTTTTTAAGGTCGACTTTTATTTTAAAAACGAAAATGGGAGTCGCCACCAATCTTTTTTATATGGAGTGTGATCGGATCACCTCGAAACTTGATATTTTTAATAAAAGGTTTAATTTATTAAAACAATATTTTTCGGTCTACAAAAATCCAAAAAACGGATTCGGGAGTCGGTTACGCACGAGGAAGGATTAGCACCCTCGTGACGCCCATGATTGGTACCTAGTTGAGTACTTGATGTCTTAGTGTCGAAAATTGAAAACTTGAAAATAATTTAAAAATACGATCCCTCTTTGTATTAATGTTAATTTTTCTCACAAATTGCTTGAATAAATCGAAATAAACATTAAAGACCCTCTCGTCTAGAGATAAGAAAAAATGTCATATCCCGTAAGTTAGGACACGATATCATAAACCTTTGAGAATAAGCTTGCCTTTATTTTTTATTTGAAATTTTATGTATTTTAATTTCGAAATGATATTTGGTTATTTAGACCTAACGAGAAAAATTGAAATCCCGTAAGTTAAGACACGACTTTCTCGAGTTTCCAAATACAGAGTATTGCCTTATTTTAAAAATTTCTCTTTTTTGAATAATATCAAACGTAAAATTTAAAACGATGAGTATTTATCTTATTCGAGGGTATGAAAATACTATAGGTAAACATGCTTAAACATGATTCATGATGTGATTTCAATGAAATACGATAAAATGGTAATGTATGGAAAATGGAACGATGATATATGAAAAATAAAAAATGTCACGCTAGTGAATGACAACAATATGAATATACTATTAAAACTAATTCATAATATAATGACAATAATCATATAATATATACTATTCTAATATTAATATGAATAATCAAAGAAAAAAACGAAATAAATAATAAATAATAACATTAATAATAATAATAATAGTAATAATGATAATAGTAATAACAATGATAATAACAATAATAAAAGCGAATGATTTGTAATAAGGTGAAAATGTAAACATTATAAAAAATAAAATACGAGCAAAGAAGTATTAAATGAATAAATAAAATAATAAAGATAAAAAGTTGAAAATAAATAAAGGGTTCTGTCGGAACCTCCTTAAAATAAAAACGAGATTTTTGAAAACGGGAGTCGCCACTAACCTTTTAAAGTGTGATTGGGTCACTTTATAAAATATTTTGGTCCACGAAGTTATGAGAAAACGGATTCGGGAGTCAGTTACGTATGAGGAAGGATTAGCACCCTCATAACGCCCAAAATTGGTACCGAATTGAATAATTTTCATAACGCCCAAAATTGGTACCGAATTGAATAATTTTGTCTTAATGTCAAAGGTTTGAAAGAATTTAGAAATAAGATCTCTTTTTTAAAACCGTAATAATTTTCTAAAAATCGAGGTTCTTTCGCTTCGAAAGAGTATAAACATCACATTCAGCATGATTGGACGCAATATCTTTAAACTTCCGTAGTCGAAATAATCTCGTGATTTATGATATCTATTTTAGAAGAATACTTTAGACATTTAGACCAACGGAAAATCGCAACCCAGCATGTTAGGGCACTACTTCCTGAATTCCTAAATATAAAAAACATTGCCTCTTTTTTTTAAAAAAATCCTTTTGAATTAAATGAAATATAATTTTTAAAAGTAATGATGTACTTTACATATTACAAAAGATCTACGCTAAATAAACCTAATTACATGATACATGCTTTATCATTTCATATAAAATACAACGTGGCGAATAATAAATAGAACAATATAATTTCTTAACATATATGCAATAGTATTTCATGCAAATATATAAAAACAATAAATAAAAAAATAACAAATAATTTACGAGATAAGGTTATTATATTAAGACAATATTAAATAAAAATGAACAGGATACTAAAATAAGCTAACAAATTATGTACGTAAAAAGGAGTAAAATCTAAATACAAATTTTAACAGAATAAATGAAGTAAAGAAAAAAAACTTAAAATAATATATAAGTAATAAAGGAAAAAAAATTTAAAAAACAATGGTTAATGTATAAATATATTGTATGATTTAATAACTTAATACATTTATAAAAATATTAATATGTCAAATAAGAACAAAATTTCACATTTAAAAAATATTACATACTAACTTCTAAATAATGGTATATAAAAATGTAATTTGCAGTAATAATTTATAAATTTTTAATTATACATAATAGATAGTTAATAATAAAATGATATGAAAATAAAATAATAAATAATAAAAATGATATAATATGTAATAATTTACATATATAAGTATAGTAAGATAAGTAATATATAAAGTAAAATGTATATATATAATAAAATTTATAAGAAACATATATAATAATATAATATATAAATAAAAATAATATATATTATTTTTATATATAACTGATGTTTATAAAAATAAATAATACATATATTATTTTAAAACAAATTAAATATATATAAAAAAGGACTAAAATCGAATTTAATAAAAAATAGGACTAATTACAAATAAATGAAAAAAATTTTAAGCCTAATCGAAAGGCGCGTTAAATCAGAGGGACTCACTGGGCAATTAGCCCTAATCCCAGAAAACGACATCGTTCCTCATAATAGGTTTGCTTTTATTTCTTTCTTCTATGTATATATGCGTGTATCTCTCTGTTTATATGTATATCAATCGTTTGCCTTTTTCTGTATCTATTTTCGATTATATAAAAAAAAGGGTCCCTTTTTACAGTGAAATCATTCGGCTTTTTATAGCCTCTATTTACAAGTTTGTATATTCTCTGCTCGATTCTTACCATGTTTGCTGTGTTTTTCTTTCCTCTTTTGCAGGTGATGACGAGAAATCTGGCGGTGAACAGTGACGATCGAGCGCTGATAACGATTCACTGGCGCGCTGATTGAGGCGATGATGTTGGCGTTGATTTGCGCGTCGATTACGGCACAATACGGGGCTGGAGTCACGGGGTGAGGCGAAGAGGCGTGACGGTCGGGATGCTTACGGCGCCTAGGGTTTCTGAAACCCTAGGCCTTTCTATCTTCTGTTAACAAATTGGGCCATTTGGGCCCTGTATGTTTTGGGTTGAGGGTGTAAACGAGTATTGGGTTAATGGGCTATAAATGTAATTGAGTTTTGGGCTTTGTAAATGGACTTTATTATTTAATAATTTTTTGTTTTTTTATTTATTTATTTAAGGGCCCGGGTAAATTTGGGCTATTACAGCTGCCCCTCTTTGTTTATTACTGTGTAACAGGAATACAGCAAAGATTTCAAAAGGACCAAATTTGCCCGGCCTGGCCAAATCTCGAAATCTTGATCCTCATCTTCCTTAAAGGTATTCTGATAGCTTCAGGAACGTCAAATTGGCTATCTTCAACCCGCTTCTTGCAAACTCAGGAACACCCAAGTCTGTTATCTTCAATCTGCTCTCTGACAATACAGAGACACCAAATCTGCTATCTTTGACTTGCTCTCTGACAATACAGAGACGCCAAATCTGTTATCTTCGATCTGCTCTTTGACAATACAGAGACGCCAAATCTGCTATCTTCGATCTGCTCTCTGACAATACAGAGACGTCAAATCTGTTATCTTCGATCTGCTCTCTAACAATACAGAGACGCCAAATCTGCTATCTTTGATCTGCTCTCTGACAATACAGAGACTCCAAATCTGTTATCTTCGATCTGCTCTCTAACAATACAGAGACGCCAAATATGTTATCTTTGATCTGCTCTCTGACAATACAGAGACGCCAATTCTGTTATCTTCGATCTGCTCTCTGATAATACAGAGACGCCAAATCTGCTATCTTTGATTTACTCTCTGACAATACAGAGACGCCAAATCTGTTATCTTTGATCTGCTTTCTGACAATACAGAGATGCCAAATCTGCTATCTTTGATTTGCTCTCTGACAATACAGAGACGCCAATTCTGTTATCTTCGATCTGCTCTCTGACAATACAGAGACGCCAAACCTGTCACCGGTGATCTACATTATCCCCTAAGGGATATAACCTGTAGAATGTATGTACTTATGCCTCATGATTGAAATGAGTCAAATGCCCCTACATAGACCTATTATGATGCAAGATGTTATGAAAATGATTCCTATTTCGGATATCTTTAGTCAGTCACCCATAAAAAATCCTCCTCAGAATATCAATCAAACTCTACTCCTATGTTTTGAATTAGATTGGTCCTACTGTACCATTCTGCTGGAAACGATCTTCTCCTAAGATTAAATCATTTGAATTGTCCCAACATTCTTTAGACTGAAGAAATTTCCCCGAATACCTTCGACCCTTACTCATGGGATTTCTTCAAACAATTGTTCTATTTTAGTTTCTTGTATTCTCTAGCAATTCCCAGAGTAATATGCAAAACTTCGTTTGTAAAAATATTTAGCTCATCAATCATTATTTCAATACAACACACTTTTGAAGACAAATAATCTTATCTTTGAGAAAAGTTTAAATAGATCATTAGGATACAATAAGAAATTAATTTGAAAACATATCTTTGAGAAGAAAAAGAATCTAAAGATAGTAATCAGAACAAAAATTTGATGCCCAACATATCACAGCTTGGGCTTCTGTATACAAATCTCATAAAGACTATTTTGAGTTTTAATCATATGTTTAGAAGATCAAAAGTACTTTTTTGATGCCCCGGTATGTAATACACTCCACTTTTCGTTAAATCTAGTATAGCAAAGTCATCGCATGCCTCTCGAAATTTAAGTAGCCCTTTCGGGTTTTCAACTCAAAATTCCTTTGGTCTCAAAGCGCCCTTTGCGGGTTTTCGCCTTGGATTCCCCTCTCTTTTAGACAAAGTATTTCTTTACTGAGTCTGAATTCACTGGATTGGGTAAAATTTTCCCATCCATTTCTGTCAAAATCAGAGCACCACCAGAGAAAGCCTTTTTCACAACATATGGTCCTTCCCAATTTGGCATCAATTTTCCTCTGAAGTCTTTTTGTATGGGGAGAATCTTTTTCAATACAAGGTCCCCTTCGTGGAATTCTTTTAGACAGACTTTTTTGTCATAGGCTCGCATCATTCGTTTCTGATACATCTGACCATGGCGAATAGCTTTTAGCCTCTTTTCTTCGATCAAGTTCAATTGATCATACCGCGATTGAATCCATTCTGCTTCATCCAGCTTTATCTCATACAAAATTCAAAAAGAAGGTATTTCTACTTTAACAGGTAACACTGCCTCCATCCCATAAACCAACAAGAAAGGAGTTGGCCCAGTAGAGGTTCTGATGGACGTTTGATAGGCTAAGAGTGTAAATGGTAATTTCTCATGCCAATCTCTGTAAGTTTCAGTCATTTTCCCCACTATCTTCTTGATGTTTTTGTTAGCAGCTTCCACTGCTCCATTCATCTTTGGGCGATATGAAGATAAATTATGATGTTTAATCTTGAATTGGCTATAGACTTCCGCAATCGTGCTATTATTTAAGTTCAATACATTGTCTGATATAATCCTCTCAGGCATTCCATACCGACAAATGATCTACTATTTCAAGAATCGACCTACTACTGACTTAGTGACACTAGCATAAGAAGCTGCCTCTACCCATTTCATGAAGTAGTCGATGACCACAAAAATAAAACGATACCCATTCGAAGCTTTTAGTGATATTGGCCCAATGACATCTATGCCCCACATGGAAAAGGGCCATGGAGAAGTCATAACGTGTAAGGGTGAAGGTGGTACATGAATCTTGTCCCCGTATATCTGGCATTTATGGTATTTCTTAGCATAGCTGATACAATCTCCTTCCATAGTAGACTAATAGTATCCAAACCTCATGATTTGTCTTGCCATTGTAAAGCTATTAGTATGTGTACTGCAAACTCCTTCATGTACTTCTTCCAGGATTTGTCTAGTTTCTACAACGTCAACGCATTTCAAAAGTACCTGATCTTTCCTTATTTTATAAAGGATATCTCCATCTAACACATATTCGCAGGCTAACCTCCTCAAAGTTCTTTTGTCATTTTCAGTTGCCTGCTTAGGATATTCACGATTTCTCACATAACGTAATATATCCTGATACCAAGGATGGTCATCCTTTTCCTCTTATTCGATGTTACAGCAATGAGCTGGAACCTCAGAAATGCTCATCTGAATTAGTTTCATATCCTCTTGTTTATTTGCTTTAATCATGGAAGCCAATGTTGCCAAAGCGTCCGCCATCTGATTTTCGTCCCGTGGGAGATAACTGAAAGTGACATCATCAAACTCTTCAAGTAACTCCAAAACTACCCTTCGATAATTGATCAATTTGGGGTCTCTTGTCTCCCATTCACTCCTAAGCTGGTAAATTACCAATGCAGAGTCTCCATATACTTCCATGGTTCTAATTTTCTGCTCTTTGGCCCCGAATCCCCATGATGTATGCTTCATATTCGGCCATGTTGTTCGTACAATCAAAATCCAATTTACATGTAAATGGATAATAATCACCATTTTGGGATACCAAAACTGCCCAAATTCTATTTCCTACTGCGTTAGATGCGCCGTCGAAATTTAGCTTTTAAGGATATTCTTCAACAACTGCCACATACATCAACTCCTCATTAGGAAAATCAAAGCTCAATGGCTCATAATCTTCTAGAGCTCTGCTAGCCAGAAATTCTGCTATCGCACTTTCTTTTATAGCCTTTTGACTCATATAGACTATATCAAATTCTGAGAGTAATACTTGCCACCTTGCCATTCTTCCATTTATGGCTATTGACTCCATCATGTACTTTAACGAATCAAGTTTTGAAATTAGCCAAGTCTTATGATATAGCATATATTGCCTCAACCTTCGAGTTGTCCAAATCAAAGCACAACACAATTTTTCAATTGGCGAATACCTCATTTCACACTCAGTGAATTTCTTACTGAGGTAATATATCGCTTTCTCTTTTCTTCCTGACTCATCATGTTGACCAAGTACACATCCCATGGAATTACTAAACACCGACAAGTACAAAATTAATGGTATATCCAGACTAGGTGGAGATAATACTGGAACGTTTAACAAGTATTGCTTGACTTTGTCAAAGGCATTATGGTATTCCTTATCCCAAGTACCTTGGTTGTGTTTTCTAAGGAGACGGAATATAGGATCACATTTTTCAGTTAATTTTGAAATAAACCGAGCAATATAATTCAACCTTCCAAGAAAACTCTGAACCTCCTTCTGAGTATGTAGTGTAGGTAAATCTCGTATGGCTCTAACTTTGTCTGAGTCAACTTCTATTCCCTTTTCACTGACCACAAAGCCTAGTAATTTCCCCGACCTAGCTCCTAAAGTGCACTTTGCCGGATTTAGTTTTAACTGAAACTTCCTTAATCTCAGGAACAGCTTCCTTAAAACTTCAATATGTTCCTCCTCCGTTCGAGATTTGGTGATCATATCATTGGCATACACCTCAATTTCTTTGTGCATCATATCATGGAACAAGGTCACCATAGCCCTTTGGTATGTTACCCCTGCATTCTTCAACCCAAAGGGCATTACCTTGTACTAGAAGGTGCCCCACAATGCTATGAAGGTGGTTTTATCCATGTCTTCAGGATGCATCTTTATCTGATTGTACCCCGAGAAACCATCTATAAAAGAGAACAACGAATATCCCGCTGTATTATCTACCAAAGTGTCGATGTGCGGTAAAGGGAAATTGTCCTTTAAGCTAGCTTTGTTCAAATCTCTGTAATCTACACACATTCGTACCTTCCCATCCTTCTTAGGAACAGGCACAATGTTAGCCACCCATTCTGAATACTTAACCTCTTGTAGGAATCCAGTATCAAACTGCTTTTTGACTTCCTCTTTTATTTTCAACACAATATCAGGCCTCATCCTTCGTAATTTTTGTTGAATTGGTTTGCAATCTTGTCTTATGGGAAGACGATGTACCACGATATCAGTATTCAATCCCGGCATATCTTGATATGACCATGCAAATATATCTTTGAATTCACGTAGCAGCTCAATAAGACCTTGTCTCATTTCCTTAGCAATATGTGTGCCAATTTTCACCTCATTCCCTTCCTCCAAGGCTACATTCTCTATTGCCTCTTTCTCACAGGGTAGGATTTGTTTCTCCTCTTGTTTCACCATTCTCAACAGATTTGGAGACATATCACAATCCCTGTCATCTTCAAAATCCTGAAGTTCTTCTAAACACATGTCTTGCTCAAAAAAGAATCTAGGATTTGTAGTATCAGTGCTCATGTCATTGATATCTAGGAACCTGTGGGGTACGAAAGAACGTACAAAGAATAAATGAATTTTCAGAATGTTTTTTATATGTTATGAATGAAATGAAAGAATGTAAAGGTCAAAAGAATATTGAATGGTATAAAAGAATATTTACTTGAATTGATAACAAAAGTTACGTTTTATTAAAATGTAAATATCTGAACATGAGCCTATTCTACAAATGAAATCTTACTACTCCTAGGCTTTAGAGCAATAAGAATGTTCTGAAAATTACTCTGAAGAATATTTAAAAACTACAGGAAGTTCCTCTGCAACCCAATTGTTCAAAGAGCTTCCCGGTTCGTAAGGGCAAATGCCCTCAAGGTTTCCTTGTCCAAATTCTTCATTATGCACAGCATTAATGTAAGAGCTTCCTTTTTCAAGCAACCTTCCTTTAGGGTGAATTATCCCTCCTGATACAAAAGTTTGGGATATATGGAGGAACGTCATTGATTCCCACTCTACTTCTCTTCCACTTAAACGTGCCCTTCTCCTCTCTTGATGCTTCTCTATTTCCCTCTTCCTTTGCTTTTGATCTGGCTTGTAACCCAAACCAAAACGGTCTCTCTTTTCCTTTAACTCTGGAATACGAATCTCTCCTTGAAGATATCTTCCCAATCTTTTTCCTGGTAAGGCTCCTCTCCCCATTGTCATTTGCAAACCCATCCTTGTAGCTCTGGATATTTTGGGTACTGATACCTTATTCCTCTCTGAGATGAACATTGCGTTGACAAATTCTAATAAACGGAATGAGCATTCAATTGCCTCTCCATTTGCTTCTACATAGGGTGCACTACTGGTAACTATCGCTATAATGTCCTCCTCCGCATTTATAGTGACCAACCGCCTATCAACTACTAACTTCAATTTTTGGTGCAAAGATGAGGGCACCGCTCCTGCTGAGTGTATCCAAGGTCTCCCCAACAGGCAATTGTAAGAGGGCTTGATGTCTATCACTAAAAAGTCTACCTCATAGGTATTTGGCCCAATCATCAAAGGAATATCAATTCTTCCCATGACCTTCCTTTTCGTGCCATCAAATGCTCTCACTACATTATGGCATGTTTTCATATGAGAACTATCTATAGGCAATCTGTTCAATGTTGATAATGGCAAGACATTTAAAGCTGATCCATTATCAATAAGTACAATTGGCAGTGTATACCCCTTACAACGAGTGGTGATGTGTAAGCTTTAGCTGATCCCATGCCACCAGGTGGGATTTTATCATCATTAAAATAGATGAAATTGTTATCACTTATGTTACTAACCAATCGATTCAACTTGTTGACGGATATATCATTAGTAACATAAGTCTCATTGAGCACCTTTATTAATGCTTCCCGATGTCCCTCTGAACTTAGAAGCAAAGCCAACACTGATATACGAGCTGGTTGTTTACGCAATTGTTTAACCACGCTGTACTCACTGTGCTTTAAGAATTTTAAAAATTCTCTGGCTTCTTCTTCCTTCACTAGTTCATTAACCAGTGTTTCGGTCCCTTTTCCTTTGTCAAAAGCCATTGCTTTTGCAGGCTCAAATCTGATGCCTTCTGCATCGTAGTGTTTCCCACTACGTGTGTAAGAACCCTCACCTTGAGCTTTCTTAGAAGCACTAGCTATATCCTCCTTCTCCGGCATTGACACATAGCAGTTATAATTCCAGGGTACCCTCTTGTTATCCTTATAAGGAAAGGAAACAGGTTTATGAATGATGACTTTCGGTACCTTGGTATTTCAACTTCATTATTTCATGGTAAAGAAATAATGATCCTTGGCCGGTTTTGATTCTTTGGTGCATCTTCTAATGTGCATATATGTCCCTCATTTGAGCCAACTTCATAAAATTCTAGCTCCTTGTTATCCATAAAGCCTTGTACCAAGACCTTAAACTCTTCACATTCTTGGATCTCGTGTCCTTTTACAGCATGGAACTTGCAGTAATCCCTCACTCTTCTATTCTCTTCTTTAGAGATTATCATATATTTTTTTACCATTTCTTCCCAAATTACTTTGATCAGCGTTATCACCTCGGCCACGCCCACTTTAATCCTTCTTGCACCAGTATCCTCAACTGCGTTTACCCCTTGATCGCCATGATTTGGCAACGGGTTCTCATTACTAGGGGTGTCATCAAACTTTACTACCCCCATCTTAATAAGTCTTTCCACTGCTTTTTTAAAGCCATTGCAATTTTCGATCGAATACTCCGATATCCCTGCATGGTATTCACATTTGGCGTTTGCATCGTACCATTTAGGGTATGAAGGTTGCAGTGGCTTCAAATGAAATGGATCTATTGCATGAGCATTGAATAAACTTTGATAAAGCTCCCGATACATTATTAGGATAGGCGTAAATGAGATTTTCTCAGAATTTTATCTCGAACCAGATCCCTGCTTCTGAGAATCCTGTTGCCCGACTGTAGTTACTCTAGGCTGACTAACCGTAACCACTTTACAACTACTCGTATTGTTCACCTCATTATCTTTCCTTCTTGGGGCCGATCTTTTGGCAGTTTCTCCTTCTATCTTGTCACCCCTTATGGCATTCTCAATCATTTCTCCTGCCATAACTATATCAGCAAAACTCTTGGTGGTACTTCCAATCATATGAGTAATGAATGGGGCCTTCAAAGTGTTAATGAACAGCATAGTAGTTTCTTTCTCCAAAAGCGGTGGTTGAACTTGCATGGCAATCTCCCTCCACCTCTGAGCATATTGCCTAAAACTTTCATTAAGCTTCTTTTGCATGTTTTGCAGGGTAATTCTATCAGGAGTAATGTCAGTCACATGATTATATTGCTGCATAAAGGCTTGCGCTAGGTCTCTCTAATAACTGATCCTTGCACGACTCAATTGATTATACCACCTAGCCGCTGCTCCAACCAAACTGTTTTGAAAACAATGGATCAATAATTGATCATTGTTTACATAGCCAGCTATCCGTCTACAAAACATAGTGATATGGGTCTAAGGGCAAGTAGTCCCATTGTACTTCTCAAACTCTAGCATCTTGAACTTATGGGGAAGCACCAAATCTGGGACCAAACTCAAGTCTTTGGCATCGATTCCCTGACGATTATTAGCGTTTTCTAATGCCTTAAACTTCTCTTCTAACCATTTACAACGTTCCTCTAATTGCCTTGATGATTCGAGCCTCATCTCTTCCCTCTCAGCTACATCTAAATCAGGAATGACTGAATTTATAAGGTTATCTCCTATGTTAAACCTCGATCCAGTTTGAAAGTTCATGGGTATTCTGGCATCCGCTTGCCCCTGTTGAGGCCTTATCGTGATGGACGGCCTTCGAGGATATGCTTCAGATTGAGTTTGCACATGAGGTGGAGTAAAACCCAGAGGATGATCCTCATTATCTCCTTTAGTGATGGTCATAGGGGCCTTTCCTTTATCTGTCGCCCCCTTCAATAGTTGAGCCATCTCAGATATCATATTCCTTTGAGCCTCCAACATTTGATCCTTCATCTCTTGTTGGATCTTTGCCAGTTGCTCCTACAACTGCTTTTGCATTTCTTTCTGAATCTGCTTAAGTCTTTGATCCATATTCTTTGACTTAGCGTGTGTACCATAAGGATGTGTTGTTTCTAGATTTTCTTTCTCTTACTCTCTCTTTCTCCCTAATAATTTTAACTAATTAGGGTCTTTCTATAAACTTAAATGCATATGATGCGATGAGATGCAAATGCATGAATGCTAAAAGATATCGATTCTTATTTAGTTCTTTTTTAGGAAATGTTATTTAAGAGATAAAAATCTTTACATAAAACTGATTACAAATACGCCTTCACCCTCAGGCCCAGAGTTTTAATCTTATCTAACAACGAAGCTAACTCTAAACCTCTATCTGTCACTAACTCATACTTTGTACTTAATACGTTAGCTTGTGCTGCTAGGTCTTGTAAATGATCAGCAACCTCTCGAATCTGGACTATGGCTTCTCCCATGAGATAATCTCTATCCCTAACTTGATCCTGAAGATGGTGAAGCTCTTCCTTCCAATATCCTTCTCTTTCCTCGAACCGCTCTATTCGTAGTTCACAATTCTGCATTGCTACTTCCAACCTTCCAATATTGTGCTTCATTTCCTCGATCTTGTTCAAACTTACTTTTAACTCGACCGTAGAATTACGACTTTGGCAATGATGAAGAGATCGTCCCAGCTCTGTCACCTTAGCTTTTAATCCTTGGTTCTCCTTCTCTAAGGCCTGATTCTGCGCTTGCATCTCTTGGAACTTCTTCTTCCAATACTCAACTTTGGCTCTTTCTTCTTGAACCTCTTGTTGCCATTGGCCTGAAGACTTCCCTAATCCAACTTTCTTCAATGATAGCTGTGTCTTCTTATACTGCGTCTTCAAGTCATCTCGGTCTTCCTCAATCTTCCTCTTTTTTTCTTTACTTTTTTGACCTCGATTTTCTGAACGTTGACGTCTGAGCTTAGGTACATCTTTTCCTCCTCGAGCCTTTCTATCTTTCTTCCCAAATCCAGATTCTTCCTTTCGAACTCTTGCTTTATAATTCTGATGGAATCACTCGCAAATTTTTCTCTATCGATCGAGCAGCCTCCAAACTTGGTCTAGGGGTGTTATCATTAACCCTCTTATTAAACCACCCTTTGTATTCAAAAGTTGTCGTCGGTCCTTTAGTCAGAATCTTCATGCAGTAAACCTTCTTCGAAGCCTTAGAAATTTCTCGCATCTTCTTCTTATAATGATCTCCTTTATATGAGAAGTCACTCTGAGCTAGCCCTTGTGTTACCGGTATAAACTGCTCAGTCTTGTATTGCCTTAGGACAAGTAATAGTGTATAACCGACAACTCCCCAAATTCCAGGAAGAGGTACCCAATCAAAGCTTTCGCACCGATAAAGAATTTCACTAGGGGTCATCTAAGGGGCTTTCCACATAACATCTTCTTCTCGGAAGTTCTGAAGTATTTCTATCCACCTTTCCTCTGTAATGTCTTCCCTCTTCGGTGTAGCTGCTGCTTTCTTTAGCGGAGAATAGTCTTTGAAGAACACTCGGTAAGGAACCTTATCAACCTTCCAAAAATGATTGTGGAACCAAACTAACAACAACTGTACACATCCAATGAATCTACCTTCCTCAATCCTCCGACATGCATTCAAGGATCTGAATGTCTCAACTAGGATTGCAGGCACAGGTGTATTTTGCTTACCTAGTCGATCGAATAAATCCACGACTGCCTCGTCTATGTGTCCCATAGCTTTTGGGAAAATCACCAAACCATAGATACTTAAGGCCAGGACATCGACCCTCCTCTTCACATCTGGGTGTGCCAATATTAGATCCCTCAAACTTGCCCAAGGAATACATTTACCATCACCCTTTTGTTGGATTCGAGCTGCGGCCCACTGTTCACTCATCCCTGTGATCATCATCAATTTCTTTATGAAAGTCTGGAGATTAGCAGCCCTGACATAAGCTTTGTTACCTTGAATTTTTGGACAACGAAGCAAAGTTGTATACTCCTCCAAAGTAGGCACTAAGTCTACCTTTCCGAATGTAAAACAACTATAAGCAGGGTTCCAAAACTGTACCATAGCTCGAAACAAGTGCTTATCCACCTTGATGTCTAGCAAATAGAGAAGATCTCCATAATTTTGATAGAAAAGCTGCTTAGCCTCATCATCCCATTGGGCCCAAATGTCTCTCAACTCCTGAAACTCATTCTGTGTCGAATTAATACGAGTAAAGTCCTATAACTCTGATGTATACCCCTCGGTGACACTATCTCCTTTCTCTAACTGAGTCTTCTCTGACTAGGTACAGACAGAAGCATTGTCCTCCACTTTATCAAGATATTCGTTCCTCATTACAAAACTTTCTAATTTAAAAATCGAACCGTGAATTGAAACCCTTAAATGCTGAATGACATGTAATGATAACAAAATAAAATAAGTTAATATCATAATAATGTATAATAAACAAGTACCTATAAGGGTAATTTACTAAAGGCTATCACTATACTCCCTAGGGCAAGCACTTAAAGTTCACTATAAGCGTGCGTTTTAGTTCTAAAGCAAGGGTACTAGAACCAGGAGACTCCTCGGTCTTCACCCATTATAGGCTCATATAGACCAAGTTCAGTTCAGGGGGACACATTTCCCTATGGCTATACGGAGACGAAAATCTCACGAAGACATAGGTACAGTATCCCGGAAGCAATACACTAGCTCATACGAAGGTGAAAACCTCACGAAGTCGTAGCTTCTCACTCCCACTTAGGGGTGCGACCACAGCGGTCATGCAAATGCAACGCACAGCAACAAGATAACAGACATATACAGCAAACACATGTAAAAAGAATCAATATTTTTTAAGACTTTTCCAAATTTTCGACATTAAGTCAGAAAGTAATCAAATTCTTGGCTTGACTATCTTATTGTCCCCAGTGGAGCCGACAAGCTGTCGAAACCTCCTTAAAATAAAAATGAGATTTTTGAAAACGGGAGTCGCCACCAACCTTTTAAAGTGTGATTGGGTCACTTTATAAAATATTTTAGTCTACGAAGTTATGAGAAAACGGATTCGGGAGTCGGTTACGTACGAGGAAGGATTAGCACCCTCATAACGCCCAAAATTGGTACTGAATTGAATAATTTTGTCTTAATGTCAAAGGTTTGAAAAAAATTTAGAAATAAGATCTCTTTTTTAAAACCGTAATAATTTGCTAAAATCGAGGTTCTTTCGCCCCGAAAGAGTATAAACATCACATCCAACATGATTGGACGCAATATCTTTAAACTTCCGTAGTCGAAATCATCTCGTGATTTATGAAATCTATTTTAGAAGAATACTTTAGACATTTAGACCAACGGAAAATCGCAACCCAGCATGTTAGGGCACTACTTCCCGAATTCCTAAATATAAAAAACATTGCCTCTTTTTTTTTTAAAAATCCTTTTGAATTAAATGAAATATAATTTTTTAAAGTAATGATGTACTTTACATATTACAAAAGATCTACGCTAAATAAACCTAATTACATGATACATGCTTTATCATTTCATATAAAATACAACGTGGCGAATAATAAATAGAACAATATAATTTCTTAACATATATGCAATAGTATTTCATGCAAATATATAAAAACAATAAATAAAAAAATAACAAACAATTTACGAGATAAGGTTATTATATTAAGACAGTATTAAATAAAAATGAACAGGATACTAAAATAAGCTAACAAATTATGTACGTAAAAAGGAGTAAAATCTAAATACAAATTTTAAAAGAATAAATGAAGTAAAGAAAAAAACTTAAAATAATATATAAGTAATAAAGGAAAAAAAATTTAAAAACAATGGTTAATGTATAAATATATTGTATGATTTAATAACTTAATACATTTATAAAAATATTAATATGTCAAATAAGAACAAAATTTCATATTTAAAAAATATTACATACTAACTTCTAAATAATGGTACATAAAAATGTAATTTGCAGTAATAATTTATAAATTTTTAATTATACATAATAGATAGTTAATAATAAAATGATATGAAAATAAAATAATAAATAATAAAAATGATATAATATGTAATAATTTACATATATAAGTATAGTAAAATAAGTAATATATAAAGTAAAATGTATATATATAATAAAATTTATAAGAAACATATATAATAATATAATATATAAATAAAAATAATATATATTATTTTTATATATAACTGATGTTTATAAAAATAAATAATACATATATTATTTTAAAACAAATTAAATATATATAAAAAAGGACTAAAATCGAATTTAATAAAAAATAGGGCTAATTACAAATAAATGAAAAAAAAATTGGGCCTAATCGAAAGGCGTGTTAAATCAGAGGGACTCACTGGGCAATTAGCCCTAATCCCAGAAAACGACGTCGTTCCTCATAATAGGTTTTAATGGCCATTGGGACTAAATTAAAACAAATATAAAAAGTTAGGGCCAATTTAAAATAAAAATAAAATGAAATTATAAATTTCTAAAAAAATGGAAGGATCAATTGGGCAATTTGCCCATTCACCAAAAACACGCGGATCCTCCTCGGGTTACAGGTCAACACGCGGATCCTCTACTTAAACGGTGCCGTTTTAGTGCTTATTGAACTAAGCAAAACGACGTCGTTTTTGTAATGCTATATATGTCAAATTTTAGCCCAAAATTCACTTTACAATCAGTTTTCTAAAAAAAAAAAAAAATAAAATCCTCTGAAAGAAGAGAAGAGAGCCCTCTCCACTCTCGGCCTCCGCCACCGGTCCAGCTTTCACACGCGCCGTACACGGCGGTTGGAAGGCTAAAAGCCTTTGGTTTTCCGGTCAAATCACGGGTAAACCTTTACGTTTTTTATACTTAACAGTATTTTAAAAAAAGATTTATATCTGTTGCACAGAGATATAAACTATAAACAAATATGTAGCTAAATCACCTTTTTTCAGAAAATAAACTGCTTTTATTTCTTTCTTTTGTGTATATATGCATGTATCTCTCTGTTTATATGTATACCAATCATTTGCCTTTTTCTGTATCTATTTTCGATTATATAAAAAAAGGGTCCCTTTTTACAGTGAAATCATACGGCTTTTTATAGCCTCTATTTACAAGTTTGTATATTCTCTGCTCGATTCTTGCCATGTTTGCTGTGTTTTTCTTTCCTCTTTTGCAGGTGATGACGAGAAATCCGGCGGTGAACAGTGACGATCGAGCGCTGATGACAATTCACTGGCGTGCTGATTGAGGCGATGATGTTGGCGTTGATTTGCGCATCGATTACGGCGCGATACGGGGTCGGAGTCACGGGGTGAGGCAAAGAGGCGTGACGGTCGGGATGCTTACGGCGCCTAGGGTTTCTGAAACCCTAGGCCATTTTGTCTTCTGTTAACAAATTGGGCCATTTGGGCCCTGTATGTTTTGGGTTGAGGGTGTAAACGGGTATCGGGTTAATGTGCTATAAATGTAACTGAGTTTTGGGCTTTGTAAATGGACTTTATTATTTAATAATTTTTTGTTATTTATTTATTTATTTATTTATTTAAGGGCCCGGGTAAATTTGGGCTATTACAGGTTCAATTGGAATTAAAATGAAATCAAGGTTATAAATTGTAAAAATAAGTGAATAGATAAATACGTAAATAACTTAAATGGGAATCATAAAAGATTGAATTTAAATAAACCGAGGGTTAAGTAAATAAAATAAAATAAATGTAAATAAAAAAATTCAAAAATATAAATGTAAATAAAATAAGTAGATAAAATACTAAGCTAAAAATGCAAGAATACTAAAAATAAAAAAAATAATAGAAAGAACTAAGTGGTTAAAGGATCGAAGTAAAAAAAATAAACTTGAATGGGTAAATTTAAAAATAAAAAAATAAAAAAATAGGGCTAGGACCAAAATGAAACACGAGTAAATGAGGAGGGATTAAATGAGAAATTATTCCCAGTCCTACAAACACACCGTTTCATGTTGGACTGAAATGAAACAAAGCCAAAATCATAGGGTAAAATTAAAAAAAGAAACATAATTAAATTGAAACAAGGTTGAAAAGCGGAAGGGCCAAAAAGGTAAATAACCCATTCGTCCAAAACGCGCGGATCCTCTAAGCGGGTCGGGTCGAGTCGGCGTACGAATCCTAGGGCTTAAAGGACGTCGTTTTAGACGATGCCGTTTAATGGGCCTATAAATGTCAATTTTTTTTAAAAAAATTTTCATTCTCTTCCAAACCCTTTTATAAAAAAACCAAAAAACTCTCTCAAACTCTCTCACCCCCTTTTAGGCTGGCGTAACTCTGGCAAAGGCTCCGGTCGTCGATGGTCAAAAAATAAAAAATTTCCCTTTTTTTAGCCCCTCGCCTTCCTGAGCCTAGATCTGAGGGTAAGATACCCAGGTAACCCACCAAAATTTGAAAAAAGAGAAAGAAAAAAAAAAGAAAAGAAACCGAGAGACCCTTCAATTAAGGTTTTTTTTTGTGAAAAATGTCACCTTTCATCGAAGGTGATGGCCTCGGCTACTAACGGCGATGGAACACGAACCATCAAGTATCTTTCTTAAGCCTTTTCTTTTTTATTTTATGCTTTATTTATAAAAATAAATACGTAAAATAAAAAAAAAACACCTTTAGAATCTGTTTCTTTTTGTATTTAATATTATCTTTTTTGTATTTTATTTTTTCTGTAAAAACACTACATAGATCGATATGGCTTTTATAGCCATTTACATATATTATTTTTTCATTTTTTCTCTACTCGCTCATTTTTTTTTTTCTTCTACTCTGCTTTTTTTTTTCTCTGTCCTCTTTTCTGTTTCTTTTGTAGGTGTTGCTGAGGTCAACGAAAGCGAGAAAGGTGGTCCTTTTGTTTCTTTGGTGAAACGAAGGCAGAGACAGTGTGGGACGAGGCGCTTCAGGCGGTGTGCACGAGGAGGAGCGGCGGTGGCTAGGGTTTTCTGCCTCTTTGTTTTTTTTTTTTGTTGACAATAGTTTAGTTTTTAGGCCATTTGGGCCATTAGGGTTTTAATTTGTTTTGGGCCATTTGGGCCTCTTTTGTAATTGGACTTTGGGGACTATTATTATTTTTGTATATTCATTTGTGTTTTTTTTTTATTTAGGGCCCGGGTAAAAATGGGCCATTATAGCTGCCTTTCTTTACTTTTTGTCGTGTAACGAGAATGGAGCAAAGACTTTTAAGGACCAATTTTGTCCAGTCTCACTGAATATCGATCTCTTTGGTGCTTCTTTTCTTCAAGTAGCTTCATTTGAACCCACTGCAACTTCAGGGGAGATAAGGCTTTAATCTGCTCTACTAGGACTTCAGAGAAACAAGATTTGCTATTTTCGATCTATTCTACTGCAACTTCGGGGAGATAAGACTTGTGGTTTGTAGTTTTAATCTGTTCCACTGCAACTTCAGGGAAATGAGATTCGCTATCTTCAGTCTATTCCACTGCAACTTCAGGGAAGTAAGACTTGTGACTTCAACCTACTCCAATGCAACTTCAGGGAGATAAGGTTTATAGTTTTAATCTGCTCTACTATAACTTCAGAGAGATAAGATTTGCTATCTTCAATCTACTCTACTGCAACTTTAAGGAGATAAGACTTGTGGTTTGTAACTTTAATCTGTTCCACTGCAACTTTAGGGAAATAAGATTCACTATCTTCAGTCTGCTCCACTACAACTTCAAGGAGATGAGACTTGTAACTTTAACTTGCCCCGTTGCAACTTCAGGGAGGTAAGATTTATAGCTTTAATCTACTCTACTGTAACTTTAGAGAGATAAGATTTGCTATCTTCAGTCTGCTCCACTACAACTTCAAGGAGATAAGATTTGTGGCTTTAATCTGCTCCACTGCAACTTCAGGAAGATAAGGTTTATAGCTTTAATCTGTTCTACTACAACTTCAGAGAGATAATATCTGCTATTTTCAGTTTGTTCCATTAAAATTTCAGGGAGATAAGATTCGCCACGATGACCATAATCCATCCCACTGTAACTTCAGGGGTATAGGATTTACAATTTCACTGATTCGTTACTCGGTTCTCTGGGGAACATGACCTGTAGAATCCATTTCATGAGCCTATTTATGCCTAGTGATTAGGATGTCATGATTAAGATGAATCAAATGCTCCTAACTAGATATGTATGAATGATATTTGCATGAATGTAGAATGTCATTTTTCGAGAACGATCCCTTTTTAATGCTTAGGTTATCATTGCTCGCTGTTTATCAAGGTTCTATCACTGATGTGTTACCATACCTTCTTGTTCAGCTGGTATCTTTAACAGGAAATATGAAGAAATAGTTATAATTTAGACTATTATTTCTCAAATGTTTCCAACCTTTAAGTTCGGTTAGTTCTGAGTAGTGGTCATGTTTTCAGATCCTTATACTATTTAGAAAACCTTTCAGAGCAATATGCAGAACTCATTTTACTTGAATATTATTAGTCCATTAATTGTTATTTCAATGTAAAAATGCTTGAAAAAGATTGTAACAATGGACAGGATCAAATTTTATTGGGAGCAAGGCTCGAAATGAATGGATTAATCAAAGATAGCAAACGTTGTTGAAATACAAGTAAATAAGATGAAAACAGGTGCCCCAGATATCGCAGCACGAGCTTCCTCACACTAACTTCTTAAGGACTATCTTGTGTTTGATATGTGTTTAGGAGATTTAGAGTGTTTTGTTGATGCCCCAAGGCGTAACATTCTTCCTTTTGAGAAAACCCTACCATCACGTGTTCAATCAAAATTTGAGCTACTTTTTTTGGGGGGTCTTCAACTCAAAAGCCCTTTGGTCTCAAGGCGCCCTTTGCGAGTTTTCACATTGGCCTTTCCCTTTTTTTTTTAGGTGAAGTACTTCTTGACTAAATCTGAATTCACAGGATTGGGCAAGTTTTTGCCATCCATCTAATTCAAAATCAATGCTCCTCTAGAAAATGCCTTCTTTACCACATAAGGTCATTCCCAATTTGGCATCCATTTTCCTCTGAAATCCCTTTGTATGGGGAGGATTTTTTTCAATACTAGGTCGCCCTTATAGAATTCTCTAAGATGGACCTTTTTGTTCTAAGCTCGCATCATTCGCTTTTGGTACATCTGACCATGACAGATGGCTTTCAATCTTTTCTCTTCCATCAAGTTTAGCTGATCATATCAGGATTTGATCCATTCTGCTTCATCCAATTTCAATTATGCCAAAACTTGAAGAGAAGGAATCTCGACTTCAATGGGTCAAACTGCCTTCATTCCATAAACCAGAGAGAAAGGCGTTACCCTGATTGAGGTCCTGACAGATGTTCGATAAGCATAAAAGGTAAATGGTAACTTCTCACGCCAATCTTTATAAGTTTTAGTCATTTTCCCACTATTTTCTTAATGTTCTTATTGGTTGCCTCCACTGCACCATTCATTTTTGGGTGATATAGTGATGAGTTGTAGTGTTTGATCTTAGATTGACTGCAGACTTCTGATATCGTGCTGTTGTTTAAATTTAGTGCATTATCAAAGATAATCATTTCTAGCATTTCATACCGATATATGATTTCTTTTTTCAAGAATTCGCTAACTGTCGACTTTGTGACATTTATGTAAGAAATGGCTTCTACCCTAATCGATAACCAAAAAAATGAATCGAAGCCCATTAGAAGATTTTCGTGATATCAGCCCAATGAAATTCATGCCCCACATACAGAAAGGTCATGGAGAATTCATGACATGGAGAGGTAAAAGAGGCACGTGAATTTTGTCTCCATAAATTTGGCACTTATGGCATTTCTTGGCATAACTGACGCAATCTCTTTCCATGGTGGACCAATAATACCTAAATCTCATGATTTGCTTAGCCATTGTGAAATCATTGGCATGTGTTCCGCAGACCCCCTAGTGGATTTCTTTCAAGATTTTTTTAGTCTCGACGGCATTTACACATCTTAGTCGCACCTGATCCTTTCTTCTTTTATATAGGACCTCCCCATCTAAGACATAGTCACTGGCCAGTCTTCTTAGCGTCCTTTTATCATTTTCAGTTGCTTGGTCAAGGCTTCATATATCGCAGTATATCGTGGTAACAAGGGTGATCATCATTTTCTTCTTCTTCTTCGATGTTGTAACAATAAGCCGGAGCCTCATAAACTCATCTGGATAGGTTTTACATCCTCTTGTTTGTTCACTTTGATCATAGAAGCCAAAGAAGCCAAGGCATCAGCAATTTAATTTTTATCTCGTGGAAGGTAGCAGAATGTGATGTCATCAAACTCTTCAATTAGCTCCAGAACCAGCCTTCTATAATTGATCAACTTGGGGTCTCTCGTCTCCCATTCACCTTTGAGTTGATAGATCACTAGCGTAGAATCTCTATATACCTCTAGCACTTTGATTTTGCATTCTATGGCTGCACAAATACCTATGATGCATGCTTCGTATTCTGCCATATTATTCGTGCAGTCAAAATCTAATTTACTAGTGAATGGAAAATGAACTCCTTTTGGAGATACCAGGACTGCCCCAATTTCGTTACCCACAGCGTTTGAGGCTCTATCAAAGTTTAGCTTTCAAGGATAACCTTCTTGAGGGTCTTCTTCAGTGGCTGTAACATACATTAGATCTTTATTTGAGAAATTAAAGTTCAAAGGCTTGTAATCTTCTAGAGCTCTACTGGCCAGAAAATCTGCTATTGTGTTTCCTTTTATAGCCTTTTGAATCACATAGACTATATCAAATTCAGAAAACAGAATTTACCATAGGGTCATTCTTTCATTCAAAACAGTCGACTCCACCATATACTTTAGAGGATCGAGTTTTGAGATGAGCCAAGTTGTGTGGTACAACATATACTGTCTCAACCTTTGAGTTATACAGATTAAGGTGCAACACAACTTCTCGATTGGCGAATATCTAATCTCACATTCAGTGAATTTCTTACTGAGATAGTATATTGCTCTTTCTTTTCTCCTTGATTCATCATGTTGGCCAAGCACGCATCCCATGAAATTTTTGAATACTGCCAAGTACAATATTAGCGGCCTATCTGAGCTAGGTAGCATCAGTACTAGGGCATTGGGCAAGTAATGTTTGACCTTGTCGAAAGTCTGCTGGCACTCCTCATCCCAAATGCCTAGATTGTGTTTCTTAAGGAGAAGGAATATAGGGTCGCATTTCTCAGTTAGTTGTGAAATAAACCGGGTGATGTAATTTAGTCTTCCTAGGAAACCTCAGACTTCTTTTTGAGTATGTGGCGGAGGTAACTCCTGTATAGCCTTAACTTTATCTAGGTCGATCTTGATCCCTTTTTCGCTAACCATAAATCCTAGCAATTTTTCTGACCTAGCCCCGAAAGTACACTTTGCTGGATTGAGCTTCAGCTGAAATTTTCTCAATCTTAAGAACAACTTCTTTAAGACTTGTATATGCTCCTTTTCTGTTTTGGATTTTGCAATCATGTCACCGACATAAACTTCAATTTCTTTGTGCATCATGTCATGAAACAAGGTTACCATGGCTCTTTGATACATTGTTCCCGCATTTTTCAGTCCAAATGGCATCACCTTATACAAAATGTTCCCCACATGGTTACAAATGTGGTCTTCTCCATGTCTTCAGAATGCATCTTTATCTGGTTGTATCCCGAGAAACCATCCATGAAGGAGAACAATGAGTAACCTGCTGTGTTGTCCACTAAAGTGTCGATATGAGGCAATAGAAAATTATTTTTTTGGCTAGCTTTGTTCAAATCTCTGTAGTTTACGCACATTCATACTTTCCCATCTTTTTTAGGGACGAGAACGATATTGGCTACCCATTCTGAGTATTTAACCACTTGTAAGAAACCAGCATCGAATTGCTTCTTGACCTCTTCTTTTATTTTTTAACAAAACGCCGGGCCTCATCCTTAGGAGCTTCTGTTGAACTGGCTTACACTCTTCCTTTATGGGGAGCCGGTGTACCACGATATCAGTACTTAACCCTAGCATGTCTTAATATGACCATGTAATACATCCTTGAATTCTTGGACTAATTCAACGAAGTCCCACTTTATCTCTACAGTAATGCAAGCTCCAATCTTCACCTTTTTTTCCTCTCCTAAGCTCACAATTTCAATTGACTCTTTGTAAGGTAGGATTTGTTTCCCATCTTGTTCTACCATCCTCAACAAATCAGGAGATAGGTTACAATCTTGATCATTTTCAAAATCTTGAGAATCCTCCATACACATATCTTGCTCAAAAGGAGACTCTAAGTCAATAGCAACATCACTCATATCATTGATATCTAGAGACCTGTTATACGGATGAAGAAAAATCCAAAGAACAAAAGAATCTAAGAATGATTATTTTGTATGGTATGATTATGAATGAAATGGAAAGAATAAAAGAATATTTGTTTCCCATCTTGTTCTAGCATCCTCAACAAATCAGGAGATAGGTTACAATCTTGATCATTTTCAAAATCCTGAGAATCCTCCATACACATATCTTGCTCAAAAGGAGACTCTAAGTCAATAGCAACATCACTCATATCATTGATATCTAGAACCTGTTATACGGATGAAGAAAAATCCAAAGAACAAAAGAATCTAAGAATGATTATTTTGTATGGTATGATTATGAATGAAATGGAAAGAATAAAAGAATATTTTCTCAAGATGATACTCAAAGATGCATTTTATTGAAATAAGTGTGTTTTGAACATTACTCTGAATTAGCTCTAAAAACTATAGGAATCTCTTCTGCAGTCCAATTGTTTACAACACTTCCAGGTACATAGAGGTAGATGCCTGATAAATTTTCTCCCACAATTTCTTCTTCGGATATGGTGTAGATGTTCAGATTTTCCAACATTTCTTTTGGTCGTGAAATGATAACCACTGAGTGGTTGACTTTATAGACCTTCTCTGTTGACCCTTTTTCTGAGGTACACACATATTCTCCTCCCGAGATTTTGGCATATTCAAAGAATTCTAGCTCATTATTATCCATCAGATTTTGCACTAGAGCCCTGAATTCAACACATTCCTGGATGTCATGACCCTCTTCAGTATGGAACTCACAGTAGTTCCTCATCCTTTCGGGTCTCTTATCTGAATCCTGTTTAATTAATCCTCCCTCTACCATATTTTTCCAAGCACATTTCAGTGGGGTTTTTACTTCCGCTACATTAATTTTAGTTTTCTTACCTCCATTCTTAATTATCGCGTTCACCCATTTATCAGAATGACTGAGTAACGGATTTTCTGCCACATTAGGTTCTGATGGGTCCTCGAACTTTGCAATTCCCATCTTAATGAACCTTTCAATCAACTTTTTAAATGCGGTGTAGTTTTCAATTGAGTGTCCCATTATTCCCGCGAAATACTCACATTGAGCATTTGCGTTGTACCATTTGGGGAATGGAGGTTGCATAGGTTTCAAGTAGAAAAGGGGATACTACATGTACATCAAATAGACTTTGATACAACTTCCTATATGTCATCGGGATGGGTGTGAACTAGAGTCTTTCTGTATTTGGCCTTAGGTTGGATTCTTGCCTTGGGGGGCCATGATGGCTAGTAGTTACTGTCCTCGACGAGCCTATAGTGATTGGTTTTGAATAACCCTTGTTATATATGCTTGTATTATTCACCTCATTTTTCTTCTTCCTCGGGGCTGATCTTTTGGCGCTTTCCCCCGCGTCTATCTTACCACTTCTCACTACGTTTTCAATCATTTCACCGAACATTACTATATCTGAGAAGCTCTTAGTAGCGCTTCCCAATATATGGTTGATGAACGGGACTTTTAAAGTATTGATGAAAATCATTATGGTTTCTTTCTCCAGAAGAGGTAGGTAAGAAATTTAAAGCAGGTAAGAAATAATAAATAAAACACCTATTTGGGTGACCACTAGGGGTTCGGTGCGGTTCTACCTAAGGTAGGCTCTTAGGGCTCACTATATGCGGTTTGGTTCTAAAGTAAAAGAACCTAAACCAGCAGATTCCTCGATCCTCACCCATTTTAGGCTCATACAGATCGAGTTCAGTTCAGGGGAATACATTTCCCTATGGCTATATGGAGATGAAAATCTCACGAAAACATAGGTACAAATGTATTCCGAAAGCAATCCACTATCCTATACGGAGGTGAAGACGTCATGAAGGAATAGTTTTTCACTCCCACTTAAAAGGGTATAACTAACTGGTTATGAAATGCAAAATGCGAAAGTATATCCAAAGACTCGAACCAATAAAACAAATATATCAAAATGATGAAGACCAATGAAATGCAACGAAAAGATCGTAAATTTAAACCAAATTATCAAATTTTTGACAAAAAAGACAAGAAGTAATCAACTCGTGGCTTGACTTTCTTATTTTGTCCCTAGTGGAGTCGCCAAGCTATCGAAACCATTTTTTTTGAAGGTCGACTTTTATTTTAAAAATGAAAATGGGAGTCACCACCAATAGTTTTTATATGAGGTGTGATCGGATCACCTCGAACTTGATCTTTTTAATAAAATGTTTAATTTATTAAAACAATATTTTTCGATCTACAAAAATCCAGAAAACGGGTTCGGGAGTCGGTTATGCATGAGGAAGGATTAGCACCCTCGTGACGCCCAAGATTGGTACCTAGTTGATTACTTGATGTCTTAGTGTCAAAAATTGAAAACTTGAAAATAATTTAAAAATACAATCCCTCTTTGTATTAATGTTAATTTTACTCACAAATTGCTTGAATAAATCGAAATAAACCCGTAAGTTAGGACACGATATCTTGAACCTTTGAGAATAAGCTTACCTTTATTTTTTATTTGAAATTTTATGTATTTTAATTTTGAAAAGATATTTGGTTATTTAGACCTAACGAGAAAAATCGAAACCCCGTAAGTTAGGGCACGACTTTCTCGAGTTTCCAAATACAGAGCATTACCTTATTTTGAAATTTTCTCTCTTTTGAATAATATCAAACGTAAAATTTAAAACGATGGGTATTTATCTTATTCGAGGGTATAAAAATAATTATGGGTAAACATGCTTAAACATGATTCGTGACGTGATTTCAATGAAATACAATAAAATGGTAATGTATGGAAAATGGAACGATTATATATGAAAAATAAAAAATGTTGCGCTAATGAATGGCAACAATATGAATATACTATTAAAACTAATTATAATATAATGGCGATAATCATATAATATATACTATTCTAATATAATATTAATATGAATAATCAAAGAAAAAAAGAAATAAATAATAAATAATTACAGTAATAATAATAATAGTAGTAATAATTATACTAGTAACCATAAATAATAATAATAATAATGATAATAATAATAATAATAGTGATAATAACAATAATAAAAGCGAATGATGCGTAATAAGGTGAAAATGTAAACATTATAAAAAATAAAATAAGGGCAAAGAAGTATTAAAATGAATAAATAAAATAATAAAGATAAGAAGTTGAAAATAAATAAAGGGTTCAATTGGAATTAAAATGAAATCAAGGTTATAAATTGTAAAAATAAGTGAATAGATAAATACGTAAATAACTTAAATGGGAATCATAAAAGATTGAATTTAAATAAACCGAGGGTTAAGTAAATAAAATAAAATAAATGTAAATAAAATAAGTAGATAAAATACTAAGCTAAAAATGCAAGAATACTAAAAATAAAAAAAAAAATAAAAAGAACTAAGTGGTAAAAGGACCGAAGTAAAAAATATAAATTTTAATGGGTAAATTTAAAAAGAAAAAAATAAAAAAATGGGGCTAGGACCAAAATGAAACCCACGTAAAGGAGGAGGGATTAGATGAGAAATTATTCCCAATCCTACAAACGCACCATTTAATGTTGGACTGAAATTAAACAAAGCCAAAATCACAGGGTAAAATTACAAAAAGAAACAGGATTAAATTGAAACAGGGTTGAAAAGCAGAAGTGCCAAATGGGTAAATAACCCATTCGTCCAAAATGCGCGGATCCTCTGAGTGGGTCAGGTCAACGCGTGGATCCTAGGGGTGAAACGACATCGTTATAGGACTTTTATGGCCAGCTCTAAACGACGGCTTTTAATGTGCCTATAAAATTCAATTTTTTTTAAAAAATTTTCATTCTCTTCCAACCCTTTCAAAAAAAAAAAAAAAAACTAAAAAACTCTCTCAAACTCTCTCACCCCCCTTTAGGCCGGCGTAACTCCGACAGAGGCTCCGATTGTCGGACCGTCGGCCACCAGCGACAGTGCCGCCGTCTAGGGTGGCTGAAAAATAATTTTTTTCCTTTTTTTAGCCCCTCTCCTTCCCGAGCCTAAATCTAAGGGTAAGATACCCAAATAACCCACCAAAATTTGAAAAAAGAGAGAGAAAAAAAAAAAAGAAACCGAGGGACCCTTCGGTTTTTAGGGTTTTTTTTTTTAGAAAGGTCACCTTTCATCGGAAGTGATGGCCTCGGCTACTCACGGCGATGGAACACAAACCATCAGGTATCTTTCTTAAGCCTTTTCTTTTTTATTTTATACTTTATTTATAAAAATAAATACGTAAAATAAAAAAATCATCTTTAGAATTTGTTTCTTTTTGTATTTAATCTTCTCTTTTTTGTATTTTATTTTATTTTTGTAAAAAAACTACATAGATCGATATGGCTTTTATAGCCATTTACATATATTCTTTTTTCTTTTTTCTTTTTTTTTTTGTCTCGCTACTATTTGCTTTTTGTTTTTGCTACTGTTTCTTTGTTGCTCCTGTCCTCTTTTCTGTCTCTTCTGTAGGCGTTGGTGAGGTCAACGGAAGCGGGAAAGGTGGTCCTTTTGCTTCTGTGGTGAAACAGCGGCAGAGACAATGTGCCAGGCCTCCGGACGAGGCGCTTCGGGCGATGTGCAAGAGGAGGAGCGGCGGTGGCTAAGGTTTTCTGCCTTTTTTTTTTGATGAAAATAGTTTAGTTTTTGGGCCATTTGGGAAATTAGGGTTTTAATTTATTTTTGGGTCATTTGGGCTTCTTTAGTAATTAGACTTTGGGGACTATTATTATTTTTTTATATTCATTTCTGTTTTTTTCTTATTTAGAGCCCGGGTAAAAAATAGGCCGTTACAACTAAATTAATAAAAAAGTTGTTCTAATTAAATAGTATTTTACAGTATTTAGTCGATTGAATTTTAATTTAATTAACAGAAAGGCGTAAATTCAATTATGTTTAAATATATATTTCTTTTATAAGCATTTTAATACGTATTATTTATTTCATATTATTTCAAGCTTTTTTTTTATTTTTAATTAATGTTTATAATTAATAAATATATTGTTTTGAAGTTTTTTTAATTCATCTTTTTACTTAATAACTCTTTTATTTATAAACTCAAATAATTATTTCAAATATCATTATTTTTAGTAAATATTTCAAACACACACATTAAAAGAATTATTAATTAAATAGATGAATTAAAAAAACTTGAAAACAATATATTTATTAATTATAAACATTAATTAAAATAATAAAAAAACTTGAAACAACATGAAATAAATAATATGTATTAAAATGCTTATGAGAGGAAACAAACTTAAGGCTTAAGGATGAAATCATAAGTATCTAACCATCTAACCAAAAGAACTAATATGTCAAAAATATTAATTAACAAAAAAAAAAAATAATAAGTTATAAACAACATGAAATAAAAAAATACAATTGTGAGTAGGAGAGGAATCGAATCCAATACTCAATGACAAAAACACTAACAATTAACTATCTAACTAAAAGAGCTTAATTAATTTTTCTTAATGAAAACGCCTTTTATAGGACATGTTTTTACCTGACATGGCTAAAAACACGCCCTATAAGACATGTTTTTCTTTTTTTCTCTAAAAATAATATAAATCAATAAATTTTAATATAAAAAAAACCCACCACATTTACCTTTTTTTTTTTCTTTTTCAACATATATTGATAATGCACCCGTTTTGTAGGCTTATGTTGTTTTATAATATTAATATAAGTTTTTATTAATTTAAATTTACTTTAATAATGAGTGACTTAAACTATTTAAGTCTATTTAGTTTAATAAAACCTATGTATGTTTTGAAGTTAATTAACAAGCTAATATATATTCTAATAAACGTGATGAAAAAATTAATTGTTGACGTGACATTTACGTGTATATCATACTAATAATTAATTAATTAATTAAATTATTTTAAATATCTTTTTATAAAAAAATAATTAATTATTAATGTGTCATTCACGCAATCCACATATGTGCTACCAAAAAAATCCCTTTTAGAGAAAAGGTATTTTAGAATACCTTATTTCATGTAAATTATTATCATCATCATTATCATAGTTCCATCATCGCCACCATCCAACCTTGAACCATTGACCTTTAGGTTAAGACGCATAGAGCGCCACCACAAATGGCAAGGATGTTGGTGACTTTTTGGCTGCACAATTTAATAGTTTAACTAAGGAAAAGGAATAATTCATAGGCCACTCAACATGGAATAGCGGAATCCTGCACAAAAAATTCAAAGCCCAAATCCATCAATTTTACCAATGGATTGTGCCATTGTGGAAGTGCCAAATTCTAAGTACATTTGTTGTAACAAATAACAATTTTTACAATTATTTAATTTTAGTCTGATAATAATTTTTATGCTTAAAGGAATATTTTAGTGCCTAAAGCATACACTTTTTTACCTTTAAAGTTTTTTTTCAATTTCAGTCCTTAACAGTATTAAACATTTATGGTTCAATCTTTTGGATGTTAAAAAAATTAGTTAGGATATTTAATTAATCATAAATTTTCATGTGGCATACACTGATATTGCAATAATGCTATTGTTTGGAAAAAAAACGTAAAATATCTTTAAAAGTATAAAAATTATAAAACTTACAAATATATATATATATATATATAAATAAAATTATATGTAATTTTTTTAAAAAAATATAAAAAATTATAAAATTATTAGAAATCTTAAAATATTGTAAAAAAATTAAAAAAATTATTAGAAATCATAAAAGTTTGTGAAAATTTTTATTTTTTTTAAATAGTAAAATTTATTGTATCTTGGAGTAAAGTATATCTTCAATAATCACATTTAAAATATTAAAAATTTGATATAAAAATTGCATATAGTAACACAATCAATTTTTATAAAAATTGTATTATAAAAATATTTTAATAAAAATGAATAATTTTTTATATCGAAATTTTAATATTCTAAAATACATTAATTTTTAGTAATTTAACAATGTTACTAACAACATGTTTATTTGACTTGGAAGTCATCTAAATTGACCATAACCATGAGGTTAGATTAAGGAAATGATTCATGTCAAGACTATTGTGTTGCCTACAAGTTAATTTGAAAGAGAGCTTTTCATGGCTATTAGAGTTGAATTGACTCCCAGAAATATAAGTATAAATATGGTTGTCTCGGCTAACAATATATCAGACAATATCTAAGTTGAATTTCTCCTTAATCTATTTATGAATTTATTTACTTGTGACGTATATAATGTGACATACTTAAATCTTGCGTAAGTAAATATCTATGTATATGACTTATGTATCTAAGTGATCCGATCACACCTAAATAAAAAAGATTGATGGCGACTCCATTTTTATTTTTCCGTTTTTAAATAAAAGTCGACAACCATTTTCAAAAAAATGGTTTTGACAAGATATATTTTTAATCCATTGAATTGTATACAATATACAAAATACTGATCGACTCTCTAGCTCTAGTGCGTTCTTTTAAATTGATTTCGCTATTTCCAAAATGTAGCTTACAAATTACAACTATACACTAGCAGTTTTGGCAGGAATTGTTTTGGTGGAAAATTATTAAATAGTATTTTCTTCAGTGCCTGCAAAACCTGCTTGATTATATTAGTCCCACTGCGGTCGAGTGTTGCCCCAAAATATATGAGCTCGTGGCATCAAATTAACCCCTCAAGGCTTTGTTTTAAAAAAGGAAAAATAAGGTATTTTAAAATACCTCAATTGATATTTCATACATTTTCCTTCCATTTCTTTTTTCTGTTTACCAGCTCACCGCTCGAACCTCATCGTGGCTTATGGGAAAAGCACACCAGACCACTAAGGACATGGCAGAGCTAGTGATACGTTTTGCCTATATTTTATCTTATCATATTTTCGGACTCATTAACATTTCAATACCGAAAAGTAGAATAACCAATAGAAATTAAAATCAATCCAATCCGACTCGGTAACAATAATATCTTTTTACAAAGTAAATTAGTTATACATTTTGTGTCCAAATAATAGGCGGTCATTAAGCATTCAATCAAATCGAATCGAAAAATTTCAAGTTAGTCAAGTTGAAAAATCATATTTTGTTATTTTAATTCAGTTTAAATTTTTTTAATCTAGATAAGTAAAATGAAATTTGAGTCGAATTGAAATAAATAAATTTATTCTAATTAAATTTAAAAAAAATTGGCCAAATTAGAAATTTGTTGACAATACGATTAAATTCCAAATTAAAGAAGATAAATTTCATATTGTATATATTTGAAACTCTTAAATTAAATTAAGAAAAAAAAAAGTCAAATCAATATGATAAACTTAGTTTGGTATTTACGTGTTTAAGGCCTTGACTATATCGTTTTGAAATATATTTTTTTAAAATATATAATTCAACACTTTTATATGCACTTATTATATAAAAAAGTCCCTTGAAAATAATTCAATAATTAATTGGGCCCTCAATCGACAACAACATTCAATTGAGCTCTTAGTTGAAATTAAACATTCAATTAAACCCTCAACAATGTTAACTTTGCCACTTGGCATGCCAGAGTTGTGCTAAATGGTGGAATCTATAATTTCTTTAAATTTTTTTTAAAAAAATCTATTTAAAAAAATAAAAATTTTCAGAAATTTAAAAAAATTGAATTTTAAAAATTATAAAAAATGGAAAATATTAAAATAATAGAAAATCATTTAGGAATATTTTTTCTCTTTTCATTTTCCTTTTATTTTTTCCTTTCCATTTTCCCCTTTTTCTTTCCAAGTTTCCATAAAAACCCGAAGTGGATGTAGCCTCAGGCGGCGTTGACAGGTCCAATACGACTCTTCTGCTTCTCAATGTCATCGTTTTGGTTGACCTTAATGCCAACCCTCCTAAATCCGACAACCACGATTCTCTACTCATCCCTGCTCCTAACCTTACCAAGTTCTTATGCAAAGTAAGTTCTTACTCCTTTGCATGGAATCGCCCTTTATTTTTTTGTAATTATTGGAGCAGTTATTGAGCTTCCTTGATTTCCATAACCCTTATATTTTAGTTCCGGTTTATTTATTTTCTAGAAATGAAATGTCATGTTTTCGAGTTTAGAACAATTTAATTTCATTTTGGTTTTGCCTAATGAAGCTTTGGTTTTAAATTGCTTCACAAACAAAAACTCTGAAAATCCTTGCATTAACAACTCTAATAAACTCATTATATGCTTAGAAGTTTTGTGTTTTTCGAGTTAAGAAGTTGAGGTGAAGTTCGAATATTATTACAATAGGCAATTAATGAAAATTTTTAAATATTTTCCATTATTAAAAACGGGAAAACGAAAAATAAAAAAAAATAAAGGAAAAAGGGAAAGATAGTAAAAAAAAACACGAAAAGAATATTTTTATTTTATATTAATTTTAATTTTTTTATAAGAGTTTTTTACTTGAATAATATAAAAAAATAAATATGAAAATAGGATAACATGAATAATATTTACGGGAATAGGCAAAACCAACAGTGGAATACTAGTGCCGCTTGACCCATCGACAACACCACTTTATTTTAAAAAAAAAACTGTTTTTTTTCAGGTGCAACTGATCAATTGGCGACACTTGTATTTAATACTAGAAAATACAATTTTTTTAACAGTATACGAAAAAAAGAAAAAAGTATTTTTTTATTGGTGTCATTGATGTGACAGGCGGCACCCAAAATGTTTTAAATTTTTTGTTTTTTTTAAGCTGAAAAGAAAAAACTAGTGTTTTAAAATTTTTCGGATATTAAAACATGAACCCATGAGCAACGAATCACATCTGCATCAACCGTCAGGCTGGTGCCGTCTGACCACCAAAAGCTTGACTCAAAAATTATCTGCAATTGCAAATTGGCAATGGTTAAAGACAACCCTACCATTGTTGTATCGGTGCTGATTACCGAAATGTAAGGATGGTTCCACTATCGAGTTTCATACAGGAAGGATGGTTGGCTAAATAAATGGCCATGGATCAATTGTACGGAGATTGGGATGCTTCGTACAACAAATTCCAATGGTGGATTGCCGTAATGCGATAGTACGTTCCAGAGATTGTCGTTGAGTTGCATACATTACCTTATCACGACCGAAGCAACCAACTACATCCGGGGAAAAGAACTTTTCATCGAATGTTTTGGAATTCGATCCCTGAATTCAGGCCTTTCCCTATTGTAAGTCGCTTGTGCAGGTAGATGAGACTTGGCTGTACGAGAAATATATGCAGATCTTTCTTATTGCAATTACACAAGATGAAAACAAGAACATTCTACCAATAGCTTTTGCCATCGTCGAACGAGAGAACTTAGAGTCGTGACAATTTTTTGTGGAGAACTTGCAGAGATATATTGTCACTCAAGACAAAGTTTGCATCACTTCGAATAGATCAAATGGACTAGTTGCAGCAATCAGGCATTCGGGTGTTCCGTGGAAATCTGTTTACTATATCAAGTACATTACGGTGAACTTTTCCACAAGGAATTCAAAATGCGGATTGACAAAGACAAGTTGTGAATATGGGTAATTATTTCTCATTTTTTCCCATATGTTTACATTTTGTCAAACGACACGTAACAAGTTGTAACAATTTAGGATATGAGGTGGAGTCACATCGATTCAGACAAAGATGGGCTGACCTCGAAGCTGATATGTATGTTCAAACTACTGCTACACTACAACAGTGATTTGAGAGTATGGAGCCCTAGCAATGGGCTCAAAGTTTCGATAACGGTTGTAGAAGCCCAAAATTTGCCCCATCCCAAATACATTTACAACTTAAATCCCAATAACCCAATTTAATCCAAACTAAATTGAACCCAAGCTACCCAAACCCAAAACAATTCAGACCCAAAACCCCTAGCCCAACTACAAACCCTAAGCCCAAATAAAAAAAAGAAAGGAACCTTAATCTTCCTAAATGTAGTTGCTGCCGACTCAGCCTCTGCCACCTCCCACTTGCCTCTGACATCACTGCGACCACAGCCCAAGGTCACGTCCACCGTCCATCCTCAGCACCTACACACATTAAAAGAGACAAGACAGAAAATAAAAAAAAATAAAAGTTGTATGGCTATATAAGCCGATTAAAAGCCATGTTTGCGAGGGAACTTTTTGGATAGATACAAAAAGGGCATTCGATTCTTTTAAAGAAAATATATCAATTCCAACAAGATCAAAATAAAAGAATAGCATCAAGTTGAACAAAAAATCTCAGAAATCGAAATTGAAGGCCTAAGGTGACTGTTGTTTTCTTTTTTTCGTTTCTGTTTTATAGCCGAATCTACTCCTTTTATGTTCATATATACATAAATGTATAACATAAATAAAGAAAAAATAAATACAAAAAAATATAGAAAAAATACGCGGTGGCCGGCGAGGGCGACGACGGGACGAACGGCGGTGGCCCGGTGACCGGGATTCCGCCTGAGAGGGGAAGGCTTGGGAGGATTTTAAGAGAGGGTTTCAGTCTTTTTTTTTTAAGGAAGGAAGGAAATGAATTTTTTTCAAAAAAAACTTGACTTTTATAGCATAGCAAAACGGCACCGTTTTGTGCCTAGGGAATAGACGCCTAAACAGCGTCGTTTCAGGCCATACCTGATCCATCCGACCCGACCTGCTAGAGCATCCGCGTGTTTTTGTTTAAATGGGTTATTTATGCGCGCGGTCCTTTCTCTTTTTTGATACTTCGCAGTTAAGTTTTTATGGATTTTTAATTTGGCCCCATAATTTTTTGCGGTTTCAATTTAGTCCCCACTAATATGCTGCGTTTTGATGGGAAGGAGTAATTGTTGTTTTGGTCCTCCTAGGTTACGCGCGTGTTGCATTTTGATCCTTTTTCTTCATTTCTTTTTTAAAATCTCCCCAAAACTTCGTGTTTGTTTCAAATTTAGTTCTTTTTTTTTCAAATTTAAGTTTATTTTCATATTATCTTTGCTATTTTATTTTATTTAAATATTATTTATATTATTCTCATGATTATCATTCTTGTTATTACTGTTATTTTTGTTCCTTTTATTATTTATTATCAATATATTATTATTATAGCTGCTATCATTATTTCTAAAATATATATTACTTACATATTTTTAATATTATAATATATTTATGTAATATTATTAAAAAGTTGTTTTTTTTTAACATTGTTAGTATTTATATTATGTATATATTATGTAAATATTCTAATACTATATTATATATACATATATATTTTTCATATTATTATGTATATATGTTTTTAATATCATATTTTTATATATTGTTATGTATATACTTTAATATTGTTAGTTATATATCTTTTATACTATTGTACATATATTTCTAATACTATATTATATATTCCTAACACCATTACTATTTTTATATATATATATATACACGTACTTATGTAGCATGTGAATAGTTTTTTTATATATACTAATATCATTTCTAATATAGGTATATTTATTGTATATATTTTATATATATATTATGTACATATTTTTAATGTTTTCATGTATATATTTCTTATACTATCCCATGTAATGTATTTTGATCATCTTATGTACATACATCTTTTTGTTATTATTATTATTATTATTATTATTATTATTATTATTATTATTATTATTATTATTGTTAGTATATGTTCTATTATATATATATATATTTTATAACTATATTAGGCATGTATTTTTAACACTATATTATGTATATACTCTTAATATTATTATGTATTTTTAATATATATATATGTACATATTTATTATTAATATATATTTTCTTTCTTATGTTTTTTTTTATTATTTTTAATGTATTGTATATGTTCATTTTATATGTTTTATATATACATCTATTATGTATATGCTTTAATATTATTATTATGTATACACTTTCCATTTCTATTATTACAGAAATTTTAACACACATATATATATATATATATATATATCTAGCATTATTAGTATTTCTTTTAATATTAAGTTTACGTCACCTTACTTATTATTCTTATATGTTTATATATATGTTCGTTCTTATTTCGCGACTTAATAATATTTTAATCATGTTTAATATCGCATACGTTGTTATTGTTTTAATATTATTATCGTAGTTATTATTTGTTTCAACATATTTCTAACTCTGTTATGTTTTGTTACCTCCCATTTTTGTATCATCTCGCTGTTCACCACTTTAAAAATTTTTATTCATGTTTTTTTAATTTCAATAAATAAGGCAATGTACCGATTTAACATTAAGCCGTCGATTTCATCGCTATGTTGGGTGAAATTCATCGGCTCGTGTTAAAGACGGAACACCCTTCTAAAAATCGATAACTAAAAAATTCTCATTTTTCAATTAAATCACGATTAAATGTTAAATTGAATTCGTATTTTTGAAAATCAAGACAACACGAGTTTAATAAAGATACCAATTTTGGGCGTCGCGAGGGTGCTAATACCTTCCTCGTGCGTAACCGACTCCCGAACTCTATTTTTCTCTAGATTTTCGCGTAGACCTAAATTTGGCCTTCATTTTGGTTCAAGAATAAATTTTCTTTTAAAAAAAGATGATTTATTAGGTTTCCGATCACACCTAGAAAAAAGATCGGTGGCGACTCCCTTTTTTAATAAAATCGAAAGTCAGTTTTCAAATTTTCAATAAATTGCCTCAATTAGAGACCGAAAGAAAAATTTTTACGTCGCTACAGCTGGCAACTCCACTGAGGACAATTTTTGAGAGTCGAGTCGAATTAAACGGGTGTTGTCAAAATTTTTAAATTTCCTTTTTCAAATTAATATTTAGTCGTGATCCGAAAATTGTGTTTTTGAAAAGTCATGTATTTGCATCGTGTTGTATATATTCTTCTAACTTGTTTTATCTTGTTGCTTTTCAGCTTTAAATTTTTATGGTTTTAGTATTGGTTTAGTTTTTAAATAAAAAAGGTTTGTGAGTTTCTCCCCACACACTGTGCACTTGCATTTTGCATAACATGAGCTCTCTACCCGGGCTCCGTCCGTTTAAGTGGAAGTAAACGCTATGCCTTCGTGAGTTAACTCGTCCCTCTGCACAGGCTAGTGAATACTTCCGGGTTACATATGACTTATGCTTTCGTGAGTTAACTTGTCCCTCCGCATAGGCATAAGTAAATGTAATCCTTCGAATTGAACTCGTGAGCCTGTGATGGGCTATGACCGAGGCTTCGTACTAGTCTTAGTAGACGATAGTACGAACAATTCGAGTACCTGCCTAAAACTGAAACCGCATATAGTGAACCGTACGAGCCACCTAATTAGAGCCATGCCGAACCTCCGTCCGTTTAGTAGTCACCAAAATAAGTGCACGAGAGGAACGCCTCTCACCTTTTGCATTTTCACTTTCTATACAAGGGGATTGGGTCTGTTTAATAAACTAGATCGGGTAGTTCGATTTGTTAAATTTTCCATGTTTTTCTGCCTGCATTTAATTACTAATCAAGGTTGTTTGTCTTTGCCTTATTTTTTTTTCCATCATGCATTATAGGCATTATATTAGGAAGGTGTTGACTAGAGATCGGTTGCCAAAAAACGAGTTTCTAATGAAAGAGTCAATTATACAAACAACCGAGAAGAATGTCATGGTTCGGGACTGGTCTCTAAAAACTCAGAAAGAAAAAGGGGATAGTCTAATGGAGGGATGTATTGCCAATCTTCCCGAGCACGTAACTATGAATGTTCGCTAGAATAACCTTGAAGATTTGGTTCGGTTTTGGAATCAGTGGGACTCAGACACTAGGGGTATCTTCACTGAGAGATACGGGGATGTAGCCAACCTGATTGCCATCGACGTTGACGAACGATTGATTCAAGCCATGGTCAGATTCTGGGATCCAGCTTACCAGTGTTTTACCTTCAATCAAGAAGACATGACCCCGACTATAGAAGAATATGCTGCTTTGCTTCGTATCTATAATGTGCAATTCTACAAAATATATGTGAAAGAGCCTAAGCCGATGACCTTCAAGAAAAAGTTAATGAGATTGACAGACATGACCGACACATGGGCTAAAAAATTGATAAAGAAGAAGAATGAAAATAGCTGTATTCCGTGGTTTTTCCTGCGGGATTTAGTCCTAAATCATCCCGATATTTTGAAGAGAGTGAATCTGTTTGCTTTGGCCATTTACGGATTGGTCGTCTTCCCAAAAGTTCTGGGACATGTAGAGGTTGCAGTAGTGGACTTCTTTGAAAAGTTAAAACAAGGAATCAACCCTATCCCAACTATTTTGGCCGAGACCTTCAGATCCCTAAGCAGTTGTAGGAGGAAAGGGAAGGACGCTTTATCGGATGTGCGCAATTGCTTAATGTTTGGATTTTGAGCCATTTCTGGAAAGTAGAGCGCACACCGTACCACATGTTTTCAAAAACCTTCGCTCCGTTGGAAGGTTATCTTGAGAGAGAATGGCCAAAGGATGTCACCGAAGAGCATTGGGTTTTAGTTTTTTAGAACCTTCGAGCTGAAGATGTAACCTAGAGAGCACCGTGGATACGCCCGTCAGTTCTGTTATACAAGGTTGGAAATCAAGATTGGGTGCCACTACTCGGGTTATGGGGAGGAGTTGGATACGCTCCGTTAATGGTCCAAAGGCAATTTTCTTCACGATAATTCATACCCGCCACCGGAGGATTAGCACAGTCCGAGTTTGTTTTTTTGGGTGAAGGATATATGAAGAGGGTCCGAGATACTGCAAAGTCTTGGAAGAAAATTCATCTGATGGAATTGGCTCTATATGTTGATACCCTCACCCAAGATTACGACATATGGAGGAAGCAACGGGTAAACAGTCAGCAATTCTCGTTGACAAACTACACTGTCTAGAATCCTTTCTCGGAGGAAATGCTGTCTGAGTTAGAAATGGCAAGACAAGAATTTGAACGAGAAAAGGCCAAGATGTCTCAGGACCTTAGTGCTCTTCAAGAGGAAAACTACCAACTGAATATCGACATTCAGATTGAAAGATCCAGAACCGAGAAAGTGCAAAAAGAAGCTGAAGTCATAAGAAATGAATTAAGGGACCTCCATCTGGAAAATAAAAAGTTAAAAGGCACAATAAAGAATAGTGGGCTGGGCAAGTCATCAGCTGAATGGAAAGAAGAATTAAACAATATCAGAGGAGGAATGAAATTTTGGAAAGGAAAAGCGAAAAAAGAAGAAGAAAAGGCTGCGCGGGCTATGATGGAGCTAAGGAAGAAGAACGCTGAATATGAAGCTGTGTCTGCCGAAGTAATGACTAGTCAATCTAAACGTCAAGAACTAAAAGAGAGGATATGGGATTTAGAAGATATGCTGCAAGATATTCTCTTGGAGGCTTTGGAAGAAAATAATAGTCAATATGATAGAGATATTCGTGCTTACAAAGAGGGCCTCCAGGAAAAAGAAATGCAACTTAGCTATTTGATCAATAAAATTCATGGGGTAGCCATGCACGTGGTACAACTATCGGAAGAAGCTGAAATTCTTATTTGTCAATTCCCTCTAAGCGAAAGATCAAACATATCAGAATTCTTAGCACGAGTAAAGAAAATTGGCGATATAGCTAGGAAGTTTGTGTAATGGCTGAATCGAAAATAGCGAAATGTTTTGTAATGGACTCTTTTGATAAATAAAATGCCTAAATAGGGCCCGTCTTGAAATCAACACTAATTCTTGCATATTCATTCATGACTAACATTCATTTGACATTTATGCATTCATTCATTCATTCATTGCATATCCCATAATCGTTCGCTGAGGTTAAAAAATACAATTCGCAGTTGTAATACCACAAGACTGGAACCACGTCATTTGTATAGGACACGCCGACAAGCTAGAGTAATGGAGGCTGAATTCAATGAAAGGATTGAAAGGATGGAAATAATCTAAAGGGAATTATAAGAGCAGTTGGCCAAGTCGCAGCAAGAGACAAGAGACTTAATGGTGAGATCTCGAGAAGAATCGTTCAAACAGAAAGATCAAATGGCCAAGATAATGGAAATGATGTCAGCTTTAGTTAAGGGAAAGGGACTCATGCAGAGCCCTGACGTCGAGGAACCTCGGTCAAGAGTTAATCACAATCAAGATCCACTCTGTCCCCCAGGATTCACTCCGCCGCATGCCCACGTAACACAAAGAGGGTACACCCAAGGGGAACCCACGGACCTGGAGCAACGGCCGGTGCCACCTACTCATTTAGGGCAAAAAATATTCATATCAAATCCTGGAGCTAATCCTGCCAATCCAATTGTTCCATATTTGGATGATCCAGCAGAAATAGCCAGGTTGAAAATGGATGATCACGAGGCTCAAGAGAAGTATAGGAGCTTGGAGGAAAGACTTAAAGCAATAGAAGGCACTAAAGTCATCTCTGCATTAGGTGCTAAAAAACTCAGTTTGGTACTAGATCTAATTCTGCCTCTGAAGTTCAATGTGCCTGATTTTGAAAAGTACGATGGGATAAGATGTCCAAAAGCGCATATTGTCATGTTTTGCCAGAAAATGACCGGTTATGTGAATGAAGATAAGCTACTCATACATTGTTTTCAAGATAGTCTAGTAGGATCAGCTCTTCGGTGGTATAACCAGCTTAGTAGGGAAAAGATCTGATCCTGGAAGGACTTGGCATCAGCATTCTGTGAGTAGTACAAGCATGTATCGAATATGGTGCCTGATCGAATGACTCTACAAATGATGGAAAAGAAACCAGCAGAAACCTTTAGGCAATATGCTTAAAGGTGGAGAGATATCTCGGCTCAGGTGGAACCACCACTGACTAAGACTGAGATAACAGTCCTTTTCATTAATACTCTAAGAGCACCATTCTATGACAAGCTGGTGGGAAGTGCTACGAAGGACTTTGCAGATATTGTAATATCCGGTGAGCTTATAGAGAATGCCGTCAAGAGCGGTAGAATAGAAAGTCAAGAAAGTTTAAGAAGGGTAGCGCCCATGAAGAAGAAAGAACCAGAAGCCCATATGGTGGGAGTGGGAAGTCGTTATACCCCTGATCCGTATCCAAACCAACCCCGACCTCAAAATTATCCATCTTTGAATTTTTATTACCCTCCTCAAACCCCGTACTACCAAACACCACCTCCTTCCTACCCCGTATACGCCACGAACAACCAAAGACCCGTCGTCACATTCCCACAAAGCGCTGTACCCGTTCAAAGCCAACCTAGAAACGAACCAAGACCAGCAAGGCCCAATCCCGAGAGACCGCAGTTTACTCCTATCCCTGTGTCGTATAGGGAATTGTACCCAAAACTTTTAGAGAAACAATTGTCTCCCCATTATATGGCACCCCTGAAGCCCCTGTACCTGAAATGGTATGATTCTAACACTAGCTGTGTATACCATACTGGAAACCAAGCGCATTCTATGGAAAACTACCTTGCCTTCAAAAGGAGAGTTCAAGGACTCATGGATGCGGGTATTCTGCGATTTGATGGTACTGGCGGTACGGCTGGGAACCCATTCCCAAACCACACTGAAGGGAATGTGAGCGTAGTGGGAGAGGATGACAAACGACAAAGCAGAAGATGGGTTTCTGAAATAAGAACACCTCTGCAGAAAATCTGGGAGGTACTAGTTGAAAAGGAGTTGCTCTGTCATCTTAGTAGAGTATTCGAAGGAAGAAATGCAAAAGGTCAAAGTTTTTGCAAATTCCATGGTATTGAAGGGCACAACATTCAGTCCTGCGAGAAGTTCAGGAGATTACTGCAAAATATGATGGATAATAAGGAGATTGGGATCTTTTATAAAGGCGAAGAGGCTGATAGAGGAGAAATATGCGCCTCTGACAATCAATTATCAGGTTTCCCGTATAGCGCCTGTAGCGACGTAAAAATTTTGGTTTGGGGTCGCTAATTGTGGCGATTTAGTGAAAACTTGAAAACTAAAGTTTAATTTTGAAATAAACAGGGAGTCGCCACCGATTTTTTTTCTAGGTGTGATCGGACACCTATTAGATTTCTTTTTTCTTTAAAACGAGAAAAAGGCCGAGTTTAGGTCTACGTTAAAAGCCAGAGAAAAATTAGGGTTCGGGAGTCAGTTACGCGCGAGGAAGGTATTGGCACTCTCGCGACGCCCCAAAATTGGTATCTCATAAACACGTGTTGTCTTGATTTTCAAAAATACGAGTTCAATGTAACATTTAGTCGTGACCCGATTAAAAAGACGAGAAATTTTAGTTTTTTTCCCCTTTTTTTGAGAAGGACATACCGTTTTAACACGAGTCAATTAATGTTCACCCAACATAGCGATGAAATCGATGACTTAATGTTAAATCGGCATGTTGCCTTACTTGTTGAAATTAAAAATTATGAGTAAAACATTATTTAAAATAAGAATTCGTAAATAATACAAAACAACGATGCTATTAATAATGAAATATTAAAACTGAGAATATTAAAACAACAATATTAATATTTACAAAAATAGAAATGATGTACTACCAATATGATAAGAAAAATAATATATTCATAATGACGATAGAAAATAACAATATATACATAAAATATACATATGCATATATATACATAACATGCATAATATGATAAAAAATCTATGTGATGTAATATTGAAAATATATACAATATGGTATTCAAAAGATAGATATATAAAACATAATACTAAAATATATACACATAATATATAAGAATATATATATAATAAAGTATTAGAAATTTGTACACGACATATATAAAAACAAGGTGTTAAGAATATACATATGGAATATAATATTAAAAGTATGTATAAAAAATGTATATATATATATATATATAATATAGTATTAAAATATATGCATAATATATTAAAGAATAATAATGTTATAAACAACTAGTAATAATACTTCATAAATATATATACGTACTAAAAGTATACATAATAATAATATATACATACAAAGTACACTAATATTTAAACATAATAATAGTAAACATAATATTAATATTAAATAAAATTAATATTACAAATTTAATTTGAGAGCAAAAATGACAAAAAGGACTAAATTCGGATTAAAAACAAAGTTTTGGGCAAATTTTAAAATAAAAAATAAATCAGAGGATCTATTTGAATGCGCTTGCAAACAGTGGGGGCCAAAAAAGTAATTTTCCCAAGCCTTTAAAACGCTGCGCTTGGCCAGGGACTATATTGAGAAGCGCTACAAAGTTCAGGGCCAATTCTTAAATACATATAAACCTAATTTAAAACATCAAAAATGCGGAATGACCTATTGCGCAGATAACCCCTAAGAGCAAAAACGCTCGGATCTTTGTCCAGAGCGGGTCGGATCGGGTCGGGTAAGGCTTAAACGACGTCGTTTTGGGGCTTAAGTGTAGCCCTCAAAACGACGTCGTTTTGGAGGGCTATAAATAGGCCCATTTTCAGAAAAAAAAATAATTTGAAGGGAGAAAAGAAAAAAAAGAAGAAAGGAGAGGGAAAGAGAGGGGTTTGCTTGGACGGGGGGTCGGTCATCGGTCGATCACGGATCTGTCACGGCGTTGGCGTCGGCCACCGTACACTGGCGGGTCGATTTTTAAAAAAAGTAATTTTTTTTTCCTTTTTTTTGCTGTTTATTTTAATACTTTGTTATATTTTTAATATATATGTATGTATAAAATAGGCCTAAGGCCGAAAAATGAAAAAAGAAAAAAGAAAAATGATCACCTTTAGTTTTCCAGTTTTTTTATTTTAATATCTTTGATTTTCTAATCTTGGTTGTGCTTACTTGTTTTTGTGCTATGATTTCTATATATTTTTGAACTTTTGAAAGAAAAAAAAAGAAGAACCCTTTTTACATTTTGTTTCATGGCTTTTATAGCCTGTTTTCACTATCTGTTTGTTCTCTTTGTTGCTGTTGCGTGTCTTTCTCATTTTGCAGGGCATGGCTGGTGTTGGTGGAGCAGGTGGCCGGCAGTCAGGGGCATGGGGCCGTCAGAGGGTTGGTGTCGCAAGTGGGGGGTAGGTTTGGCTGAACTTAGGGTTTGGTTAGGGTTTGCTGATTGTATGGGTTTGGGCCTCTGCTGGGTTAGTTTAGGTGGGTATTTGGGCTATTGTAAAAAGGGTAATTGAATTGAGGGTTTGTAATGTAAATGGGCCTTGAAATTGGGCCCAAAATTGGCCTGTACAGCTGCCCCTCTTTGCTCATTGTCGTGCAACGGGAATAGAGCAAAGACATAATGAAAGGCCAATTTTGCCCCGTCTTGCCGAGTCTTGACTTCATCAGCGCTCTTCTTTCTTAAGTAGTCTCCTTCCAGTCCGTCGCATCTTGTAGCTTTGGTTCAATCCACTGCATCTTCTGATATATGCCTTGTAACTTCAATCCACTCCGATGTAACTTCAAGGATATGAGATTTGTGGCTTTGATCTGCTTCCAAGCAGCTTCATAAAGATGAAGTCTACAGCTTCAATCTGCTATTCTATCGCTTCAGTGAGATAAGGTTTGTGGTCTTTTCTTCTGCTCCACTGCAACTTCAGGGGGCCAAATCTGGTGTCTTCCATCAGCTCCAATCTTTATTCTTTACTTTGCATGTGATCCTGAGCTCAACTCATTTCTCGCAATATGAATTGACTCTTAAAAACAGATATTAAAAACAGAAATTGAAAATAGCTCAACACGTGAGCCAAGGCTCAACTCATCTCTCGTAATACGAGTTGGTCTTTTTGAAACTTAATTTGAAAAGTAGATTTCGAAAAGAACAAAAATTAAAAGGCTCAACTCACCTCTCGTACTATGAGCTGATTTTTGAAAAACATGAATTTAAAAGGCTCAACTCACCTCTCGCAATATGAGTTGATTTTTAAAAACAGAAATTAAAAGGCTCAACTCACCTCTCGCAATATGAGTTGATTTTTGAAAACAGAAATTGGAAATACCTTAGCTTGTGAGCCAAGGCTCAACTCACCTCTCGCAATATGAGTTGATTTTGAAAAGTAAAAATTAAAGACAGAATTTGAACAAAAGAATTTGAAAATACCTCGGCATGTGACCCTGGGCTTAACTCACTTCTCGCAATATGAGTTGACTTTTGAAAAATAGAATTAAAAATACCTCAGCGTGCCCCGAGGCCCAACTCACTTCTCATAATATGAGTTGATTTTTGAAAAATAAATTGAAATTACCTCAACGTGTCTTGAGGCTCAACTCACCTCTCGCAATAAGAGTTGATTTTTGACAAACAGGAATTGAAATTACCTCAGCGTGCCCCGAGGCTCAACTCATTTCTCGCAATATGAGTTGAAATTTGAAAAGTAGGAATTGAAAACAGAATTTGAAAGACAAATCTTAAAAATACCTTGGCATGTGACCCGAGGCTCAACTCACCTCTCGCAATATGAGTTGATTTTCTAAAAAATATAAATTGAAGACCGAAATTGAAAATACCTCAGCGTGTCCTGAGGCTCAACTCACTTCTCGCAATATGAGTTGATTTCTGAAAGCAACAATAAAAGCATCAAAATACCAAAACCTGTTATTTGGTAGAACTCAGGAGTCTTTCCTTTGATTCAATACAGCTATCATCACGACCTCTTGCTCTACTGGATTACCTGTATATGCCATACATGATGTTATCATGATATGCACATGTTCGTCTTAAATGCCTTTATGCCTACATGATTATGCAGTGCTCCTTAAGCATGTTTGTCGTATGTCCTTTTCGCCACAATTTTTGAGGATCTGCGTTCATTGTTTTGATTCTCGACTTTCTCTTTAGGCCTCGTACCCGTCTTCAAACTTTACGAGCAATCGATGTTTCTCAGATATCACTCTTTTGCCCCTGGTTAAACTTTGTTCTTGCTTTGAGGCTCTTGTGCTTATCAAATTTTCATCCAGGTAATGCTTAACATTTCTTTTGTTTAGAGTATGTCATTTCACTATTTATCACATAATGAGATGCATGAAAATGATCATGTAGGGACAAAATGGGTATTTCACATCCATTTATTTCAAAGGTAACAAACAAAGAAAGTTAACCAAAAATAGTAAGAAATGTCATCAAGAGAACAAAAGGGTCGCATTCAATGGATACAAATGCTCTAGATATTCAACACATGAACTATTCCACGTTCCTCAATCAAGAATCTTTTCAAGCATGGCTTCTTGCATAGAAGATTTCAAGTTTTCAGATATGCTTCAAATACTGTAGTCTCGCTGTTTGTCGTACCGTTTAAACGCCTTGCCTTATAAGCCGAGTGTTTGCTTCATTAGAACGCCCTTTCGAGTTTTCATCCTAATCTTTTGTGTTTAATCAAAATGCCCATTTCGGGTTTCGCTTTGCCTGATCCTCTTTTTTTTTTTAGAAACCCTTTTTGGGTTTTCATCTTGATTTTATTTTTTCAAGCATAATATTTCTTCACAAAGATCTCGAGTTTCATCGGATTCGGTAACTCCTTCCCATCCATCTCTGGTAAGGATCAAAGCTCCACCGAGAATGCCTTCTTTACAACGTATGGTCCTTCCCAATTTGGTGCCCATTTTCCTCGCGAGTCTCTTTTTGTATTGAGAGAATTTTTCTCAAAGACGAGTTCTCCTTCATGGAATTCTCTTGGTCGTACCTTCTTGTCATGGGCTGCGATCATTCTCTTCTGGTACATCTGTCCATGACAAATCGCTCTTAGACGTTTTTCTTCGATAAGGTTCAACTGATCATATCGAGCTCGAACCCATTCTGCTTCTTCTAACTTTGATTCCATTAAGACTCGTAGAGAGGGGATCTCAACCTCGATAGGTAGCACAGCTTCCATTCCATAGACCAGAGAAAAAGGAGTTGCTCCCGTAGATGTCCGTACGGATGTACGATATGCATACAAAGCAAATAGTAGCTTCTCGTGCCAATCTTTATATGTCTCAGTCATTTTCTCAATGATCCTCTTAATATTTTTGTTGGCTGCTTCAACAGCCCTGTTCATCTTTGGGCGATAGGGCGAGGAGTTATAATACTTTATTTGGAATTGCTCGCACACTTCTTTCATCATCTTGTTGTTCAGATTTATGGTGTTATCCGAAATGATTCTTTCAGGAGAACCATATCGGCAAATGATTTCCTTTTTCAAAAACCTGCAAACTGCAGTCTTTGTCACATTGGCAAACGAAGCGGCTTCTATCCATTTTGTGAAATAATCGATAACCACAAAAATGAATCGATGTTCATTTGAAGCTTTTGGATAAATTGGCCCTATAACATTCATGCCCCACATAGAAAAAGGCCACGGAGAAGTCATGACATGAAGAGGAGAATGGGCTACATGAATTTTATCGCCATAGATTTGACATTTGTGGCATTTTCTTGCAAAATTGATGCAGTCACTTTCCATCGTCAGCCAATAATAATCGAGTCTCATGATCTTTCTGGCCATATTGAAACCATTGGTATGTGTTCCACAGATTCCCTCATGGACATCTTCAAGTATTTTCTTAGCTTCAACATCATCCATGCATCTTAAGAGCACTTGATCTTTTCCTCTTTTGTATAGGATATCCCCATCAAGAACAAATCCCGCTGCTATTCTTCTGATTCTTCTTTTGTCGTTCTCATTTGCTTGTTCGGGATAGCTTTGATTCTTGAGATATTCTAAGATATCATGGAACCATGGCCGTCCGTCTGCTTCTTTCTCAATGCTACAACAGTGTGCAGGGACCTCGTATATGCTCATTTTGAGGGGCATTATTTCTGCTTCTTTATTTGCTTTGAACATGGAAGCCAAAGTGGCCAGGGCATCAGCCAATTGGTTTTCTTCTCGTGGGAAGTAATGAAAAGTTATTTCTTTGAACTCCTTGATCAATTCAGCCACTAAATCACTGTACTTAATCAATTTCGGGTCTCTCACTTCCCAATCTCCACGGATCTGGTAAACCACTAGGGCTGAGTCCCCGTACACCTCTAAGATTTCGATGTTTCGTTCAATAGCTGCGCGAAGTCCCATGATACAGGCCTCATATTCTGCTATGTTATTGGTACAGAAGAAATTCAGTCTTACAGTGAACGGATAATGATTCCCATCTGGTGATACCAGGATTGCTCCAATTCCATGTCCCAAGGCGTTTGACGCACCATCAAAGCTCATCCTCCATGGCTTCTCTTTTGATGACTCGGATTCCTTTTCTGTGATGCACATTAAGTCTTCATCTAGAAAATCAAACCCCAATGGCTCGTATTCCTCCGTTGTTCGAGTTGTGAAGAAGTCCGTTATTGCACTTCCTTTTATCGACTTTTAGCTCACATAGACAATGTCGTACTCTGATAGTAAGATCTACCATCGTGCCATTCTTCCTGAGAGTGCTGGTGATTCCATTATGTATTTTATTGGGTCCAGCTTTGAAATTAGCCATGTCGTGTGATACAACATATATTGTCTGAGTCTCCAAGCTACCCAAACCAGAGCGCAACAGTATTTCTCAATAGACGAATACTTTGCCTCATATTCAGTGAACTTTTTGCTGAGGTAGTAGATCGCCTTTTCTTTCTTTCCTGACTCGTCGTGTTGCCCTAGTACGCAACCCATTGAATTTTTGAACACAGTCAAATACAATATCAAGGGTCTTCCCGGAGTTGGCGGTACTAGCACTGGAGGACTAGACAAATATTGTTTTATTTTATCAAAGGCCACCTGGAATTCCTCATTCCATTCTCCCGGGTTATGTTTTCGAAGAAGCTGAAATATTGGGTCGCATTGGTTGGTAAGCTGAGTGATGAATCGGGCAATGTAATTTAAGCTCCCTAAAAATCCTCTGACTTCCTTTTGCGTGCGCGGAGGTGGTAACTCTTGGATGGCTTTTATTTTATCTGGATCAACCTGAATACCTCTTTCACTGACAATGAAGCCTAGCAACTTTCCTGAGGTAGCCCCAAATGTACATTTGGCTGGATTAAGCTTTAACTGAAACTTTCTCAGCCTTTCGAACAACTTCTTGAGGTTCACTACATGCTCTTCTTCCCCTCGGGATTTAGCAATCATGTTGTCGATGTAGACCTCTATTTCTTTATGCATCATGTCATGGAATAACGTCATTATAGCCCTCTGATATGTTGCCCCAGCATTCTTTAACCCAAATGCCATCACCTTGTAGCAGAATGTTCCCCACATTGTTACGAAAGTAGTTTTCTCCATATCCTCAGGGGCCATCTTGATCTGATTATACCCAGAGAATCCATCCATGAAAGAAAACAATAAATGTTTTGCTGTGTTGTCCACCAACGTATCAATATGTGGTAAGGGAAAATTATCTTTAGGGCTTGCTCAGTTCAGGTCACGGTAATCCATGCACATTCATACTTTGCCATCTTTCTTTGGTACCGGGACTATGTTAGCCACCCATTCTGGATATTTGGAGACTAGTAGGAAGCCAGCATCGAATTACTTCTTGACTTCCTCTTTTATTTTCAACAGCATTTCGGGTCTCATCCGTATTAACTTTTGCTGGATTGGTTTGCATTCTGGCTTTAATGGGAGCTTATGGACCACTACATCTTCATTTAATCCTGGCATGTCCTGATATGACCATGCGAATACATCTTTGTACTCACGGAGCAAAACGATCAAATTATACCTGGTGCTCTTTGAAATAGAAGTCCCAATCTTCACTTCTTGCTTCCTTTCTTCAGTGCCCAAATTTATTGTTTTAAAAGATTCTTCATGAGGCAAAATCTGTTTATCCTTTTGTTCCACCATTCTTAACAAGTCAGGAGACGAGACGTAATCTTCAACATTTTCTTCGGGTTCGAATTCTCCTAAACAAACAGCCTTCTCAAAATCAATTTCAAGACTCGTAACGGGTTTGTTCATGTCGTCGATATCTGAGCACCTGAAAGTTGGATGGAAAAGGAAATTATAGAGAGGCATCTGAGTATTGAAACCAACAAACGAAATGTTATGTCATGACATGAGGCAAATGTAAGGATAGGCTATGAAATGAGAAAATGGTTATGAAATTAGTGATAATGCGAAAAATCGTGACAAAATACATCTTTATTGATATTCATTTGAATGATAAAGAGCGAATGCAAGCTCTTACGAAAGAATTCTATTATATCTAAGGACACAATAGAGGGTTAATGTTTAAGCATTACTTTGAAGACTTATAAACTACAAGAAGGTCCTCGGCAGTCCAATTGTTCAACATGAAACCTGGGGGACAAGGGCATATCCTTGAGACGTCTTTACTTGTACCAGCCCCTTTGTCAATGACATTTATACTGACATTCTGAAAACCCTTCTTGATTAATACTAGCGTGCTCCGTGAATTATCATGCCCCGGGTATATCACTCCTGCAGATGTAAATGTTCTTGACAAAGGAGGGTACTCCATGGGTTCCCATTCTGGTTCTCGTCCCAAAGTTCTTGCAATCCTTCTTTCCTAATCTTTCTTCCACTGTCTTCTTCTTTGACGTTCGTCTGGCTGGAAACCTAAACCGTATCGAGCCTTATGATGCACTGGCCTCAGAGCCCTGACTATTCCTTGCTGAAATTTTCCAGGACCTTTCCTTGCTTGGGCTCCTCTTCCCACAGTCAACTTGATACCCATCTTGGTATTTCTCGACAATTTTGGCACCAAAATTCTGTTTCCCTCAGCAATAAAAGTGGCATTAACAAACTCAAAAGATCGGAAGGAACATTCTATTGCATCTTTGCTCACTTCCAAGTACGGTGCATCGACAGAGATGGATGTGACAATGTCTTCTTCTCCCTCGACAGTGACCAAACAGCTGTCCATGATAAATTTCACCTTTTGATGGAGGGATGATGGGACCGCTCCAGCGGAATGAATCCAAGGTCTTCCCAAGAGACAATTGTATGATGGTGTAATATCCATGACTTAAAATTCAACATCGTATATATAAGGGCCCACTTCCAGAGGGATCTCGATCTTTCCCATAACTTCACGCCTTGTCCCATCGAATGCCCTTACCGTGGAATGACAGGGCCTTAAATAGGACAGATCCATCAAAATTCTGGAAAGTGTGGCCAATGGCATAATATGCAGCCCTTGCAGCGATGAGCACGTTCTGTATTATGTAGCCCTTGCAGCGAGTCGTAATATGCAGCGCTTTCACCGAGCCTCTACCGTTTGGTAGTATCTCATCATCACTAAAAGAAATGAAATTGTCCGCATTCAGATTGTTTACCCACCTATCAAGCTTCTCAACAGATATGTTGTTGGCTACATAAGCTTGATTTAACACCTTCAATAAAGTATTCTGGTGTGGCTCTGAATTTAACAGTAGAGATAAAACTGAGATTCGTGCTGGCTGCTTACTCAATTGTTCCACCACATTGTATTCACTGTGTTTGATAAATTTCAAGAACTCCTGTGCTTCCTCCTCATCCATAGGCTTTTTAGTTTCTTACACGGATGGAGTCTCTTGCTCGACTTCGACCTCATACATCACTACTTTTCCTTTTTGTTTCAAGTCACTGTTCTTCTTTGCCTGCTCAATTTCTTTGGAATAACAACGCCCACTGCGGGTAAAATGGCCTACTTCCCCAATATCTCCAGTTGTGGCTTCGGGCTTTTCACCTTCAGGTGTGACGATGTTGACATCGTACCTCCACAGTACTGTTTTATTGTCCTTATAAGGGAAAGGAGATGGTACTTCGATTATCATTTTTGGTTTCACCGGCTCCTTCTTCGCGTTGTAATAAATTATTAACAGTCGGTCGGCGCTATACGGGAAACCTGATGATTGATTGTCAGAGGCACATATTTCTCTACTAGCGGCCTCTTCGGCTTTAGAAAAAATCCCAATCTCCTTATTATCCATCATATTTTACAGTAATTTCCTGAACTCCTTGCAGGACTGAAGGTCGTGCCCTCCAATACCATGGAGCTCACAAAAACTGTGACCTTTTGCATCTTTTCCTTCGAATTCTCCGTTAAGACGACGGAACAACCCTTTTTCAACTAGTACCTTCCAGATTCTCTGCAGAGCTGTTCTTATTTTAGAAACCCATCTTCTACTTTGTCGTTTGTCCTCCTCTCCTACTGCGCTCACATTCCCTTTGGTGTGGTTTGGGAATGGATTCCCGGCCGTACCGCCAGTACCATCAAATCGCAAAATGCCCGCATCGATAAGTCCTTGGACTCTCCTTTTGAAGGCAAGACAGTTCTCTATAGAATGCCCTTGGTTCCCGGCATGGTATGCACAACTAGCATTTGGATCGTACCATTTCGGGTATGGAGGTTTAAGGGGTGCCATGTAATGGGGAGATATCAATTACTTCTCCAAGAGTTTCAGGTATAGTTCCCCATATGACACAGGAATAGGAGTAAATTATGGTTTCTCGGGGTTGGGCCTTGTTGGTCTTGGTTCGTTTCTGGGTTGGCTTTGAACAGGTACAGTGTTTTGTGAGAATGTGGCGACGGGTCTTTGATTGTTCGTGGCGTATACGGGGTAGGAAGGAGGTGGTGTTTGGTAGTAAGGGGTTTGAGGAGGATAATAAAAATTTAGAGGTGGATAATTTCGAGGTCGGGGTTGGTTTGGATGCGGATTAGGGGCATAACGGCTTCCCATTCCCACCATGTGGGCTTCTGGCTCTTTCTTCCTTACGGGTGCTGCCTTTCTTGAACTATCAGAACCTTCCATCCTTCCACTCTTGATGGCACTCTCAATAAGTTCTCCAGATATTACGATATCCGAAAAATCCTTTGTAGCACTTCCCACCAGCTTGTCATAGAATGGTGCTCTCAGAGTATTGATGAAAAGAACCGTTATCTCAGTCTTCGTCAGTAGAGGCTCCACTTGGGCCAAGATATCTCTCCATCTTTGAGCGTACTGTCTGAAGATCTCCATTGGTTTCTTCTCCATCATTTGTAGAGTCATTCGGTCAGGCACCATATCTGACATATGCTTGTACTGCTCACAGAATACTGACACCAAGTCCTTCTAGGATCGGATCTTTTCCCTACTAAGTTGGTTGTACCACTGAAGAGCTGATCCTGTTAAAATATCTTGAAAACAATGTATGAGTAACTTATCCTCATTCACATAACCAGTCATCTTCCGGCAAAACATGATAAGATGTGCTTTTGGACATCTTGTCCCGTTGTACTTTTCAAAATCTGATACTTTAAACTTGGGAGGCAAAAATAAATCGGGTACCAAACTGAGCTCTTTAGCGCCCAATGCAGAGAAGGCTTCAGTACCTTCTATCGCTTTGAGTCTTTCTTCCAAAATCCTATACTTATCCTGAACATCATGATCATCTATTTTCAACCTGGCTATCTTCACTGGATCGTCCAAATTTGGAACAAGTGGATCAGCAGGACTAGCCCCTGGGTTTGGTACGAACACTCCTTGCCCCAAATTAGCAGGTGGTGCAGGTCGTTGTTCCAGGCCTGTGGGTTTCCATTGAGCGTACCCTCTTTGTGTTGTGTGGGCGTGCGGTGGAGTAAATCCTGGAGGATAGGGTGGACCCTGCTCGATGTTAACCCTTGACTGTGGTTCCACAACGTCAGGGTTCATAGGTCCCTTTCCTTTTGCTAGAGCTGACATCATTTCCATCATTTTGGCCATTTGGTCTCTTTGTTTGAACGATTCTTCTCGAGATCTCACCATTAAGTCTCTTATCTCTTGCTGCGACTTGGCCAACTGCTCTTGTAATTCCCTTTGAACTCTTTCCATCCTTTCAATTCTTTCATTGAATTCAGCCTCCATTGCCCTAGCTTGTTGACGTGTTCTATACGAATGACGTGATTCCAGTCTTGAAGTGTCGCAACTGTGAATTGTACGGTTTTAGCCTTGGTGGATGATTATGGTGACATGTATATGCAATGAATGAATGAATGAATGCATGACAAATGAATGATGAATGAATGTTAATCGTGAATAAATATGCAAAAATTTTGGTGTTGATTTCAAGATAGCCCCATACTTAGGTATCAAAAGAGTCTATTACAAAAAGTTTCGCCATTTTTCTTGATTCAACAGTTACACAAATTTTCTAGCCACATTGCCTTGTTTCTTTACTCGCTCTAAGAACTCTGACATGTTCGATCTTTGGCTCGGAGGGAATTGGTAACTGAGAGCTTCGGCCTCATCGGATAACTGCACAACTTGCATAGCCACCTTGCGAATTTCATTGATCAAGAAATCGAGTTGCATTTTTTTTTCTTGGAGACCCTCTTCGTAAGCATGGATGTCTCTATCATACTGACTATTCTTTTCTTCCAGAGCCTTCAAGATAGTATCTAGCTGTTGTTGACGGTCTTGCAACATACCTTCTAAATCCCGTATCCTCTCTTTTAGTTCTTGACGTTTAGATCGATTAGTCATTACCTCGGCAGACATAGCTTCATATTCAGCATTCTTCTTCCTTAACTCCATCATTGCCCGCGCGACCTTTTCTTCTTCTTTCTTTGCTTTTCCTTTCCAGAATTCCATCCCTCCTTTGATGTTGCTTAATTCTTCTTTCCATTCTACTGATGACTTGCTCAGCCCACTATTCTTGATAGTGCCTCTTAACTTCTTATTTTTCAGATGAAGGTCCCTTAAGTCATTTCTTATGACTTCAACTTCTTTTTGCACTTTCTCGGTTCTGAATCTTTCAATCTGAACGTCAATCTTCAATTGATAGTTTTCCTCTTGAAGAGCACTAAGGTCCCGAGACATCTTAGCCTTTTCTCGTTCAAATTCTTGTCTTGCCATTTCAAACTAAGATGGCATTTCCTCCGAAAAAGGATTCTGGACGGTGTAGTTTGTCGACGAGATTTGCTGACTATTCACCCGTTGCTTCCTCCATATGTCGTAATCTTGGGTGAGGGTATCAGCATATAGAGCTAATTCCATCAGATAAATTTTCTTTCAAGACTTTGTAGTATCTCAGACCCTTCTCATATAACCTTCACCCACGAAAGCAAACTCGGACTGTGATAATCCTCCGGTGACGGGTATGAATTGTCGTGAAAAAAATTACCTTTAGACCATTAATGGAGCATAACCAACTCCTTCCCATAATCCAAGCAGTGGCACCCAATCATGGTTGCCCATTTTGTATAACTGAACCGAAGGGCGTATTCATGGTGCTCTCCAGGTTACATCTTCAGCACGAATATTCTGAAAAACTGAAACCCAATGCTGTTCGGTGACTTCTTTTGGCCATTCTTTCTCGAGATAAGCTTCTAACGGGGAGAATTTTTTAGAAAACATATGGAACGGTGTGCGCTCTACTTTCCGTAGTGGCTCAGGGATCCAAACGTTGAGTAATCACAAGCACATCCGATGAAACGACCTTCCCTTTTCTCCTACTGGATGCTTAGTGATCCAAGGTTTCGGCAGATAGTTGGGACAGGGTTGATTCCTTGTTTTAACTTCTCAAAGAAATCCACTACTGCAAATTCTATATGCCCCAGAACTTTTGGGAAAACGATCAGACCGTAAATGGCCAAAGCGAACAGGTTTACCCTCTTCAATACGTGGGGGTGGTTCAGAACCAAATCTCGTAGGGAAAACCATGGAATACAGCTAGTTTCGTTCTTCTTCTTTATCTGTTTCTCGGCCCATGTGTCGGTCATGTCTGTCAATCTCATTAACTTTTTCTTGAAGGTCATCGGCTTGGGCTCTTTCACATATACGAAGCAAAGCAGCGTATCTTTTTATAGTCGGGGTCATGTCTTCTTGATTGAAGGTGAAACACTGGTAAGCTGGATCCCAGAATCTGACCATGGCTTGAATCAATTGTTCGTCAACGTTGATGGCAATCAGGCTGGCTATATCCCCGTATCTTTCAGTGAAGATTCCCCTAGTGTCCGAGTCCTACTGATTCCAGATTCGAACTAAGTCTTCCAGATTATTCTGACAAACATTCACGGTTATAAGCTCAGGCAGATTAGAAATACATCCTTCCATTAAACTATCACCTTTTTCTTTCTGGGTTTTTAAAGACCAATCTAGGACCACGGCATTTTTCTCGGTTGTTTGTATAATCAACTCTTCCATCAGAAACCCCTTTTTTTTGGCAACCGATCTCTAGTCAACACTTTTCTAAATGATGCCTATAATGCATGATGAAAAATAAAGCAAAGACGAACAATCACGGTTAGTAGTCAAATATAGGCAGAAAAATCATGGAAAATTTGTCAAATTACGCTATCCGATCTAGTTTATTAAACCAACCCAATCCCCTTGCATACAAAGTGAAAGTACAAAAGGTAAGAGGCGTTTCTCCCTTGTGCTTATTTTGGTGACTACTAAACGAGCGGAGGTTCGCATGGCTCTAGTTAGGGGGCTCGTACGGTTCACTATATGCGGTTTTGGTTCTAGATGGGTACTCGAACTATTCGTACCATCGTCTATTAAGACTAGTACGAAGCCTCGGTCGTAGCCCATCACAGGCTCACGAGATCAATTCAAGGGGTTACACTTACTTATGCCTATGCGGAGAGACAAGGTACTCACGAAAGCATAAGTCATATGTAACCCGAAAGTATTCACTAGCCTGTCATGAGGAGGATGAGTTAACTCACGGCGTAAAGGCGTTTTCACTTTCACTTAAACAGACGGAGCCCGGGTATAGAGCTCATGTTATGCAAAGATGCATGTGCACGGTGTGTGGGGAGAAACTCACAAACCTTTACGTTTTATTTTAAAAACTAAACTAAAAACTAAAACCATAAAACTTAAAGCTGAAAAACAAAAGGACAAAACGAGTTAAAAAAATATTTACAACATAATGCGAATGCATGACTTTTTGAAAACAAAAAAATTTGAGAATCACGACTAAATGTTAATTTGAACAAGAAACTTTGAAAATTTTGATAACGCGAGTTTAATTCCAGACACGACTCTCAAAAATGCGTCCCCGGTGGAGTCGCCAGCTGTAGCGACGTAAAAATTTTAGTTTTGGGTCACTAATTGTGGCGATTTAGTGAAAACTTGAAAATTAAAGTTTAATTTTGAAATAAACAGGGAGTCGCCACCGATCTTTTTTCTAGGTGTGATCGGACACCTATTAGATTTCTTTTTTCTTTAAAACGAGAAAAAGGCCGAGTTTAGGTCTACGTTAAAAGCCAGAGAAAAATTAGGGTTCGGGAGTCGATTACGCGTGAGGAAGGTATTAGCACCCTCGCGACGCCCAAAAATTGGTATCTCATAAACACGTGTTGTCTTGATTTTCAAAAATACGAGGTCAATGTAACATTTAGTCGTGACCCGATTAAAAAGACGAGAAATTTTAGTTTTTTTCTGATTTTTTTGAGAATGACATACCGTTTTAACACGAGTCAATTAATGTTCACCCAACATAGCGATGAAATCGATGACTTAATGTTAAATCGGCATGTTGCCTTACTTATTGAAATTAAAAATTATGAGTAAAACATTATTTAAAATAAGAATTCGTAAATAATACAAAACAACGATGCTATTAATAATGAAATATTAAAACTGAGAATATTAAAACAACAATATTAATATTTACAAAAATAGAAATGATGTACTACCAATATGATAAGAAAAATAATATATTCATAATGACGATAGAAAATAAAAATATATACATAAAATATACATACGCATATATATACATAACATGCATAATATGATAAAAAAATCTATGTGATGTAATATTGAAAATATATACAATATGGTATTAAAAAGATAGATATATAAAACATAATACTAAAATATATACACATAATATAAAAGAATATATATATAATAAAGTATTAGAAATTTGTGCACGACATATATAAAAACAAGGTGTTAAGAATATACATATGGAATATAATATTAAAAGTATGTATAAAAAATGTATATATATATATATAATATAGTATTAAAATATATGCATAATATATTAAAGAATAATAATGTTATAAACAACTAGTAATAATACTTCATAAATATATATACGTACTAAAAGTATACATAATAGTAATATATACATACAAAGTACACTAATATTTAAACATAATAATAGTAAACATAATATTAATATTAAATAAAATTAATATTACAAATTTAATTTGAGAGCAAAAATGACAAAAAGGATTAAATTCGGATTAAAAACAAAGTTTTGGGTGAATTTTAAAATAAAAGATAAATCAGAGGATCTATTTGAATGCGCTTGCAAACAGTGGGGGCCAAAAAAGCAATTTTCCCAAGCCTTTAAAACGCTGCGCTTGGCCAGGGACTAAATTGAGAAGCGCGACGAAGTTCAGGGCCAATTCTTAAATACATATAAACCTAATTTAAAACATCAAAAATACGGAAGGACCTATTGCGCAAATAACCCCTAAGAGCAAAAACGCGCGGATCCTTGTCCGAAGTGGGTCGGATCGGGTCGGGTAAGGCTTAAACGACGTCGCTTTGGGGCTTAAGTGTAGCATTCAAAACGACGTCGTTTTGGAGGGCTATAAATAGTCCCATTTTCAGAAAAAAAATCATTTGAAAGGAGAAAAGAAAAAAAAAAGAAGAAAGGAGAGGGAGAGAGAGAGGGGCTCGGACAGAGGGTTTCGATCACCGCCGATCACGCCGGACCGTCACCGGTCGCGTCGTCGGCCACCGCCACACGCACTGGTGGTCGAATTTTCAAAAAAGTAAATTTTTTTCCCTTTTTTTTTGCTGTTTATTTTAATTCTTTGTTATATTTTTAATATATGTGTATGTATAAAATAGGCCTAAGGCCGAAAAATGAAAAAAGAAAAAAGAAAAATAATCACCTTTAGTTTTCCATTTTTTGATTTTCTGATCTTGGTTGTGCTTTCAAATACTTGTTTTTGTGCTATGATTTTTATATATTTTTGAACTTTTGAAAGAAAAAAAAAGAAGAACCCTTTTTACATTTTGTTTCATGGCATTTATAGCTTGTTTTCACTGTCTGTTTGTTCTCTTTGTTGCTGTTGCATGTCTTTCTCATTTTGTAGGGCATGGCTGGTGTTGGTGGAGCATGTGGCCGGCAGTCAGGGGCATGGGGCTGTCAGAGGGTTGGTGGCGCAAGTGGGGGGTAGGTTTGGCTGAATTTAGGGTTTGGTTAGGGTTTGCTGATTGTATGGGTTTGGGCCTCTGCTGGGTTAGTTTAGGTGGGTATTGGGGCTGTTGTAAAAAGGGTAATTGGGTTGAGGGTTTGTAATGTAAATGGGCCTTGAAATTGGGCCCAAAATTGGCCTGTACAGTGCCGACCGACCGTTAATAATTTATTACGACGCGAAGAAGGAGCCAGTGAAACCAAAAATGATAATCGAAGTACCTTCTCCTTTCCCTTATAAGGACGATAAAATAGTACCATGGAAGTACAATGTCAACATCGTCACACCTGAAGGTGAAAAACCTGAAGCCGCAACCGGAAGTGTTGGAGAAGTAGGTCCTTTCACCCGCAGTGGGAGGTGTTATTCTAAAGAAGTCGAGTCGGCAAAGAAAAATAGTGACTTGAAACAAAAAGGAAAGGCAGTGATGTACGAGGCCGAAGTTGAGCAGGAAACTCCACCTGTGCAAGAAACTAAAAAGCTTGTGGATGAGGAGGAAGCACAGGAGTTCTTGAAATTTATCAAGCACAGTGAATACAATGTGGTGGAACAATTGAATAAGCAACCAGCACGAATCTCGGTTTTATCTCTACTGTTAAATTCAGAGCCACACCGGAACACTTTGCTGAAGGTGTTAAATCAAGCTTACGTAGCAAACAACATATCTGTTGAGAAGCTTGATAGGTGGGTGAATAATCTAAACGCGGACAATTTCATCTCTTTTAGTGATGATGAGATACCGCTAAACCGTAGAGGCTCAGTGAAAGCACTGCATATTACGACTCGCTGTAAGGGCTACATAATACAGAACGTGCTCATCGATAACGGGTCGGCACTCAATGTCATGCCTTTGGCCACGCTTTCCAGGATTCCTATGGATCTGTCCTATCTAAGGCCTTGTCATTCCACAGTAAGGGCATTCGATGGGACAAGACGAGAAGTCATGGGAAAAATTGAGATCCCTCTGGAAGTGGGCCCTTACATATACGATGTTGAATTTCAAGTCATGGACATTACACAATCATACAATTGTCTCTTGGGAAGACGTTGGATCCATTCTGCTAGAGTAGTCCCGTCATCCCTCCACATAAAAATGAAATTTATCATGGATGGCTGTTTGGTCACAGTCGAGGGCGAAGAAGACATTGTCGCATCAATCTCTACTGATGCGCCGTACCTTGAAGTAAGCAAAGATGCAGTGGAATGTTCCTTCTGATCTCTCGAATTTGTTAATGCCACATTTGTTCCTCGAGGAAATGCAGATTCTGCATCTGCCACCAAGAAATACTAGAATGGGAATCAAGCTGACTGTAGGAAGGGGAGCTTGAGCGAGAAAAGGTTTAGGGAAATATCAGCAAGGGATAGTCAAGGCTTTAAAGCCAGTACATCACAAAGCTCGATATGGTTTAAGGTTCCAACCAGATGCGCGTCAGAGAAGAAAACAGTGGAAGAAGGATCAGGAGAGAAGGATTACAAGAGCTTTAGGCCGAGAATTAGAGTGAAAGCCCATAACGTACCCTCCTTTGTTAAAAACATTTACATCTACAGGAATGATATACCCCGGGCAAGATAATCCACGAAGCACGCTGTTATTAATTGAAAGGGGTCTTCAGAATGTCAGTATAAATGTCATTGACAAAGGGGCTGATGCAAGTAAAGACGTCTCAAAGATATGTCTTTGTCCCCCGGGTTTCATGTTGAACAATTGGACTGCCGAGGACCTTCTTGTAGTTTATAAGTCTTCAGAGTAATGCTCAAACGTTAACCCTCTATTGTGTCCTTAGATGTAATAGAATTCTTTTGTAAGAGTTGCATTCGCTCTTTATCATTCAAATAAATATCAATGAAGATACATTTTGTCACGATCTTTTGCATTATCACTGATTTCATAATCATTTTCTCATTTCATAGCCTATCCTTACATTTGCCTCATGCCATGCCATAACATTTCGTTTGTTGGTTCCAATACTTGGATGCCCCTCTGTAGTTTCCTTTTCCATTCAACTTTCAGGTGCTTAGATATCAACGGAATGAACAAACCCATTACGAGTCCTGAAATTGATTTTGAAAAGGCTATCTGTTCAGGAGAATTCGAAGCCGAAGAAAATGCTGAAGACCATGTCTCGTCTCCTGACTTGCTAAGAATGGTGGAACAAGAGGATAAACAGATTTTGCCTCATCAAGAATCTGTTGAAATAATAAATTTGGGAATTGAAGAAATGAAGCAAGAAGTGAAGATTGGGACCTCTATTTCAGGGGGCACCAGGCATAATTTGATTGCTTTGCTCCGTGAGTACAAAGATGTATTCGCATGGTCATATCAGGACATGCCAGGATTGGATGAAGATGTAGTGGTCCATAAGCTCCCATTAAAGCCAGAATGCAAACCCATTCAACAAAAGCTAAGAGGGATGAGACCTGAGATGTTGTTGAAAATAAAAGAGGAAGTCAAGAAGCAATTTGATGCTGGCTTCCTACAAGCCTCCAAATATCTAGAATGGGTGGCTGGCATAGTCCCAGTGCCAAAGAAAGACGGCAAAGTACGAATGTGCGTGGAGTATCATGACCTGAATTGAGCAAGTCCTAAAGATAATTTTCCCTTACCACACATTGATACTTTGGTGGATAACACAGCAAAACATTCATTGTTTTCTTTCATGGATGGATTCTCGGGGTATAATCAGATCAAGATAGCCCCTAAGGATATGGAGAAAACTACCTTCGCAACAATGTGGGGAACATTCTGCTACAATGTGATGCCATTTGGGTTTAAGAATGCTGGGGCAACATATCAGAGGGCTATGGTGACGTTATTCCATGACATGATGCATAAATAAATAGATGTCTACGTCGACGATATGATTGATAAATCTCGAGGGGAAGAAGAGCATGTAGTGAACCTCAAGAAGTTGTTCGGAAGGCTGAGAAAGTTTCAGCTAAAGCTTAATCCAGCCAAATGTACGTTTGGGGCTACCTCAGGAAAGTTGCTAGGCTTCATTGTCAGTGAAAGAGGTATCGAGGTTGATCTAGATAAAATAAAAGCCATTCAAGATTTACCACTTCCGCGCACGCAAAAGAAAGTCAGAGGATTTTTGGGGAGGTTAAACTTTATCGCCCGATTCATTGCTCAACTTACCAACTAATGCGACCCAATCTTTCTGCTTCTTCGAAAACATAACTCGGGAGAATGGAATGAGAAATGCCAGGTGGCCTTTGATAAGATAAAACAATATTTGTCTAGTCCTCCAGTGCTAATACCGCCAACTCCGGAAAGACCATTGATATTTTATTTGACTGTGTTCGAAAATTCAATGGGTTGCGTACTGGGGCAACACGACGAGTCAGGAAAGAAAGAAAAGGCGATCTACTACCTCAGCAAAAAGTTCACTGAATATGAGGCAAAGTATTCGTCCATTGAAAAATACTATTGCGCTCTGGTTTGGGTAACTCGGAGACTCATGCAATATATGTTGTATCATACGACATGGTTAATTTCGAAGCTGGACCTAATAAAGTACATGATGAAATCACCTGCACTCTCAGGAAGAATGGCACGATAGCAGATCTTACTATCGGAGTACGACATCGTCTATATGAGTCAAAAGTCAATAAAAGGAAGCGCAATAGCTGACTTCTTAGCAACTCGAACAACAGAGGAATAGGATCAATTGAGGTTTGATTTCCCTGATGAAGACTTGATATGCATTACAGAAAAAGAGGGCGAGTCATAAAAAGAGAAGTCATGGAAGATGAGCTTTGATGGTGCATCAAACGCATTGGGGCATAGGATTGGAGCAGTCTTAGTATCGTCAGAGGGGAATCATTATCCGTTCACTGCTAGGCTGAATTTCATAGCAGAATATGAGGCCTGTATCATGGGACTTCGTGCAGCTATTGAACGAAACATTAAAATCTTAGAGGTGTACGGGGACTCAGCGATGGTAATATACCAAATCCGTGGAGATTGGGAAGTGAGAGATTCGAAATAGTCAAATACAGCGATCTAGTGGCAGGATTGATTAAAGAATTCAAAGAAATAACTTTTAATTACTTTCCACGAGAAAAAAACCAATTGGCTGATGCCTTGGCCACTTTGGCTTCAATGCTTAAAGCAAACAGAGAAACAAAAATAATGCCTCTTCAAATGAGCATATATGAAGTCCCTGCACACTGTTTTAGTATTGAAAAAGAGGCAGACGGATGACCATGGTTCCATGATATCTTAGAATATATCAAGAATCAAAGATATCCCGAACAAGCAAATGAGAACGACAAAAGAACAATCAAAAGAATGGCATCGGGATTTGTTCTTGATGGAGACATCCTGTACAAAAGAGGAAAAGATCAAGTGCTCTTGAGATGCGTGGATGCTGTTGAAGCCAGAAAAATACTTGAAGATGTCCATGAGGGAATCTGTGAGACACATGCCAATGGTTTCACTATGGCCAGAAAGATTATGAGACTCGGTTATTACTGGCTGACGATGGAAAGTGACTGCATTAGTTTTGCACGAAAATGCCACAAATGTCAAATTTATGGTGATAAAATTCATGTAGCCCCTTCGCCCCTTCATGTCATGACTTCTCCGTGGCCTTTTTCTATGTGGGGCATGGATGTTATAGGGTCAACTTCCCCAAAAGCTTTTAATGGACACCGGTTTATTTTTGTAGTTATTGATTACTTCACAAAATGGATAGAAGCCGCTTCGTTTGCCAATGTGATGAAGACTGCAGTTTGCAGGTTTTTGAAAAAGGAAATTATTTGTCGATATGGTTTGCCTAAAAGAATCATTTCAGATAACGCTTTGAATCTAAACAATAAGATGATGAAGGAAGTGTGTGAGCAATTTCAAATAAAGTATTATAAATCATCACCCTATCGCCCGAAAATGAACGGAGCTGTTGAAGCAGCCAACAAGAATATTAAGAAGATTATTGGGAGAATGACTAAGACATATAAAAATTGGCACGAGAAGCTACCATTTGCTTTGTATGCATATCGCACATTTGTGCGGACATCTATGGGAGCAACTCCTTTCTCTCTGGTTTATGGAATGGAAGCTGTGTTACTTATGGAAGTTGAGATCCCTTCTCTACGAGTCTCAATGGAGTCAAAATTAGAGGAAGCAGAATGGGTTCGAGCTCGATATGACCAGTTAAACCTCATCGAAGAAAACGTCTAAAGGCAATTTGTCACGGACAGATGTATCCGAAAAGAATGATCGCGGCCCATGACAAGAAAGTACGGCCAAGAGAATTCCACGAAGAAAAACTCGTGCTGAGAGATATTCTCCAAATACAAAAAGACCTGCGAGGAAAATGGGCACCAAATTGGGAAGGACCATACGTCGTAAAGAAGGCATTCTTGGGTGGAGCTTTGATTCTCACAGAGATGGATGGGAATGAGTTACCTAATCCAGTGAATTCAAATGCTGTGAAGAAATATTATGCTTGAAAAAAGAAAACCAAGATGAAAACTCGAAAAAGGGCATCTTAAAACAAAAAGAAAGAAAAGAAAAAATCAAGGTGAAAACCCGAAAAGGGCGTCTTGATTAACACAAAAGATTAGGATGAAAACCTGAGAGGGCGTCCTAATGAAGTAAACCTGGGCTTAAAGAGCAAGGCGATTTGAATGATGGGTCAAACGACAAGGCTATAGTATTTGAAGCATCTCTGAAAGCTCGGAATCTTTTACGCAAGAAGCCATGCTCGAAAAGATTCTTGACTGAAAATCACGGAAGAGTTCACGCGTTGAATATCTAGAGTATTTGTATCCGTTGAATGCGATCCCTTTTCTCTTTATGACACTTTTTTACTATCATTGATTAACTTTCTTCATTTGCTACATTTGAAATAAATAAATGTGAGGTACCCTTTTTGTCCCTACCTAACCATTTTCATGCATCTCATTATGTGGTTTATTTACATGATAAATAGTGAAATGACATACTCTAGACAAAAGAAATGTTGAGCATTACCCGGATAAGAATTTGATAAGTACAAGAGTCTCAAAGTAAGGACAAAGTTCAACCAGGGGCAAAAGAGTGATATCTGAGAAACCTTGATTACTCGCGAAGCTTGAGGATGGGTACAGGGCCTAAAGAGAAAGTCAAGAGCCGAAGCAATGAATACAAATCATCACAAAAATCGTGACGAAAAAGGACATACGACAAACATGCCTAAGGCGCATAGCATAATCATGTAGGCATAAAGGCATTTAAGACAAACATGTACATATCATGATAACATCATGCATGACATATACAGGTACTCCAGTAGAGCAAGAAGATGTGATGATGGCTGTACTGAATCAAAGGAAAAGACACATGAGCTCCACCAGATAACGTATTTTGATATTCTAATGTTTTTATTTCTGTTTTCAAAAATCAACTCATATTGAGAGAGGTGAGTTGAGCCTCAAGACACGTTGAGGTATTTTTAATTTCTGTCTTTCAAAAAAATCAACTCATATTGCGAGAAGTGAGTTGAGCCTCAGGGCACGCTAAGGAATTTTCAATTTCTGCTTTTCAAGTTCTATTTTTCAAAAATCAACTCATATTGCGAGAGGTGAGTTGAGCCTCAGATCGCACGCTGAGGTATTTTCAATTCTTGTTTTTTAAAATCAACTCATATTGCGAGAAGTGAGTTGAGCTTTGATTCTCATGTCGAGGTATTTTCAGTTTCCGTTTTTCAATTTCTATTTGTCAAAAATCAACTCATATTGCGAGAGGTGAATTGAGCCTTAGGGCACGCTGAGGTATTTTCAATTTCTGCTTTTCAAAAAAATTAACTCATATTGCGAGAGGTGAGTTGAGCCTCAGGACACGATGTGGTATTTTCAATTTCTATTTTTTCAATTTATATTTTTCAAAAAAATCAACTCATATTGCGAGTGTGACAACCCTAATTTGACCCTAGTCGGGAAGTGGTTTCGGGACCACAAAATCGAGTCATAAAAATAATTAATTGTTATATTCTATGCTTATTATATGTGTACATGCATATGTGAAAGTTACATGCTTTAATTTTTTCATTTTTATGTGAAATTATTAAATAAGAAATAATTGTGAAAGTTGATAGGTAATTTTAAAAGGGGTCTATTAATGCATGTCACAAAAAGTTTGGACTTGCATGTTAAATACCTAATTTTTGATTATGGTGGCTGGCCATAATGATTGTTGATGGGTAATATATGTTTAATTAAATATTATAATAAGAATTTGCATTATTTTGAAATAAAATAATAATTGGTAAAATAAGGAAAAGAAAATAAAATTAAAGAATGCTCATCTTTCTTCTTCATTGCCGAAAGTAAGAAAGAAAAGATCGAAAAAGAAACCAAGGCATTCGGCCATGGCTATTCCAATTTAAAGGTATGCATTGTGATTTTTATTTTAATTGATTATGAGATTAAGTTGATAAGTGTATAGTCTAGTTAACCCATAGTTTAGATTCATGAATTCTTGAATATATAAAACCATTCGGCAAGTAGATAAATTTGTGTTAATTTGATGAGTTTTTGGAAGATGTTTTTATATGTTAAAGTAGCTTAATTGAATAAGTTGAATTCATTGTTGGGAGGTAAGAATGGAAGTTGCCATATGTATATGTATATGTATATATGCACTTTGGAAAGAAGATTTTTGTGCTATTTGAGTTTTATATATATATATATATATATATATGTGTGTGTATATGTGTATTCGGTCATTAGGGGTAATAAGATGAATTTAAAATGTTGTGGTTTGTTTTTAAGGATGGTTAAATGATTGTTGTTTCATGTTCTTTTGATGAATAATGTTAGATAGGTGAAGTTGAGCTAAACAAATTAAGCATATATGTGCAATAGATGCTAAGTAGGAAATCGGCTAATATGTTGGGTGTACTATGGCCGATTGTGGACTTGGATAAAATTTAGTAATGTATGTGCTTTAAATGTGTTATGAACTATTATAGGTTAAATTAGATTGAAGCTTGGTAAAATTGAATAATTGTGGCTTAATTTCTTAATGGCAATTGGCTATTATGGTGAAATGCAAATTTTAATATTTAGTTGCTAGTGTGTATATGTGTGTTAGCCGAAATTGAACTTGAATAATGATTTGAGCACAATGTGTTGTATTGATATTATGCTTAAGTGAATTTATAGATATATATGATGAAATCGATTGGTGATATACATGCTTAAATAATATGTATGCAAAGAATGTGTGAAAGAGTGAATTGGTAATAATCCGCTTGGGATAGCAGCAGTAAGGTGAATTTGGAAAATCACCATAAATTGTAGGAGTTGAGTTAGAAGCTGAATAAATTATGTAATTAAATCTTGATGAGTCTAGTTTCTTATAAAATAAACTGTAAAAGCAAAAGAATTACCGATCATGAGATATTTGAAGTAATGTGGGACAGAGTCAAAATGACTTCTAGATCCCCTATTCTGTTTTTATAAAATCATTATAAAATGTATAAAAATGGTCATATGATAAAATTTATAAATTTATATACTTAGACTCCTTAATGAGTCTAGTTTCAAATGAAATAAACAAGAACATATTTTGAATTCTGTAAAATGAGAAATTTATTTCGTAGTGAAGAATGGTCAGATTAGTCAAACAGTGAAACAAGGGAAACTTTAGGAAAAATCTGGTATTGATTGGCTAAATTAAAAATTATGAAAATTTTATGGATAATAGATAAATTAGTCTATTTTCAGGAAAAATTTACAGCAATTTATTTGGAGTTCCGTAGCTCCAGTTATAAATAATTTCGTGACTATTGTTCAGGAAGTTAGCTTATAGTGAAATTGTAATTATATTGTAAACATTGATAAAAATTTGCTAATGAATTGCTTATTGATTTTTATAAGCTTACTATAATCTGTATGTGTGAAAGTCGAATATATATGTATTATATTTTGAATGTAATACTTGAATAGTCGATGAATGACTAGTTTAAAATTTGTTGAATTAAAGCTCAAGAGCATAGGGGGCCATTTCGGATAAGGGAAAAGAGAAAGTAACCGAGTAGCTATTTCGCAACCGTTCAAGTATATCCGAGGTAAGTCTTTGAGTAATGGAACTTAGCTTATGATTTGATAAAATCATGATATATAAGCATAATAAATAAATTGTGATCTAATGGTTCTACTTGAATTACGTAGTGAGATAAATAGTTTGTACTTATGACTTGTAGCCGAATGGTTATAGAAATCATGTTGGTTAGCGAATCGAAATCGTGCTCTGTGTATGTGGCTATTGAGCCGAAAGTGGAATGGTTGATAAGCATGTTGTGCTTGTGTTCAAGTAATGTGAATGAAATGCCGATGTGTTATGATATGTATATATGTGCATGATAATTTGGGATTATAATCGGGCTAAGACCCGCAGGCCTTGTGTGAGATTTATATTCGGGCTAAGTCCCGAAGGCATTCGTGCTGGTATTATATCCGGGTTAAATCCCGCAGGCTTAGTGCTGGTATTATATTCGAGCTTAAAGCCCCGCAGGTTTTGTACTGATGACTGGATCTGGGTTTTAAACCCAGCAGGCTTAATGCCGGTGATTCAAGTAAGATTATGAATTTGAGGGTTCGAGATAAACTAATAGTGATTATGTATGATATTGTGAAAGTCAGGTACGTATTATGTACTCGTATGTGAATTGATTTCTAAGGTGAATTATTAGTATCAAAGAACGATATATGCGTGTGAATGATTACTATATCTACGACTAAAGCATGGCTTATTTGGTCGATGTCTGACATTATAAGAAAATCCTTGACTTAAATCAACTGTATGAGCTATGAGTAAAGTAAAGTTACATGCTGAAATTTCTTTGTGTATTCAAGTATATATATATATATTCGGCCAAGTGATAACTAACTAGAATATTAGTTTTGTGATACTAAATGCCCATTTTAAGTGACAAGTTTTAATTGTTTATTCTGTTGCTCTTAATTAAGAGCAACAGACTAAAATCAATCGACCATCGTATAAGTAGGGCAACCCATTCTTTACGTACCACTCTTGGAAGCCCCTCGAGGGAGTGAAATCAGGATAACATAAGACTACATTAGGTCTTCTCTCCAACTGGGTGTTCCACAACACAATATATAGTTGATACTCTAACGCCCAATTCTTTGCATGTTTCCCCTTCTTATCAATTCCATGGACATATTGCCCCAATTGTATAGGAACATCCGGAATATGTTGACTACACCCGAATTGATAAAAAAAACTCGATCTCTAGCATACCACTCCACCGTTTGAAAATTTATAATTGTTGCGTTGACACACTACATGATTGCGTCTGTTCTAGCCGAAGAAGAAATGACAGAAGCAACTTCTGGTGCGATATACGACATTCACACGAACTGCACAAATAAACACATGATTAGAATACTAATTACAGAGTAATTTAATAATTAAACTAATTACATGACATTAATATAATTTAATGAAAATAAATTACCCCATCCCCGGCATATCCCTCATTAGAAAATAATTTCGTGAAAAAAAAAACTTAACTTAAGTTTAAATTATTTTTACCTATTCACAAGTGGGAACACATGTATTTGGTGATCCATTGATGCCAGAAATGACATCCTGTAGCGCCCAAGATTGTAACAGTATCAGACAGTCACCTATATCGACAGTTCTGTGCTTTGTCGCCCAACAAAGCTCATGATATAGTGTAACTAGTACTACCGAACCCTAACTATATGAACGAGCACCTTGCAATGAACTAAGTAAGGGCAGGTACATTAAGTGGACTCTATTATTATTGGAATTCGACATAAGTACCCTTATAAGTTGTAGTATATAGGCCTGAGCAGTATGTATCTTTTCCATCTCGGTCGCATAATTCGTAATGTTTCAAAATTTGCCCTCAGCCATGGAAATTTCAAACTCGTAAATTTTGAGGTACCATCACCGAGAAAGCGTCCAAGGAAGAGATAATAAAGAACCGCAGGATCTGCTATGCCGCTTTTATTGGTTACCACATCACCATCCATGGAGAGCCCTAACTGCATTGCGACATCCTCCAATGTGATGGTGCATCCCCCACATGGTAAATGCAAGGTGTGCGTATCTGAGCGCCACTGCTCAACTAGTGCCGATATTAAGTTGACCCTTAGCTAAAGATACGGATTATGCAATTGATCCAAATCTCGTGCATCTAGGGCATAATCTCTGCGTCTAGTCGGTAGCTCGGACTATGGTCACGCGACCTTAACGCAGAGTACAAACCCTAATCATATTACAAAATTGGTTAATAACATGAAATTAAATAAAAAAATCACGTGCAACTATGCTAAAAAATACATACAACATTAGAACATTCTCTTACTGGAAAATCGATCGTCCTAATTGTGTGATCTTCTGCAATAATTAAAGAACTCATATCGATATCTTCAAAATCCAGGGAATTTTCTTATTCGACTTAACAAATAATAATATAAAAAAATGCTTTGTACTAATACTTAAAACTATTAATTTTATCTAAATTTACCTTAAAAATAATATCAACAATAAAAATGTGAATTATAATATAACCACATATCTAAATTTTTTTTTTAAACTTTTAACACAATTCTAAATGTTTGTAATATAAGAAAATTAAATATACAAATTAATTAGTACAAAAGTATACTAATATAACTAACTATACCAAAAAAATTAATTAACCATAATTTTTATTTAATTTTTAGGATAATAAATTAAATAGTAACTTCTTAATAAAAAATATAACATATTTTAACAATATTAAACTATTATTAACAAATATAAAAAAAAAAAAAAAACAAAGGAGGGGAATAAAGGAAACATACCTTGATTGTGCTGGGGAGAGGGAACCTTCAACTTAATTTTTTTTGGAGGGGTTGGGGGCCAAACCAACCTCCTTTTTTAATTTTAAATGTTTGTAACACAATGTTAAATGTTATACTAACTTAAATATACAATTCTAATAATATACAAATTAATTAGTACAAAAATCTAATAATATAACTAATTATATTAAAAAAATTAACCATATTTTTTCTTTAATTTTTTGGGATAATAAATTAAATACTAACTTCTTAATAAAAAAATATAACACCCTAAACTCGGCCTAAATATTATGGCAATATCTGGAGATGCTACGTAAAAGAAAATAGTTATAAATCCAGTTCCCAACTATTTTGGAAAGCATCATAAACTTATGTTACTTAAAAACCCGTTTTATTAGAAAACGTGTTTGTCATACTTATTTAATTAAAACTGTTATTTGTTTACATTTTCTATATAAATCGATTATTTTGCAGCGGAAATTCTTAGAACGTTATATTTTTGAAAACCGAGTTTATTTTCTCGAAAATAGTTAATTGCAGAGAAATAGTTGTTTTCGAAAAGTCGTTTTATTGAATGTTAGCCAAAGATCCAAAATAAAAGTCTAAATAAAAAATAATCTCGAATGTCTAGAGAGTCCAAAATTTACAAAACTCTCAAACCAAAATTTTAAAACAAGTCCAAATTTAAAATAGATTGAGTCTACGAAAATGTGGACATAACTGAGCTCCCGTCACACCAACCCGCCTAAGTTTGAGGGTTACTTGAAAGTGACAAACATGCATAAAGTGAGTTTTTATAACTAAGTGTGTAACTAAAAAAAAAACGGGAATCACAGATTTAATTTTAAGTTAACTACATAGCAGAACAGATACAGACGAATATCTCATACAGAATCAAAATCATATGCAAATTTACAATCCTGCCCCCATCTGCTACACACCATCTTCGACAATCTCAACATACCATATAGGGTATTAAAGACCTATCCAGCCCTACACAACACTAAGTGCCGACATGACACTTTTCAGAATATTTGCAGCCATGCTGCCAATATAATGGGCAAGATATCGCTTCTCATAGAACACTTCCTCCACATAATATACGTCCTACCCCATAATCAGATATAAACATAAATAACATATACCATAATTTACATATCATACATGCTCGTATAACAGATGTAAAACATGCTTTATATATAACAGATCATACATATCGTATCACACCACATGAACATTATATGTAACACCCCTAACCTGTATCCGTAATCGGATTAGGGTTATGAGGCATTACTGTATAAAACACAGTTCAGCACAATCATTCCTCACCTTTTATACACCAAGAATTAATAAACATTTAAAACTTATCAAATTCAAATATCCACAATTCACTTAATATAAATTCAAATACGTGAGTCATAATTCCAATTTAGAAATAATCATACCTTACTGAACATATATCGTAAATAAACACATTTCAAAAATTTCAACTAATTCAGTACGAACATATATCAAAACCCAACTGATTATGTTCCATAATTATTAAATTCGAACCAAACTTGTAGATATCAAAGACATGTTCACATATTTAATACTTCCAATATTCAGTTCCCTATATCCATCATATTAATGTCATTTTCATAATTAACCAAAACAATCATAAAACATATTCATTACTTAGCACTTAGTAACCGAACCTGTTAAGTTAATATACCATCATCCATCACTCTAATTATACCACATTTCATATTTCCAAAATGAGCTAACTATTAAAACGACTACCAAAACGAAACTCATTAAACATTTTAATTAAGAACATGTAAAACCAAACTTAAGCATAATAAGCAAGCCATTTTCGCATGGCTTTAAATACATACTCATTCAAAATAATTAACTCCAAGACTAGCCTATACATGCCACATAACCGAGTCTCAAAACATTATTTACTGAAATGATAACCGGATAGTGTGATGTCGTCTCCATCGACTTCCAACCCGAGCAAATCTCCAAAAATCTAAAACATAAGAAAAAGAAAACACAGAGTAAGCTTTTAAGCTTAGTAAGTTTGTATCTTAATAAACTTAACATAACAAATACTTTCATTATAATGCCGTAAATATAATATGCTATCTCACACAACTTTTCTAGATTTCATAACATGTTCTCATATCAAATTATCATCATTCAATATTATACTTACTCACTTAACCAACATTAACTTTCACAAACTTATTCAATTAAATTTTCATACATCAACCCTTTCACACTTTCATATAGCCAAATGAACACATTATGGGAAATAACACATGTAATCATATATTTTTCTCATATGAATCTCGTATGATCATTTATAATCAAATTCACTTTTCATTCATATAGCATCTGACAAATTTCACATATGCAACTTTACAAATCACATCTTATTCATTCATTTATGTTTCACTGGCACATAATCATATTTCATTTCCACATACATCACAATACATTCTTTGCACATATACTTACCTTATTTTCAAATAGGTAATCAATTATCACGTACCTGATCGTTTTAACTCGTTTAATGTATTCAACTACCATATCGGCAATAAATCTTTTAGGCATAAACTTATAATAATTCATCGGCATAAAGCCTGCTAGGCCTAAGCCTGTATCTGACACCGGCACAAGGCCTGCTAGACTCAAAGTTTGATTTTATACACCGGAAATAAGCCTGCTAGGCATAAGCCCGATTTAATTCATCAGCACAAGGCTTGCTAGGCTCAAAGCCCGAATATCACCATTATAAAGTCATCTCATAAACAATTCACATAATATAGCATGTATACATGTTCTCTTTGCTCGATTTGATCATTCAATCACAATTTATAACTGCCCTTTGAATCATTCGATATTTCGCACACTAAGTGTCATTCTCAATATCTCGCACACTAAGTGCCATTCTCAATATTTTGTACACTGAGTGCCATATTTGATTGCCCTGCACACTAAGTGCCACATTTAGTCGATATGTCGTCAGACATTAAAATATTCACGTATATACAATTTATACAATATTAAAGCATTAGAAGCATAAATTTAACAATGCTTATTGCATACGAACTTACCTGGCTAAATTGTAGAGATACCAAAGTTCAGGGGCATTTTGGTAATTTTCCTATTTTCTTCGATTTTCTACCCGATCTTGATCTAAATTAATAATTTCATTCAATATATTAATTTATACAGTAAAACACTTAATTTCATACAATTTGGTCATTTTTGATATTTTTACAAAATTACCCCTAAAGTTTTACTTTTATTCAATTTAGTCATTGAGCTCAAAACATGCAATTTAACCATTTTTAACCAGAATTAAGCTTAGTCGAATGTTCATAGTATCAAAACAGCCAATAATTCAATTTATGGTAAAATTATATTTTTGCCCCTAATATTTTAACTTCTTTACAATTTAGTCCCTAGGCTCGTAAAATAAAAATTCATGAAATTTCACTACATCCAAGCCTAGAAGAATTTTATACATGCTCACAACAGCCCATATATTTCACAATTTCATATTTTAACCACAAGGTTTTCACATTTATCAATTTAGCCCTTAATAGTCAATTTCACAAAAATTCACTTAACAAAAAGTGTTTAACTATCAACAAGGACTCATATTCTTACACCAAATGCCAAGCCATCATATCCCACTATCTCTTTAATGGGCTAATTACCAAATAAGGACTTCCACTTTAAAGTTCTATAGCTATTTAATACCTTTAACTTATAGAACACGACTTTTGCACTTTACGCGATTTAGTCCTTTTTGCTTAATTAACTATCGAAATAATAAAATTTTTCAACGAAAATTTAATACCATCTTATTGCCACTTCGTAAATATTTATAAAAATATTTACGACTCGGTTTATAAAAATGAGGTCTCGATACCTCATTTTCTAAACCCACTTGACCTTAGGGTCATACCACTTGAACTTAATAAATCGCTTATAAAACAAAAATCACAATATCAAAAAAATTTTTAAAATCGCAATTAACTCGTAAATATTGAATATAATATTTACAAACCTACTCATCGAATTTGGTGGCCCCGAAATCACTGTTCCGATTAACCCTAAAAACGGGCTGTTACATTATACATATTATACATGTATTTACGTCAAGTTTTATACTAACAGATTAACAAAATTCATGTTTTGTGGCATATATAATAACATACTGACCCCATGGGAGGCCCAAAATCGATCGGGACGACGTGTACGACCCTAGCGAAAAATTTTGAATTTCGAGTCCATATGCCCATGTGGCCTACACGGTCTAAAATGCCTAGCCCGTGTGGTCCACACGGCCCAAAATGACCTAAACTGTGTGTCACACATGGCCGTGTGGCATCAATAGTGCCCAATTTCGACTTTCATCATTCGTTGTTTTCCGGGTTTCTCGTTACACACTTGATTCGATTCTAATACGGAAGCAACTACGAGCCCTCGAGTACCTAAAATCGACAATTAACGCTCAAATCAGCCATGATTCCTCAATTTAACCAAAATAATCCACTTAGTCACAACGAAAATTAATACTTTACTAAGTCGAACTCGAAAACCCAAGCATCCAAACACTTACCCAAACTTCCAGAACAATTCCCAACACCACAAATCCACAAGGGGGGAGTTCCGATCCTCACGATTCTCCGCTGTCAACAAACCCAAGAATATAATCAACAACAACAACAACAACAACAACAACAACAACAACAACAACAATAATAATAATAATAATAATAATAATACCGATTCCAAATCCAACCTCAAAATTACTCTTAAAGTCCAACATATCTGTAAATGCAACATTACCTGACGTACACTTGCAATAATCGCCACCCAAAAACATGTATAGAATTTAAAAGCCGAAGGAATGGCCAAATATTCCAAGAACTCAAATCAAGGAAGAAAACATTAAAAATAAAGGTAGAGATTGAAGAAAGAACGAAGCAGAACAATTGAACACAAAGGCAAAAAGAATTTGGTAATGTGAATAATGGTTTTTGGGAAAAATCAAACGTGGGATTGTTGGGAAAAAGAAAAGAAAATTAGATAAAATAAAATAAAATCCCCTAACAGCCCTATCCCACAACTTTGATAATTATCCAGTATTTAATTTTCAAACCAACTCCACCCCATGCACCCTTGACCGAAAATTGCAAAAACAAAACCCTTTTTATTTTATGCCAAGATTTGAACCCAAGGTCTCAAACACAAAATAGAGACCCCTAACCACTATAACAAATAGTAATTTATGACAAAATCTAACAAAGCAAATACTTGAATTTTCGGGCCGTCATAAAAAATATGACATACTTTAACAATATTAAACTACTATTAACAATATTAATTAAAAAAAAAAAGGAAGGGAAAGAAGGAAACATACCTTGATTGTGCTGGGGTGAGGAGACCTTCAATGTTTTTGTTTTCTGTGTGAGGGTTGGGACTAAACCAACCCCCTTATAAAAAAATAATTTTTTTTAAAATTTTTTTAAACTGAAAAGGAAAAAAAATTGGTGTTTTAAAATTTTTTCGGGTATTAAAACACGGGCCTGTGACCAATTGGTCACATCAGCGTTAGCCGTCAGGCTGGTGCCGCCTAACCCGTCAATCACGGGCTTATGTTTTAACACCTGAAAAAAAGTTTAAAACTTTTTAGGTGCTGCCTAACACATCAGTGACACCAATAAAAAAATCATTATTAGTTTTTCGTATACTGTTTAAAAAATTGTATTTTCTTATATTAAATACGGGTGCCGCCAATTGATCAGCTGCACTAAAAAAAATATTTTTTAAAAATAAAGTGGTGTCGCTGATTGGTCAAGCGGCACCGATATTCCACTATTGGTTTTGCCTATTCTCGTAAATATTATTCCTGTAATACTATTTTCGTATTTATTTATTTATTTATATTATTCAAGTAAAAAACCCTTTATAATTTCTATTTTTAAATTTTTAAAAATTTTAAAAAAAATTATAGTTTTTTAAGATGATATTTATAATTTTTAATGTTTTCTTTTTAAAAATTAAGATGAATTATCATATTTCGCCACATGGCACAATCTTGGCATGCCTCTTAACAAAATTAATGGTAAGTTAACGATGTCAAGGGATGAGGGTTTAATTGAGTACTTAAACTCGACTGAGGGCTCGATTGAGTACTTAAACTCGATTGATGGCTTAATTGATTATTAAATTATTTTCAAGGAAAATTTTTTATATAATAAGCTTTTTATATAATTTTTAAGATTTTTAAAGAATATTATATTATTTTTATTCTTATTTTTTAAAATTTTTTATAGAAGTTTGGAAAAAATATAAATATTTTGAGTTTTTGAAATTATTTTGAGAGAGTGAATAATTTTCTATATTTTTAAATTGTTAGGGATCCAAATGTATTTATACTAATATCTAATTCGAGCTATTCAAATTATTTGAGTTATTCAAGTTATAAAATACAACTGAACTCGAACTCGAAAAATTGTATTACTTATTCAAACTGATTTTAAAAAAATTGAATAATTCGAATAACTTAATTCACTTAACTTAAATTTATTTTACAAGTGGGTATCTTTTAAGAATAAAGTTATTTACAAACTCAAACATAAACCATAAAATGAATATAGAAAAAAAAAAAAAAAAAGAAGAGAAATAAGTTGAATTTAAAGAAGATATTTCAAATCCAAGCCAATTACTAAATTAATAAAAATTAAATTTTTAATATTTTTAAAAAATGCTTTTATATATTAAAATGAATATTTCAAATATAATTAAGCAAACAATTATTTTTACCATACAAACCTCCTAGTCATACAAACACTACTTTGCACTCCCAAAAGTTAGTTGTGAAAATATAAATTTGTGACGGTGAAATAAAATTAAAGATGGGCAGCTATCAAATCTATACTATTTATAAAATAAGTTTTATTTTTATAAATTAATAAAATTTTACCTATAACGAGATTTGTACCAAGGATACTATGCATATAAAATTTTTTTATTTACCGTATTTTTTTAGTTTTTATATGAACCTTTAATATATAAATATATATTTATTATATAAATTATTATATATTTATATATTTATACATTATTTAAGTTCCTGAGTGAGTGGTGTCATTAGTCAATCGAAAACTAACTTGATTAAGGAAAATAAAAATGTCTTTCTGTAATTAAAATAAGATATATTATTTGAGGATATCTTAACCTTTTTATTTACACAAAATCAATAAAAATATACATATAGTGAGATTTGAATTTATACTAATTGCATTAGTAAAACATTAAATTTATCACTCGACCAAAGCTGTACTTTAATTGAGTCGTAAATTTAAAGTTTTTTTTATATATTATTTTAATTCATGTTGCTAATTTTTTTCACACCTAATTGCATTAATAAAACCTTAAATTTATTACTCGACCAAAGCTTTATTTTAATTGACTGGTAAATTTAAAAAAAAATAATATATTATTTTAATTCATGTGAAGTGGATAAATAAATATTTCACATATAAAAATTATATTTAATAAAAATAATTATATTTAAAATAATTATATAATTATATAATATTAGAATTTATTATAATCACAATGCGAATATATGAAAAATATATATAAGAAAAAAATATCAAATGCAGATTGAGTCTTAGCTCAATTAGTATTAACATTGTTGTCAATGTGGGAGGATGTGAGTTTGATTGCGTTGAAGTGTATTATCCTCTTATTTAAGGGTTGGGGAAAGGCTATGGGTAGTTTTAGACATTGTATCAAAAATAACAGATATGATAAGAACCTACAATGAGATTAATGTTAAAAAAATCAAAATGATTAGTGTGTGTTTTTTTAAAAAATAACATATATTTAACATAATGATATCTATTGAAAAAATATATTTTCATCATATAAATATACATATTTATTATTTTGTCTATATAAAGAAGGCTTAAAGGTAAAAAAAAAAAGCTCTCACTAAAAAATAAAAAAAAAAATCAATTAAACCCTCAATTACTCAAAAAGAATTTAATTGGCTTCTTCTATTAATGAAACCATCAATTAGCCAGTTTGACCATTAAATTCGCTGACATTACTAATGACGTGATGACTATGAGCTGGTCTTGCTATATCAACACAAACCCCCTTGAATAATAACATTTTAAAAGCACGTCAACAAACATGAAAAGAAATCACCATTATACACAGGGGCGAAGTCAAGGGGGGCTGGCACAAGCCCCGCCCTATCTTAAAATGAAAAATTTCACATTTAGTCTTTTATAATTTAAATTTTTTAAATTAGTATATAGTACAATTACACTTTAACCCCCAAGAATGAGAAAAAATTGATTTAATCATTTACAAATTATAAAGATATAGGCTATTAAAATGGTAAAATTTAACTTTTGCTATCATAAAAATATATAACTTTATCCGGGCCTCCTTTAAAAAAATTTCTAGCTCGGTCCTGATTATAAAAAAAAAAAAAAAGCATGTTGTTCTATAAATTTGTTTTGTTGCATGATATCCATATTATCCTACATAATTCTAAAAAGGAAAGAATAAAGAATAATACACAGGAGATTTTTCCATGGTATGGAAGTAAAACATGATCAAAATTTAAAATCACATACTGCGACTTCCAATTCTTATCCACGCTGCAGTAAAACAAGCAAATCTTCTATCTCAACATTATGTCCACAAATTCTATTAGACATCTCATCCAAAATAAACTTAAGTTTTTGTTTCCTTTTTTTTTTTTTTACACAATTTCAACCAACCAATTCTTATAATATTCATACTGACATTCTCAACACTATTATTAAATAAAAGGGTAAACTACAACAATGTCCTTAAACTATTAGTAAATTTATATTTTGGTCGCTTAACTTCAAAAAGTTACAAAATGATCATTGAACTGTATAAAAGTTTTCATTCAAGTCACTACACTATTAAGGTTTTGTTTTTCAAAAGTCTGGCTAGTGAGCTATGAACGACGTGTACCCATCAACCAGTAGAAAAATATACTTTAGATCCAAGTCGATCTGACAATCAATGTTGGAGATTGAAAAAAAAAGTTGTTTGAATTTTGGTCCACAAATTCATGACATTCAAAGTTGTTTCATAAAAAAAAAATTAAATTGTAGAAAAAAAGGGAAAGAGAGCTTTTGATTGGTGTAGGTGGTTTGAGCATAAAGGGTTGTATAGCAACGACTTTAACAACCAATAGCTTAAATGAAAATTTTTGAATAATTTAACAACTAAAACGTAAATAAAATATAAATCTCCTTAATTCCTTCAAAACAATTTAGGAACATTGCTTAAAGTCATTTTTATTACAATAAAATTTACTAATAATTTAATTAGTGACATTAAATATAATTTAATCTAAATAAAATACGAATCTCCTTAATTCCTTCAAAATAACCATGATATATTATAACCTTTGCAAGTATTGCCCAAAACACGTCGTTGGGCATGAGCCTATGGCGAGATTTGAGAGCCTTTACACACACTTGTATCAAAATGACTTTTCCTTGAGTTCTCATAAATAAATAAAGGAAGGAAGGAAGGAAAAGAAAAGGTATTTTAGAATACCTCTTATGAAATAAAGGTTAATTGTTTTGCTTTCATTTAGTCCCTGAGTTTACCAACTCTCGAACCTTGCCCGTGGTTAAGTGATAAACACTAACACCTAACCATTGAGAACAAGGGGTGAGCCAGTGACATGTCTTATATATTTTACAATATAATGCAAAATGGGTAAATGGCAACAATTTTATTTTTATTACAAAGAAAATTTTGTTGTGCATTCTGTGACTGAAATGGTAAGCTGGTTGGCAAAGTTAGAATTAAGTTTTTTTGTTTAGTTTATTAATTTCGGCTTGAATTTACATAAACTATTTTTAATGGTAAGTTGGTTAATTAGGTCGGATTTGAAGTGTTACATTAGGTCTTGGACAATAAGTTTAATTGTTCTTAGATTAGTGATTTAATTTAAATATAAATATATAATTATTATTTAACATATATAATTAATATAATATTGTTTTATATCATAATATTCGGGCCGGACTCGGGTAAAAGATATCTTGTCCAAGGCTCGATCTATATAGAAAACAAGTCTTAAATTTTACCCAAACTTATTTTTCAAGTTTCATATTTTATCCAAACCCTCCCATTTTTCGAACAGACCTTCAGATCTAGACGGATGGCCCAACCCATAAGTAGGTTTTATTATCTATAATATATATATATATATATATATATATATATATAAGCACTAGCTTTAAATTTTTCTTTAATTCACAGGAAATAAATTTTTACTACCTCACACCAGCACCTTCTCATCTCCATCACTATTGCCTTCAACACCTTGCACCATCTTCAACCCCATAAGCTACCTTCCTTTCACACAATCCCAGGGCCCCTACACAACCACCTCTCTAGGGCGTTGGTTCTGGTTGTTGTCGCAACACTCCAGGGTGTTAGCAGACACCACTGACTCAGCCCCGACCAAACATACCACTGCACTCTCCCCCCTACCCTTCCTTGTCCACCTTTGGTCCGGCTTGAGTCCTAATGCTGCCATTATGTTACACTAACTAACACCAGCTGCTCCACCCTTGCTTCTCAAAGTATCAGCAATCACCATAGAGCAACCTAGGCCATCGTTTCGGCCCACTGCCACAACCAAAGCCAGCCACATCGTAGCAAGATCAAGCCTGCATCTCCGACCACCCTCTTAGTCATTATCCTAATAGTTTAAAAATCAAAAGTTTTTATAATTTTTTTATAATAAATTTATAATTTCTTAAAACTTTAATATTTTTTCAATAATTTTTATAATCTTAATGTATATTTATAAAATTTACAAGTTTCTTTTATAATTTTCTATAATTTTATAAGTTTTAAATAATTTTATTAAGCTTTACAATTTTAGCATATTTTTATAATTTTTATATTAGAAAAATGAAAGATTAAATCTAAAGTTTCTATGTGTCGTTATCTAATAGGCCCATTAGTTGATTTTAATGGTCAACAAGGATAAAGACAAATTATTAGTAGAGGTGCTTAATTAATTTTTTAAGTTAACCATAAGAGCTCAATTGGGTGCGAATTAAGTTGAGTGGCTTAAATTTTTTTTTTAATTTTCTTATAAAATTTTTATACTTACAAAAAATTATTTTTTAATTATTTTAAATAAATCAATTAACCAACTTCACGGTTAAAACCAACCAATATTAAATTTGTTTACCCTAAATTTTGATTGAAGGGATTATAATAGAATGATGGGAGGTTAAATATCGGCTCACCCCTGAAAATACTACAGGCCATGGCCCAAAATACATTAGGTTGGGCATGAGCCTATGGCAACAATTCTAGAGCCATCAGATTAACACTAAACTTTGACACATTTACTCGTATCAAAATGGATTTTTCCTTGAGTTCTCATAAATGATTTCTTTTTCATATTTTTTATTTACTTTTTAAAGAAAACAAAATGGATTTTTTACTTCAGTTCATATAAATGATTTTCCTTTTCATTTTCCTTGATTTTTTAAAGAAAATAAAAAGGTATTTTAGAATACCTCATTTCGTATATTAATTTTGGTTTTGGTTTTCTTTGATTTCCTATGCTTACCGGCTCTCGATCCTTGTCAAGGATAAGTGAGAAGCACTTAACCATTGAGGACAAGCGAAGATCCAGTAACCCATATTCCCCACTTTACACTTTTATTATTATTTCCATCACATTTAGATTCCGCCATAAAAGAGAATCCAAGAGCCTGCAGTAAAATTCAATATGGGTCCAAGTCAAAATGGCAGCAACAACAATAATAATACTAATTCTTTTTTATATTTTATTACAAAGTAAATTATTATTGCACTTTGTGTTTTAACTTGAATGCTAAGGTGGATGTGTTTAAGAATTAGAGTATTTGTATCATGGTAGTCGGCAGTAGTGGTTGATATCATTTTAGTCTTTAATTTACATATGAGTTATGTTTTGATTGTAACGGTAAAGTTGAAGAGTTTAAGTTTGTAACTCTCTTGCCCTCCATCCTTTTGATTTTCATCTTTCTCTTCCCTTTGCCCAAATGATACTCTAACCTCGGTCGATCGAAGGGGGTGGTTGTCTCTTTAGTCTTTCCTTTTAGACAAGAGCCAGGTAGGAGTCGTCTCTTGTCGATTCCTCATGGGAGCTTTCCATGTTTTATGGAACTTTATTTCCTTTCCTTGCCCAGGGTTTATGTGTGGGCATTTTCTGATGATTTTTAGCAGGGCCACACAGGGGCGAAGCAAGAAAAATTTTTTAGGAGGTCGAAATTAAATTGTAATTTTTACTATAGTAAAAATACAAATTTTAAAGGATTGAATCAAAATTTTATCATTTTTAGGGGGCCAAAGTGAAATTTTACCTTTATTAATTTAAAATTTTAAAAAATTTAAAGGGCCAAAATGGAAAGGTTTCCATTTTAGGGGGGCCTAGGCCCCTGCTAGCCCCCTAGATTCGCCCCTGTGGCCACATGGTTTCAGTGTTTCCCAAGCCTTATCTGCTACCTTGATTTGTCACCAAATGGGAAGAGAAGAGCCTGTCAACGCACCAGGCCTTTTTTTGAGTAGCTAAATTCTCACATGATCGTTTGACTCCTGCCCTTTTGAAGGCTGTCTAAATTTCAAGGTGATTGCTAGTGCCTGCTATTGAGGCTGTTGTTGTGGTGCGTACTTAAAAGTTGCTTTCTATAATTTCCTGAACTGGATAGTCATAAGTTGGCAAAATTACCATGGAGGTCCTATATTAGGAGTCAAATTGCATTTTTCCCTTTTTATTAAAAAATGGGCAAATTAGTCCCTATTCATAAGATCAAAGAGCAAATTGGTTTTTCTGTTAAAATTTCCTCTATTTTTTTTGTTAAAAATTGATCCATGTACATCAGCATGAGGTATATGTGGTACATCACTTGTCGTTAGTTATTCTATTAAGCATAACAATTTTTAATAGTATAAATGAATGAAATTTTAACAAAAAGGACCAATTCACTCATTGACTTATATGTAGGGACTAATTTGCACATTTATTAATGGAGGAGGTAAAATGAAATTTAACTCCATGTACAAAGGTCTCTATGATACTTTTACCATCATAAGTTTTATTTACCATGTAATATTTTCTCTCTTTTTCTTAAAAAACCAATATTAATATTATCTATGAATTTTAAAAAATATATTTGATTATAAAGAAAAAAAAAGTATTTTAGAACACCTTAAAATTTTCATAAATGATCATCATCATTGGCTACCAACCTTGAACCATCAACTTTGTATTTAATACTTAACTATGAGCATAAAAAAAAAGCATAGAAAAATTTTGTGATTTATTTCATAATTTCATCCCAACAGACATGGTACATGATAAGTAAAAAAACAATATTGTCAATTTTATGTAAATTTGTTATAAATACATATAGAACCTCTATTTCATTGAAGAGTGAAGTCCTAGTATATAGTAGGAATATTATTTTATTCATATAAGACAAATATTTTGATATAAACAAAAATAATTGCAATACCTTCTTTTATTTCAAAAACTTAAATTTATTCTCCTCATGATATTATAAATCAAGGTTTAAAGTAAGAAGATGCATTTGATGCATACGGAATCCAACCATAGGAGTGAGAGGCAAATGCTTTCGGAAGAAAATCTTAGGGGTGGTCCCCCCAACACGACACTTGCCTTGTCGAGAGAAGAAACAGTCATTGTAGTTGAGGGGAATGGGCCAAATACTGATCAAAGAATCCCTTTAGCTCAACTCAAAGTTCCTCCTTTAAGTTATTGAAATGGGCATCTATCTTACTGTCCCACTGAGATACTTCTGGCTGAAGTTTGGTCAGCTCTTGCTACATCTAAGATGCTTCTTTCTAAGCTTTGGTAGTGACACCATCACTCACCGTGAGGATTGAGAGGCTCTGATACCTTTGTTATGGAAGATTAATTGAAGCTTAGGAAGAAAGGGAAAGGAAGGAGGAGAAGCAGAGAGGAGAGTATGAGAAAAGTGAGGAGAAAATATTCAGTTTAAATTCATCATAGTTGTACCATTTTACAAATCAACAGAAATAAGGGGGAAAAAAGGATAACCTTTGTAACAGAAAAATGGTTCCAACTATCCCACACTAAAACCACCATCTCACTTAAGCACAAAACTCATCGTTTTAATAATAATAATTAGATTAAATATGTAAACTAAAATACAATCGTTTTAATAACTAATTATAACTTCCATATCACCCTACCCATTGATGAATGACCAAAGTGCCATCTTTCTTTTTTATCCAAATTGCTTTTCGCAATTCTTTTCCTTTTTATAATCACTCTCCTAGTTTTCCTAAGGAAGAAATCATTCTTTTTTTTTTTTTTAATTCTAAATTTTCTTAACCTTATTTGAAAATAAGGAAGTTTTATTCCTTGTAACTATCGACTTTTGATAAAATAACCACCCAAGGTGGTAATTAGTTATTATTGTCTTAGGTTGGGTATTATTCATTATGGTGAACCTGTTTCCATATCTCTCATTCATGGATAATGGACACCATGCTCTTATAATTAATTTCAAATTTCACACAAGAAAAAAAGACGATGTGACCAACATATTTCACATTCAAGTGTTGCTTGTTAGTTATATATATATATATATATATATATATATATATATATATATATATATATATATATATATATATATATATATAAAGCAGATAGAGTAAGCATGCAATATCCTAGATTCATTTAGTCATATTTCAAGTTTCTCATGACCTCTCTTTTATCAATAACACAACAAACTTTTATATTCAAAGTTGTGTCTACAATATAAAACATGATTGGTCAATCAGTGGATTCTAATGAATGGGGCACTTAAATGATCTTCCATTTTTCTTGAATTTCTCCATTACAATTCAATTACTCTATAAATATGTCTCTTTAGATTGAATCATTCATGAAAAGTGGTAACATTATGAGATAATTAACAATCAACTTAAATTTCAAGAAATATCAAGGGCCATAAGTTGCTAAATAGAGATCCTATTTGATCTCATGGGTCTCACACAACATTGAAGCAAAGATTAATTATTCAGTTATCTATCGTGGTCATATAATGAACATGTGGTATGTCTTTATCAGAAAATCAATATTGTACAAGATTGCCTAGGATAAAAGATAGATAAAATAATTGCGGAATCTTTTATTCACTTTTAGCCATAATTGCATCACTATAAAACCTCATCTTTATCTATTATCAAGACACTTTTGTTTAAAGTTCAAAATCTCATTAAAACTATACACACAAATTTCGAGTCAAATATTGAATAGGAAAATTTGAAGTCAAATTTTTTATTTTTAAACTTTGAAAAGAAGTTTCAATCTTTGATTTTTTATTATTGCAAAGAATACTCATTTGATTGTTTTCTTTGATAAAGGTTCAATGTGAGGGTTGTTTAGACTTGATATTGGAAGGTTCTGATTTACTTCTAAGGTCGTCGAGACTTGATCTTGAAACTAGGTTTGGTGAGATGCTTGCTTGAGAATTTGATTTTCTTGGATTTAAGGATTTTTGAAACTTGATCTTGAATCAACGATGTATAGTTCAAGGGTCATTGACACTTGATCTTAAAAATGGGTTTAGCCTCCTTTCTATCGATTGAACAAGATGAAGAGCATCTTTCTTTAGAAACGACTTTTAATTTCCTCTCCTCAGTTCAACTAGATCAGAAGGTGGCTATTCTTTAGAACATATATGGTGTTCATAAAAAAAAATTCAAGTTCTTCAGTTTTTGGAAAGAATTTCTAGACTTATTGAACTTGTGAATATGTTGAATGGCTTGGAGATACCCTTTTTTTTTATAGTGTCAGTCACTTGAATAAAACATAGTTATTGTAAAATTTAAATTTTCCATTTGAGTGTTCTACAAGAATTAAACATGTTGACTTTCTTATGTGCAACCATGTTTCTTGCAAAATTATGCTTGGTATTTGTGTTTGGTCCTTGAATAGTATTTGGATCCTTTATGAATGCAATTGCATCTTGAAATCATATTTTAACATCATCATGATTGATGTATATTTTATTAAATCCCAAATTATTTAAGAATTTTTAAGCCAAAGTCCAAACATTCTCTTACGGTAAACTATTACCTCACAACAAGAGAGAAAGTCTTTTTACTACTAGTTCTTTCTTCTTGAGTACACATTTTAACTATAAAGCGTGCCTTATCCTTTCAATAGTCCTATTAGACTTACACTTAATCTTGAGAATCCATTTGTCCCAACTGCTTTGTGTCCTTTATATAAACCAAACATCTCTCAAACATTGTTTGGTCTTATTGAGTCTATTTCTCTTTCTTTTTCTTTTTCATTAGAAGAAATAATTACTTAAATATTTCTCAAAATTTCATTTTGTGGGATAATCATGAAAACCTTATCTTTTATCATGCTCTCGCTTGGATGGGCTACTGTTAGATTATTGATACATTACTATAAGAATGTATTAGTTGATATATAATAATTAAATTATCAAATCTTCTTTCTCATAAAGAGATATATCTTGATTAATCTCACATGTACTCAAAAATTAAAATTTGAGCAAAACACAAAGTTTGGTATACATTTTTCTTGCGAGAAAGATTTCTTCTAAATTAAAATTTGGCAAGATCCTTGATTTTTATGTAACCACAATTGTCGATATCCATCCTCACAATTGTCCATATACATCCTCATAGTACCATGCATGTAGTAGCATGTGAACGCGTAGTAAATAGACAAGCCTTCTTTAATTTATCATAAATTGCGAAATTAGAACCTTAAAATTTTTAGAGATTGAGGATAAAATAAATTTATAAAAAATTAACGAAAGTTTCAAGGCGTGTATCAATGTCACTTTCTTTAAGGTTTTATTCGCCCCAACTTATATATGGTGTGCAAAAGAGTTACTGACAAATAAACCTCGAGGATACAATGAAGCCTAATGACTATCTACGTTTTGCACTGATGGAAATAATCCACTGAGCACTGAGTGGAGCATAACAAATATATCAATTTCTATAAAGAATTTATGTAATAATTCTTTATAAAACAATCTAATAATATAAAGATGGTGGGAGATCAGGTAGAAACTTTTTCTATGTTTTTAGGTGTGTCAAACAAATGAAATTTCTGTCCTATTTATAGGAGGTCTTATGTCTCTTCATAGGGACATAACTATCCAAATGAATAGTCATATTTTTAACCACAAACATAATTATTCAAGTTCAATATGTATTAACTTGAATAATTATGACCCTTTATCATTAATTAAGTGATATAACTTTTGTTGACAAGATACATAATTCATCACTATGAATATTGACAAATTTTGCTTAATTACCAAATGACATCATTTTTTGGACCACTTGTAACTTTTTAGTTATAATTATTGGAACATTATAAATATTTTGAAAATGTTCTAACAATGGGAGCTTCCCATGTTTGATGGAACTTTATTTCCTTTCCTTGCCTGGGGCTTATGTGCGGGCATTTTCTGATGAGTTCTAACAAATGGATGAAATTTCTGTCAGGCATGTCAATTTTTAATAGTAAAAATGGATTAAATTTTAACAAAAAGGGCCAATTTGCTCTTTGATCTTATATGTAGGGACTAATTTACCTTTTTTAATAGAGGAGGTAAAATGAAATCTAACTCCTTGTACAAAAGTCTCTATGATACTTTTACTGTCATAAGTTCTATTTACCATGTAATATTTTCTCTCTTTTTCTTAAGAAACCAGTATTAATATTATCTATAAAATTTTCTAAAAATATTTTATTATAAAGAAAAAAAAGAAGGTATTTTAAAATACCTTAAATTTTTCATAAATGATCATCATCATTGTCTACCAACCTTGAACCATCAACCTTGTTGTTAACATGCATAACGTGCAACCACGAAGGCAAGGAAGGTCAGTAATCCTTATTTTGCACTATTTAATATTTAACTATGAGTATAAAAAAAAAGCGCATAGTGAAATTTCGTGATTTATTTCATAATTTCATCCCAACAAACATGTACATGATAGGGATAATTTCATCCCAACAAACATGTACATGATAGGGAAAAAACAATATTTTCAATTTTATGTAAATTTGTTATAGATATGTATAGAACCTCTATTTCATTGAAGAGTGAAGTCCTTCTAGATAGTAGGAATACTATTTTATTCATGTAAGACAAATATTTTGATATAAACAGAAATAATTGCAATACCTTTTTTTACCTCAAAAACTTAAATTTATTCTCCTCATGATATTATAACTCAAGGTTTAAACTAAAGATGTATTTTAATCCAATTCAATATAATCTACAAATACTTATTTGATTTTCTAGTCATTGCATTCTTCCAAATCGATTTCACCCTTTGCAATAGGGTTATTGTAATATTTGGTACTTATATCTGGCTTGAATGTTCAGTTTAGTATCTGAGTTTTGCTTTTGTCCCAATTCATACCTGAGTTTGGTTTTAATATTTAGATTGGTAGTTTTTCTAATTGATACTTGAGTTTTTCTTTATCCCATACAAATACCTAAGTTTGACATCAATGTTCAAATTAGTACATGAAGTTTTCTTTTATCTCAATTAAGTACCTATGTTATTTTTATTGAAGCACATATGTCAAATATTTATTGCACTACATGATGTTGTTTAGTTTCGATACCGAATTGAAAGTATAAATTAATTGGCCGGTTAATTCAATTAAATTTTTTTATATGTTTTATACTTGTTTTAACCAAAAATCAAAAAACATATTTTAGAAAAAATTTCTGTCGAAACCATTTTATTTTGGAAACAATGGGGATCGACTTTTTAAAGCAAAGTGTGGAGTCGCCACCAATATTTTCGTTTAGGTGTGATTGGATCACCTATAAAACATTTTATTAAATCAATTCTAGTCTACGAAGAAAACAAAGTGGGTTCGGGAGTCGGTTACGTATGAGGAAGGGTTAGCACCCTCACTACGCCCAAAATTGGTACCGAATTGATTAAGTGCTGTCCTTATGTCTAAAAGATATTTTGAAATACGATTTCTTTTAAAACACTTGAATGACTCAAATTGGACATCAAGATTCGCTTGTTTCAAAGAAATACAGCATCGCATCTAGCACGATAGGATGCGATCCTTTATACCTTCGAAAACACGATAAATTTTTGACTTCCACAAGTTTATATGTTAAAAATTACAAAAGGATGCCCAATTATTTAGTCCAGCGAAGAACCGAAACCTAGCACGGTAGGGCACGATTCCCCGAATCTCCAAACATTGAACATTGCCTTATCTTAGAATTTAGAAAACATGAGTGAAATTCCAAAGAAATATTCGACTATTTTGGACAAACAGAAAATCAAAACCCAGCACGATAGGGCACGATTCCCTGAATTTCCAAATATCAAACATTGCCTTGTTTTAAGATTTAGAAAACGCCAGTAAAATTCTAAAGGAATATTCGATTTTTTTGAACAAACAGGAAATCGAAACCCAGCACGATAGGACACTATTCCCCGAATTTCCAAACATCAAATATTGCCTTCTTTTTAAGGAATTTTCAAACGAATAATTGTAAAACCAGCTTAAAACGCATTAATTTGACTTGAAATAAAATGAAATAATTAATTTAATTTTTTTTTTTAAAAAAGGTTGAAAATTATGATGCAACAATTGTGGAATAAAGGAAAAATAAAAACATGGGTAATGTGCACACATAAAATACAATACCAATTAACAAACTAATAATTAGCAAATTAACAAAACCGATAATTAAGTACAACTAATCTAAGAAAAGTGTAATCAAACTTCTAAGCATGGATGGAGAACAACAATACGACAAATATACATGAAAACCAATAAATAATGTGCAACAACAATATATGGAATAATAATAATAAAAACAATCAATATACAAAGCAATATAGAAATTAGGAGCTAATACGAGGCGAAACGATATGTAAAAAAACCATATATATATAAAAAAATTATAAGTGAATAACACATGCAAAATTTGAAATAACTTACATATATAAAAAACTAAGTATATATATAACCTATTATTAAAAAATAGTTATTAGAAAAGAGGGAATTTGAGTCAAATAATGTACGAAATATTTTTTTTAATGAAATATCTATTTAAGGATAATGATATACATATAAAAATAGAAAAGTAATTTAAGTAACATATACACTATGTAAGGTTTTTAAAATGGCAAAAATGTATAATAAGGTATGCTGTATATACATGAGGTTTAAAAATATGTATAAGTAGATTTAAAAGAGATCATGTATATAAAGTAACATAGAATTAATAATATATATGTAGAATAAAACGACATTAATCACGAACTCCATATGCATAATAATATATAAAAATATTCAAATGAAGTATTATACAAATTTTTTTAAAAAATAATACGATAAAAACTTTAAAATAAAGATTCTATATAAAAAAGGCTAAAATCATCATGAAAACTCAAAAAGGTATGCATTCATATATAAAAAAGAGTATTAAGTGATTAAAAAAAAAAAAGAAATGAATCATACAAATCAAAAGGACCCAATTAAAAATAAGATTAAAATGAAAGGGATGATTTATAAATGAAATAAACTATTAAAAATAAAAAAAGGACCAGAGCGCAACATGTGCGAATGCACAGGGGCCAAATCTAGAAATATCTCAGACCCCAAAATGCAGCATCGAAGCGCGGACCAAATCGAGTTTGTGCGCAAATTATGGGAAAAATTTAAAAACTAATGAAACACCAACATAAGCTGATTGAAATGCGGCGCGAAAGGGGAATGACTTATATCGCAAATATTCCTTAATGACCAAACACGCAGATCTTGACCGTGTGCGGGTCGGGTCATCAGGTCGTAGCACCTTTGAACGATGACGTTTTGAGGCCATTAACATTGGCCTAAAACGGTGACGTCTAAAGGGGCCTTATAATCGCCCAAAACAAACCCTAAAAGAGTTTGTAGCCATTTACAAAAAAAAGAAACCCTATATTGCTCTCTCAAACCTTCAGCCAACCCATAGTCCCTAATCACTCGGCATTGACTCTTTCGCAGCCAACAACAGGCATATTTGCCCCTTTTAAACGCTATACGGCCTCGAGGTTCCTCTTCGCCTTCGATTCCGACGAAGCAAAGAAGAACCGATGGCCGATTCACAAGGTATGATCCCGCTATTATCTTGTTCTATTTATTTTTTAACAAAAACAACAACGAATGACTAAAGAAGAAAACAAAATGATTCACAAAAAGCTAAAGCGATTCGGAGAACAAAGAAATCACCTCTGCTATATTTGATTGCTTTTTCTCTATTCTCTGTGCGTAAAAAAAACTTACAATAGAAATCTCTTGGCTTTATAACCGAAAAGGAAAAAAATCAAAATAGAAAATACAATTTTTTCTATTTGCTGCTGTGTTTGTCTCTTTGCAGGTACGGGGTGTGCGTAGCGCGTGTACGGGGGCTGTGTGCTGGCGTACAGAGGCGTGGGCGTGGCTGTGGCACTAGAAAGCCGTACGGCGCTGTGAGCTGGGGGCTGCGGCGCGAGAGAAACCCTAGGCTTCTGTTCGGCTGAACCTAGGTCTATGTTTTGGGCTGTAATTAGACTGTTAATTTGGTTTTGCTATTTGAATTTTTTTGGTTTAATAATTGGTTGTTGGCCCGGACAAATTGGGCTTTCTACAATTTTGATTCGGAGCAAGGATGCCAAGATAAAAGAGGTATTTTAGAATACCTCAGTTGATATGGCAATTTGCTGCTTTATTTTCTTTTATTTCTCTTCTTACCAGCTCTCGAACCTTGTTATTGTTTAAGTGTGAAACACCTAACCATCTAAGACAAGGGGAGAGCTAGTGACGTCTTTTGCCTAACTTTTACTTTTATCCTGTTTCCGGCCCATTTAGATTTGAATACTAAAATGATTCAATAACCCCTAAAATCTAAAATCATTCCAATACAACAACAATACTTTTTTTTTACAAAGTAAATTAGTTATGCATTTTGTGTTTTAAGTATATGACTCCCACGTGCGGTGTTGTAACAATAAGTTTTAATAAATTTTATATTTGTTTAAGTTGAGTTTAGTTTTAGATATGTTAACTTATTCATATTTGTAAATGGTTAATTTAAACTTATTTTAGGCTCGAAATTTTTTTAAAAAAAATTATAATATTTTATATTTATTTTTCATTTATTAAAATTTTATATATAGTCAACTTAATCATTTTTAATATTTACATTATAGTATTTTATATTACTATAGATTTAGTTTTTTGTGTGTTACAAATTATATGAAATAAAAATAACATAATATAATATATTATAAAAATAGAAAATGGTCAATCTTGGCTTGAGTCTTGAATGTTCAAGTTTAAGTCCAACCCACATTTTTAACGAGCTTAAATTTTTTTCAAGCTTATTTTTTGGGCCAAATAATTCTACTCAAATCTTCTTAAATTTCAAACGGAGTTTCGAGCTTGCACAGTTACCCAACCCTTAAAATAGGTTGCATTTAAGTAAGGTATTTCCAATCTAATTACTAAATTAATAAAAAGTTAATTAAAAAATAAAAATTGTAAATATTAATATTATAATTTAAAATGTTTTATATTTTGGCTATAAAAATTCTTTAAAAAAAATTAAAAAATTAATTAAGTCCTTCCAGTCATGGCTTCCGTATTAAAAAATTAATTAGCGACACATGGTAACTCTTAACGAAATTTTTTTATTTTTTATAAAAATAATTAAAATTTATAAAAAATATACTTCTAAAATATTGCTTTTTTTCTCTTTTAGTTCCCTACGCATTGGAAAGCGTTTTGAAATCCATGCTTTTGTTGTCTCTTTAACTCACCTCCTCCTTGCAGAGTTTTTGACGATCTAAGTCTAGCCATTGAGCCCATCTTCCTTCTCTCCAGCCTAACTACATCTTAGAAGACGTGAACATATGATATTGTATCTGGGAGTCCATCCCTGGAACCAAGGATCTTTATGTTAGCACGCAGCCACAAGAGCAAGGCAAGTTGATGACCCTTAAATTGCATAATTTATTACTTATCTTCAATGAAATTTTTGTTTATCTTTAATGACTTTCTAAAATTGAAAATGAAAAAATATGTATAAAATGGATGAATTTAGGAAATTTATTAATGATTTAACTACGAATTTAAAAATCACTTAAAAATATTTATATAAATGGTCTTAAGTGATGAAGCCCAAAAATTAAAATTAAAATAAAAATTCGATATTAATTTTTTAGTATCTTTACTTTTTATGATCTCTGAATTTTAGCGATATTATTTGAGAAAGTGATATTAGATAGCTTGCAAATAAGAAAATAAAGGTACACTTCTAAGAACCCTTTATGCTACAAAGTGAAGTCCAAATGTAAATGATTCCAGATGCATGCATATATATAGATACTTGGAATTGGATTGCACTGTACAGCAGCTCTTACAGCCCCTCCACTCCAACCAAACCTCCTCTAACTACTACCTACAATGTTTTTTCCCCTATCTTTTATTTTCCAATAATTTTCTAAAATGTTACTTATATTAATGTAACATTTGTACTTAAATTTTACACTTTTTTTAGTTTGGTATTTAATTTTTGTTGTCCAATTCTTTTTTTTACTTTAGTACTTGGAAATTTTTTTATCCAATTTAATATACAATGTTGAAACCCTTTTAAAAATGGGTTTTTAAAAATGAAAACGGGAGTCGCCACCAATCTTTTAAAGTGTGATTGGATCACTTTATAAAACGTTTTGGTCTACGAAATTATAAGAAAATAGGTTCGGGAATCGGTTACGTACGAGGAAGGATTAGCACCCTCGTAACGCCCAAAATTGATACCAAATTGAATAATTTTACCTTTGTATCAGAAGTTTGAAAGAATTTAGAAATGAGATTCCCTTAAAACCGTAATGCTTTGAGTTAAGAAGAATCAAGATTCCTTCGTTTTAAAAGAATACAAACATCACATCCAGCATGATTGGACACAATATCTTTATACTTTCATAACTAAAATCATCTTGTGATTTGTAAAACTCGTTTAGAAGGATATTTTAGATATTTAGACAAACGGGAAATCGCAACCCAGCATGTTAGGGCACTACTTCCCGAGTTCCTAAATACCAAAAATATTGCCTCTTTTTGAAATTCCTTTTGAATCAAATGAAATTTCTTTTGTTTTGAAAATAATGATATGTTTTTCATATTACTATAAATTAAATAAACCTAGCTACAATATACATGCTTTATCATTTTACACAAACATAATATATATAAAAAATGATAAATAGTGATATAACTAACATAATATACATTCATATCTCATGCATATAAAATTGCAAATATACGTATACTATCATTTTATGTAGATTACAATGTAACGGATAATAAATAAAACAATATAATTTTTTTATCATATATGCAATAATACTTCATGCAAATGAAAATAACGAATGATAAAAAAAACAAATAACTATTATGTTAAGATAGTATTAAATATATATGAATAGGATGCTAAAATTAGTTAACAAAGTATATATGTAATAAAGGGTAAAATCTAAATACCAATTTAAAAAGAATAAATGAGTACAAGAAAAATCTAAAATAATATATAAGTAGAAAAACATTATAAATATATGATTTAATAACTTAATGTATCTATAAAAATATTAATATGTCAAATAGAAAAAAAACATTACATACTAACTTCTAAAATGTAATTTGTAATAATAATTTATAAACTCAAATCATAATGAAATGATATAAAAATGATAAAATATATATAATATAAATATAGTGAAATATATAAAATGTATATAAAATTTATAAGAAACATATATAATAATATAATAACATAGATAAAAATAATTTTATTATTTTTATATATAATTATTATTTTTAAAAGATATAATACATATATTAAAAATATTTAATTAATAAAATATAAATAATAATACATATACCATATAAAATAATATAATAAAATAAATAGATTTCTCGTATTTAATAATAATATAACATATAATTTTAATATAAAATAATAATATACATTAAATAAATAATAAAATTTAAAATAAATAAATTTATAAGTGTAAGAGGACTAAAATTAAAGGCAATTAAAAATTTTGGGCTAATTTTAAAAAAATAAAAACGATTTAGGCCTATTTGGAAAATGTATTAAAACCAAGGGACCTAATCCCAAAATGACACCGTTTCCATGAATTCAATTTTAAAGCCACTGTGAGGACCAAATTGAGACAAAATTAGAATATTAGGGCTAAATTAAGAAATTAAATTAAATTAAATTAAAAATACAAAAAAAACACGGAAGGATCAATCGGGCAATTTGCCCATTTTCCAAAAACACGCGGATCCTCCCCGAGTCAACTGTCAACACGCGGATCCTAGCCTAAACGGTGCCGTTTTGGTGCTTATTAGACTAAGCAAAACGACACCGTATCCATTGCACTATTTAAATCAATTTTTGTTTCAAAACTCATTTTAGAAACCGTTTCAGAAAAAAAAAAGCTTTAAAATCCTCTGAAAGAGGGGAGAAGAATGGCCCTCCGGGCTCTGGCCTCTGTCAGGCCAAGCTCCGGTCATAGGGCATATACGCGCCTACGCGCCACCGTCAACGCCGCCATGTACGGCGACCAGAATTTGAAAAGTCTCGATTTCACGACGCGATTTCAACGATAAACTCTATCTTGACTTATTTTAATAATACTTGCATGTTATTTAGAGAAAAAAAAAAGATATATCACCTCTGTCTCTTTGATGAAATGCTGATCTTTTATTGTATATGTGTGCTCCAAAAAAAAACCCTCCTGTTTACAGATTGGAAGAAAGGCTTTATAGCCTTTAGACTATACATGTTTAGGAAAGAAATATTTGATTTCTTTCCTTGTTGGTTTCAGTTTATCTGCTGCTATTTCTTATTATTTTTGTCTGTTTGGTTTCCTTTTCTGCTCCGTGTCTGTTGGTTTCTTTTGTTCTGTCTTGCAGGTATTCGCGAGGATATCACGATGGTGTCGATTCACACGTTGATCGCGGCATGGTACGAGGCCAAAGTCACGGCGCCGATGGAGCCCACTGGAACGGCACGAGACGAACGATTATGACGCTTGGGATGCTTGCGGCGCCTAGGGTTTCTAAAACCCTAGGTCTTTCTGCTTCCCGTTAACAGATTGGGCCACTTGGGCACTGTGTATTTTGGGTAGCATACGGGCTTGGGTGTACTTGGGTCTTGGGTCAATAGACTGTAATCGGGCTTTGGGTAGACTTAAATTTTGGGCTCTGTATATGGATTGTTTAAATAAATAAACATTTATTTATATTTTTTATTTATTTATTATTTTTGGTTTTATTTATTTAATTATGGGCCCGGGCAGAAACGGGTTATTACAGCCGCCCCTCTTTGCTCATTGTCTTATAATGATAATAGAGCAAAGACTATAAAAGAACCCGTTTTGCCCGATCTGGCCCAGTCTTTGAGATCTTTTCTTCAAATGGTCTTCAACCTATCTGTAACTTCAGAGGTATTGGACGATAAATATGATAGCTTCAATTTGCTTCACTTGTAGCTTCAGGAAGGTAATATCTGCTATCTTCAACTTGCTCCCTGCAACCTTAGGAACACCATGTTGATACCTTCGACCCCACTCTCTGTCAACACAGAGACGCCAAGTCTGCTATCTTCGATCTGCTCTCTGACAATACAGAGATGCCAAATCTGCTATCTTCGATCTGCTCTCTGACAATACAGAGATGCCAAATCTGCTATCTTCGATCTACTCTCTGACAATACAGAGACGCCAAATCTACTATCTTCGATCTGTTCTCTGACAATACAGAGACGCCAAATCATTTTAGATTCGCTTTAGCATAAACACGTGAAAACCAAATCTACTATGTCTTCGATCTGCTCTCCGTCGAATATGGAGATGCCAAATCTGTTTCTTCGATTTGTTCTCTGACAATATAGAGATGCCAAATCATCTTGGATCTGCTTCAGCGTAAACACATGAAGGTCAGATCTGCTATGCTTTAGCCTGTTACCCTACTACTTAGAGGGTTAAGGCGCATCAATCTTCATTGTCCCCTGAAGGACATGACCTGTATAATATGTATGAGTTCATGTCTAATGATTATGATGCTATGATCAAAATGAGTCAGATGCTCCTAATTAAACCTGTTATAATGCAAAATGTTTATGAATATGACCCCTATCCCAGACGTCACTATTCATTCCTTCGTCGAAGTTTATCCTTATTTCTCTCGAAGTAACATTTCTACTCAGCCTGTGAATTTGTACCCTTCTTCAAATACTATGACCCACCAAAAAATTTGTAAGATGATCCTCTCTTAGGATTGAATCGTTTGTTTTGTCCAATCATCATTTTGGACTAAAGAAAGAATTTTCTTGGGTTCTTTCAAATCCTCACTTACGTGAATTCCTCGAAAAATTGTTCTGTTTTAGTTTCTTATATTATCTAGAAATTTCCAGAGTAATAAGCAAAACTTTATTTGTGAAAATTATTTAGTTCATCTATCATTATTTTAATGCAACACACTTTAAGAATAATGGAAAGTGAATTTAATCTTGAGAATAATTAGATTTGAATGAATTTGTTAAAAATACAAAGGAAATTAATCTGAAAGCCTATCTTTGAGAAGAAAAAGAATCTAAAGATAGCAAGCAGGACAAAAGTTAGATGCCCTAGATATCGCCGCTTGAGTGTCTATACACCAGCTCCATGAAGACTTTTTTGAGTTTAACATGTGTTTAAAGAGTCAAAGTACTTTTGTTGATGCACTAATATGCAACGTGCTTTGCTCCTTGTTGAATCCGATATAGCAAGATTACCACGTGCTCTTCAAAATTAGAGCTGCCTTTTCGGGTTTTCAACTCAAAACCCCTTTGGTTATAATGCGCCCTTTGAGGGTTTTCACCTTGGCCTCTCCATTTTTTTTTCGAAAACTCAAGGCGCCCTTTGCGGGTTTTCACCCTAGATTCTCCTCTCCTTTAGACAAAGTACTTTTTGACTGAGTCTGAATTTAATAAATTAGGTAAATTCTTCCCATCCATTTCCGTTAAGATCAATGCACCCCCAGAGAAGGCCTTCTTCACGACATATGGCCCTTCTCAATTCGGCATGCATTTTCCTCTAAAGTCCTTCTGAATGGGAAGGATCTTTTTTAGCACAAGATCCCCCTCGTTGAATTCTCTTGGTCGTACTTTCTTGTCGTAAGCTGGCATCATTCGCTTCTGATACATCTGACTATGGCGAATAGCTTTTAGCCTCTTTTTTTCGATCAAGTTCAACTGGTCATACCGCGATTGAATCCACTCTGCTTCATCCAGTTTTATTTCTGATAAAATTCGAAGAGAAGGTATTTCTACTTCAATGGGTAATACTGCCTTCATCCCATAAACCAGCGAGAAAGGAGTTGCCCCAGTAGAAGTTCTGATGGACGTTTGATAGGCTAAGAGTGCAAACGGTAACTTCTTATGCCAATCTCTGTTAGTTTCAGTCATTTTTCCCACTATCTTTTTGATGTTTTTGTTAGCAGCTTCCACTGCCCCATTCATCTTTGAGCGATATGGGGATGAATTATGATGCTTAATCTTGAACTGACTACAAACTTCTGCTATTGTTTTGTTGTTTAAGTTTAATGCATTGTCTGATATGATCCTCTCAGGTATCCCATATCGACAAATGATCTCCTTCTTCAAGAATCGACTTACAGCCGACTTAGTAACATTTGCATAAGAAGCCGCCTCTACCCACTTTGTGAAGGAATCAATGACCATAAAAATAAAGCGATGCCCATTTGAAGTTTTTGGTGATATTGGCCTAATGACATCCATGCCCTACATGGAAAAAGGCCATAAAGAAGTCATAACATGTAGAGGTGAAGGCGGTATGTGAATCTTCTCTCCATAAATCTGACATTTATGGCATTTCTTGGCGTAGTTGATACAATCTCCTTCTATGGTAGACCAATAATATCCAAACCTCATGATTTGTCTAGCCATCGTGAAACCATTAGCGTGCGTCCCACAAATACCTTCGTGAACTTCTTCCAAGATTAACTTAGCCTCCAAAGCATCAACACATCTCAATAGTACTTGATCCTTTCTCCTTTTGTACAAGATGTCCCCATCCAAAATGTAATCGCAAGCTAATCTCCTTAAAGTTAGCTTATCATTTTCAGTTGCCTATTCTGGGTATTTATGATCTCTTACGTATCGCACTATATCCCGATACCAAGGATTATCATCCTTTTCTTCTTCCTCAATGTTACAACAACAAGTTGGAGCCTCAAAGATACTCATCTGAATAGGTCTCATCTCCTCCTCTTTATTCACTCTAATCATTGAAGCCAAGGTTGCTAGAGCATCTGCCATCTAGTTTTCGTCTCGTGGGATATAACTGAAAGTGATGTCATCGAACTCCTCAAGTAACCCCAAAACTACCTTTCGATAATTAATCAATTTAGGATCCTTTGTCTCCCATTCACCTTTAAGCTGATAAATTACTAACACAGAGTCTCCATATACTTCCAAGGTTCTTATTTCTCGCTCTATAGCCGCTCGAAGTCCCATGATGCACGTTTCATATTCGGCTATATTGTTTGTGCAATCAAAATCTAACTTGCACGTGAATGGATAATAATCACCATTTGAGGATACCAGGACTGCCACAATTCCATTCCCAACCGCATTGGATGCCTCGTCGAAGCTCATCTTCCAAGGATAATCCTCTGTAGTTGCTACACATATCAACTCCTAATTTAGGAAATCGAAATTCAACGGCTCATAGTCCTCTAGAGCTCTACTAGCCAGAAATTCTGCTATCGCGCTTCCTTTTATAGCCTTCTGGCTCACATAGACTATGTCAAACTCTGAAAGCAGAATTTGCCATCTCGCCATTCTCTCATTCAACGTTGTTAACTCCATCATATACTTTAAGGGATCAAGTTTTAAAATAAGCCAAGTGGTATGATATAGCATGTACTATTTTAACCTTCGAGTCGTCCAAATAAAAGCCCAACACAATTTCTCTATTGGCGAATATCTCATCTCACACTTTGTAAATTTCTTACTGAGGTAATATATCGCCTTCTCTTTTCTTCCTGACTCATCATGTTGACCAAGCACACATCCCATGGAATTACTAAACACCGACAAGTACAGAATTAATGATTTATCTGGACTAGGTGGAGATAGTACTGAAGCATTTAACAAGTATTACTTAACTTTATCGAAAGCATTCTGGCATTCCTTATCCTAAGTACCTTGGTTGTGTTTTCTAAGGAGGCGGAATATAGGATCACACTTCTCAGTTAATTGTGAAATAAACCGAGCAATATAATTCAACCTTCTAAGAAAACCCCGAACTTCCTTCTGAGTACGTGGTGGAGGCAAATCTTGCATGGCTTTAACTTTGTCTGAGTCAACTTCTATTCCTTTTTCACAGACCACAAAGCCTAGTAATTTCCCTAACCTAGCTCTGAAAGTACACTTTGCCGAATTAAGTTTTAACTGAAACTTCCTTAATCTTAAGAATAGTTTCTTTAAAACTTCAATATGTTCATCATCCGTTCAAGATTTGGCAATCATATCATCGACATACACCTCAATTTCCTTGTGCATCATATCGTGAAATAAGGTCACCATAGCCCTTTGGTATGTTGCCCCTGCATTCTTCAACCCAAAGGGCATTACCTTGTAACAGAAGGTACCCCACAATGTTATGAAGGTAGTTTTATCCATGTCTTCAGGATACATCTTTATCTGATTATACCCCGAGAAACCATCCATAAAATAGAATAATGAATATCCCGCTGTATTGTCTACCAAAGTGTCTATGTGTGGCAAAGGGAAATTATCTTTTGGGCTAGCTTTGTTCAGATCTCTGTAATCAACATACATTCGTACCTTCCCATCCTTCTTAGGAACTGGTACAATGTTAGCTACCCATTCAGAGTACTTCACCTCTTGTAAGAATCCTGCATCGAACTGGTTCTTGACTTCGTCATTTATTTTCAATACGATATCTGGCCTCATTCTTCACAACTTCTGTTGGGCTGGCTTACAATCTCGCCTTATTAGAAGTGATGCACCACAATATCGGTATCTAACCCTGGCATATCTTGATAAGTCCATGCGAAGATATCCTTGAACTCACGTAGCAACTCAATCAGTCATTGCCTTTTGTCCTCGGTAATATGCATGCCAATTTTTACCTCATTCCCTTCCTCTAGGGCTACATTCTCTATTGCCTCTTTCTCATGGGGCATGATTTGTTTCTCCTCCTGTTTTACCTTCCTCAAAAGATCCAAAGACACATCACAGTCCTGGACATCTTCAAAATCCTGAGATTCCTCTAAACACATGTCTTGCTCACGAGAGAAATCAGGATTTGCAATATTAGTGCTCATGTCATTGATATCTAGGGATATGTGAAATATAAAGAATATACAAAAAATGAATGAATTGAAGAATGATTGTTTATGTACTATGAATGAAAGAATAAGAATTAGTCAAAATTTAACGGAATATTGGTTGATAAAAAAAATAATACTCGTTCGAATTGGTAAAAGTTATGTCTTATTTAAAAAATAATAGATGATCGTAAGCCTATTTCACAAATGTAATCCTATTACTCCTAGGCCCTAGAGTAACAAAGATGTTTCGAAAATTACTCTGAAAAACTCCTAAAGACTACAGGAAGTTCCTCCGCAATCCAATTGTTCAGGAAGCTTCCCGGTTCGTAAGGGCGAATGCCCTCAAGGTTTCCTTGTTTCGATTCTTCATCTTGTATAGCATTAATCTGATGGCTTCCTTCTATGAGTAACCCTTTCGATATGAAGGTTTGGGATATTGGAGGGAATGTCATCGGCTCCCACTCCATTTCTCTTCTATTAAGGCGCGCCCTTCTTCCCTCTTGGCTCTTCTCAATTTCCTTCCTCCTTTGCTTATAGTCTGGTTTGAAGCCCAAACCAAAGTGATCTCTCTTCTCTTTCAGTTCTGGAATTTGAGTCCCTCCTTGTAGGTATTTTTCTAACCCTTTTTTTGGTAAGGCTCCCTTTCCAGCCATTATTTGTAGAGCCATCCTTGTAGCTCTTGCTATTTTTGGCACCGGTAGCTCACTCCTTTCTGAAATAAAAGTTGCATTTACAAATTCTAAAGAGCGAAAGGAACACTCAATAGACTCTTCGTTTATCTCAACATAAGGGGCCTTGCTATTGACTGTGGCTATAATATCCTCCTCTGCATTGATGGTTACTAACCGTCTATCCGTCACTAATTTTAATTTCTGGTGTAACGACGAGGGCACCGCTCTTGCTGAGTGTATCCATTGTCTGCCTAATAAGCAATTGTAAGAAGGCTTGATATCCATCACCAAGAAGTCTACTTCGTATATATTTGGCCCAATTTCCAAAGGGATGTCGATCCTTCCCATCACATTCCTTTCTGTACCATCAAAGGCTCTTACCATATTTTGACATGTTTTCATGTGCGAATCGTCAATAGGTAATCTGTTCAATGTAGATAACGGTAGAACATTCAAGGCCGATCCATTATCAACGAGCATACTTGGGAGTGTGTACCCCTTGCATCGAGGGGTGATGTGTAAGGCTTTGGTTAACCCCTTGTCCCCTGGTGGAATTTCATCATCATTAAAGTAGATAAAATTATCAGCGCTTATGTTATTCACCAACCGATCCAGTTTGTTAACAGATATGTCATGGGTGACATATGTTTCGTTGAGCACCTTCATCAATGTATTACGATGCACCTCAGAACTCAGAAGTAGAGCCAATACTGATATGCGAGCCGGCTGCTTATGCAACTGCTCGACCACGCTATACTCGCTATGCTTAAGGAACTTTAGAAATTCCTTAGCCTCCTCTTCTTTTACTGGCTCCTTGACAGGCACTTCAGCCTTTTTTTCTTCTTCGCGCTAATATTCTTTATTTTTGTGGGCTCCTCTTTGACGCTCACCGTATTATATCGGTTCCCACTCTATGTATGGAAACTTTCAACTTGTATATCCTTTGACGTACTGGCTATACTCTCCTCCTCCGGCACTGTCATACTGCAATCATAACTCCATGGTACCCTTTTGTTATCCTTATAAGGGAAAGGCGTAGGCTTATGAATAATGACCTTAGGCACCGTTTGTGTTCCCACTTTATTATTCCCTAGCAGGGAAATAATAATCCTTGGCCGGCTAGTTCCTTTCTGTTCATCCTCCAGCGCACATACTTGTTTTTCACAAGAGCTATCTTCAAAAATTTGTAGCTCTTTATTGTCTATAAAGCCTTGCGCTAAAGCCTTAAACTTATCGCATTCTTGGATCTTGTGCCCCTCTTCAGCATGGAACTTACAATAGTCCCCTGTTCGTTTATTTCCCTCTTTAGAGATTATCATATCTCTTTTGACCATTTCTTCCTAAATTACCTTCATAGGCATCCTCACCTCAGTAACGTCTTCCTTCATTCTCCTTTCACTGACTTCGCCAATAGCATTTACTCCTTGATCGCGATGATTTGGCAACTGGTTTTCTGTATTAGGGGTATTGCCGAACTTCACTACCCCCACCTTAATAAGCCTCTCCACGGCCTTCTTAAAACCAGTACAGTTTTCGATTGAATGCCCCGGTATTCCAGCATGGTATTCGCATCTAGCGTTTGCATCATACCATTTGGGATATGGGGGCTGCAACGGTTTCAAATGAAAATGAGAAATAACATGTGTATCGTATAAGCTTTGATAAAGCTCACGATACGTCACGGGGATAGGTGTGAATTGCATCCTTTCAGAATTCTGCCTTGTACCCGACTCCTTCTTCTGAGAACTTTGTTGCTCAATCGCAGCTGTTTTAGGTTGACCAACCATGCTTGCCCTCGTGTTGTAGGTGCTTGTGTTATTCACTTCACCATCTTTTCTCTTTAGAGCTGATCTTTTGGTTACTTCCCCCTCGATTTTGCCACCTCTTATGGTATTCTCGATCATCTCTCCTACCATGATTATATCCGTAAAAATTTTAGTAGTACTCCTAATCATGTGAGTAATGAATGGAGCCTTTAGAGTGTTGATGAATAACATGGTAGTTTCCTTCTCCAACAACGGTGGTTGAACTTGTATTGCTACATCTTTCCATCTCTGTGCATATTGCCTAAAATTTTTATTAGGCTTTTTCTCCATGTTTTACAGTGTGATCCTATCCGGAGTCATGTCAGTCACATGATTGTACTGCTGCATGAAGGCTTGTGCAAGATCCCTCCATGAACTTATTCTGGCCCAGTTCAGTTGATTATACCACTTGGCTGCTGCTCCAATTAAACTATCGTGGAAACAGTGGATCAACAGTTGATCGTTATTCACATGCCCTGTCATCCTCCTGCAGAACATCGTAATGTGGGCTTCTAGGCAAGTAGTACCGTTGTACTTCTCAAATTTTGGCATCTTGAATTTGTGAGGAAGCACCAAGTCTGGGACCAAGCTTAGATCTTTGGCATCAACTCTATGATACCCATCAACATTCTCTAAAGCCTTGAATTTTTCCTCCAACCATTTGCAGCGTTCTTCCAATTGTTTTGCAGCCTCAATTCTTAAATCCTCTTTTTCAGCCATGTCTAAGTCAGGAATGACAGGATTTGCAAGATTGTCGCCCAAATTGAATCCTGAACCAGTTAGAAAATTTATGGGGATCCCAGCATCGACTTGACCCTGTTGAGGCCTTATTGTGACAGACGGCCCTCGGGGATATGCCTTAGGTTGGGTTTGTAAGTGAGGTAGAGTGAAACCGGGAGGATGACCCTCATTATCCTCTTCAGTGATAGCCATAGGAGCCTTCCCCTTATTAGTGGCCCTTAGCAGTTGAGCCATTTCAGCCATCATGTTTCTTTGAGCCTCCAGCATTTGCTCCCTCATGTCGTTTTGCATTTTTGCCAATTGCTTTTGTAACTGGTCTTGTATGTCCTTCTGTAGCTGTTCAAATCTTTGGTCCATATTCTTTGACTTAACACGTGTACCGTAAGGATGTGTTGCTTTCAGATTTTCTTTCTCTTATTCTCTTTCTCCCTAATAATTTTAACTAATTAGGGTTTTTCTATAAACTTGAATGCATATGATGTGATGAGATGCAAATGCATGAATGCAAGAAGATGTCAATTCTGATTCAGTTTCATTTTAGAAAACGTTATTTAAGGAACAAAAATCTTTTCATAAAATGGATTACAAATACACTTTCGCCCGCAGGCCTAGAGTCTTAACCCTATCTAATAACAATGCTAACTCTCGTCCACTGTCTGACTCACAGTCCTGTAGTGCTGCTTCCAACCCTCCAATATTGTGCTTCATTTCCTCGATCTTGTTTAGACTTGCTTTTAACTCGGCTGCATAATTACAACTTTGATGATGATGAGGAGATCGTCCAAGCTCTGTCACATTAACTTTTAATCCTTGATTTTCCTTTTCTAGGGTCTGATTACGCGACTGCATCTCTTGGAACTTTTTCTCCCAATACTCAGCTTTGGCTCTTTCCTCTTGAATCTCTTGTTGCCACTGCTCTGAAGATCTCCCTAATCCGACCCTTTTCAACGTTACCTGTGCTTTCTTGTAGTGCATCTTTAAATCATCTCGATCTTCCTCAATCTTTCTCTTTCTCTTTTCTTTTTTCACCTTCTCGACTTCCATCTTTTGAACATCGACATCGAGACTCAAACACATTTTTTCTCTTCGAGCTTCTCCATCTTTTTTTCAAGCTCTGAATTCTTTCTCTCGAACTCTTGCTTCATAACCTCCAACTCTGATGGGATCACTCATAAGCTCTCCTCCAATGGTCGAGCCACCCCCAAAATTGGCCTAGGGACATTATCATTGACTCTCCTAGTAAACCACCCTTTATACTCAAGGGTTGACGTCGAGCCTTCAGTCAAGATCTTCATACAAAAAGGCTTTTTCCAAGCCTCAGAAATCTCTCGTATCCTCTTCTTATAGTGATCCCTTTTGTAAGAGAAATCACTCTGAGCTAAACCCTGTGTAGCAGGTATGAACTGTCTCGCTCGATATTGCCTTAGAACAAGCAATGGTGTATATCCAACAACTCCCCAAATTCCTGGCAGAGGGACCCAATCAAAACTGCTATATCGGCAAAGGATTTCACTAGGAACCAACCAAGGAGCCTTCCACATAACATCTTCCTCTCGAAGATTCTAAAGAATGTCTATCCACCTCTCCTCTGAAATGTCATCTCTTCTAGGCATGTCCACTGCTTCCTTTAAGGGAGAATAGCCCTCAAAGAATACTCGGCAAGGAACCTTATCAAGCTTCCGTATGGCTATGAAACCAAACCAACAAAGAATCGTGTCCATCTAATGAACCTTCCTTCACCACTTTCTTTCGACATGCGCTCAAGGATCTTATCGTCTCAGCTAAGATTTTGGGCACAGGTGTATTCTGTTTACCAAGTCGATCGAATAAATCTGCAACCGCCTCATCTATATGCCCCAACGCCTTTGGGAAAATCACCATGCCGTAAATACTCAAAGCCAGGACGTCGACCCTTTTCTTCACATCTGGATGCATCGATATCAAATCTCTCAAAACGGCCCATGGAATGCACTTACTATCACCCTTTGCTGCACACGCATACAAATTGACCCATTGCTCACTCATCCCAGTAATCATCACCAACTTCTTCGTAAAAGTTAGAAGGCTAGCAGGCCTAACACAAGCCTTGTAACCCTGAATCCTTGGGCAACGCAGTAAAGTCATATTCTCCTCCAAAGTAGGTACAAGATCAACATCACCAAATGTAAAGCAACTATAAGCAGGGTTCCAGAACTGTACCATAGCTCGCAACAAATGCTTATCTACTTTGACATCTAGCAAATACGGAAGGTCTCCGTAATTCTAATAGAAAAGCTGCTTAGCTTCGTCATCCCATTGGGCCCAAATGTCTCTCAACTCCTGAAACTCGTTCTGTGTTGAATTAATACGAGTGAAGTCCCATAACTTTGATGTATATCCCTCGGTGACAGTATCTCCCTTCTCTAACTGGGTTTTCTCTTACCAGGTATAGACAGTGGTGTTGTCCTCCACTTTATTAAGATATTCGTTCCTTATTACAAAACTTTCTAACTCAGAAATCTAACCGTGAATCGATACCTTTAAATGCCAAATGACATGCAATGATAGCAAAATAAAAATAGGTTAGTATCATATATATAAAAAAATGATAAACAAGTACTTATAAGGGTAGCTTACTAAAGGCTATCACTATCTTTCCTAGGGTAAGCTCTTAAAGTTCACTATATGAGTTTTAGTTCTAAAGCAAGGGTACCTGAACCAGCAGATTCCTCGGTCCTCACCCGTTATAGGCTCATATAGACCAAGTTCAGTTGAGGGGGACACATTTCCCTATGGCCATACGGAGATGAAAATCTCACGAGGACATAGGTACAGTATCCCGGAAGCAATCCACTAGCTTATACGAAGGTGAAAACCTTACGAAAGCGTAGCTTCTCACTCCCACTTAAGGTGTGACCACAACAGTCATGCAAATGCAATGTACAACAATAAGGTAACAAACATATACAGCAAACACATGTAAAAAGGATCAAATTTTAAATTTTCCAAACTTCCGACATTAAGACAGAAAATACTCAATTTCTTGGCTTGGCTCTCTTAAGCCCCAGCGTAATCGCCAAGCTGTCGAAACCCTTTTAAAAATGGATTTTTAAAAACGTAAACGGGAGTCGCCACCAATCTTTTAAAGTGTGATTAGATCACTTTATAAAACGTTTTGATTTACGAAATTATGAGAAAATAGGTTCGGGAATCGGTTATGTACGAGGAAGGATTAGCACCCTCGTAACGCCCAAAATTGGTACCAAATTGAATAATTTTACCTTTGTGTCAGAAGTTTGAAAGAATTTAGAAATAAAATTCCCTTAAAACCGTAATGCTTTGAGTTAAGAAGAATCAAGATTCCTTTGTTTTAAAAGAGTACAAACATCACATCCAGCATGATTAGACACGATATCTTTATACTTTCATAACTAAAATCATCTTGTGATTTGTAAAACTCGTTTAGAAGGATATTTTAGATATTTAGACAAACGGGAAATCGCAACCCAACATGTTAGGGCACTACTTCCCGAGTTCCTAAATACCAAAAATATTGCCTCTTTTTGAAATTCCTTTTGAATCAAATGAAATTTCTTTTGTTTTGAAAATAATGATATGTTTTTTATATTACAATAAATTAAATAAACCTAGCTACAATATACATGCTTTATCATTTTACACAAACATAATATATATAAAAAATGATAAATAGTGATATAACTAACATAATATACATTCATATCTCATGCATATAAAACTGCAAATATATGTATACTATCATTTCATATAGATTACAATGTAACGGATAATAAATAGAACGATATAATTTTTTTTATCATATATGCAATAATACTTCATGCAAATGAAAATAACGAATGATAAAAAAAACAAATAACTATTATGTTAAGATAGTATTAAATATATATGAATAGGATGCTAAAATTAGCTAACAAAGTATATATGTAATAAAGGGTAAAATCTAAATACCAATTTATAAAGAATAAATGAGTACAAGAAAAATCTAAAATAATATATAAGTAGAAAAACATTATAAATATATGATTTAATAACTTAATGTATCTATAAAAATATTAATATGTCAAATAGAAAAAAAACATTACATACTAACTTCTAAAATGTAATTTGTAATAATATTTTATAAAATCAAATCATAATGAAATGATATAAAAATGATATAATATATATAATATAAATATAGTGAAATATATAAAATGTATATAAAATTTATAAGAAACATATATAATAATATAATAGGATAAATAAAAATAATTTTATTATTTTTATATATAATTATTATTTTAAAAAAATATAATACATATATTAAAAATATTTAATTAATAAAATATAAATAATAATACATATACCATATAATATAATATAATAAATGGATTTCCCGTATTTAATAATAATATAACATATAAATTTAATATAAAATAATAATATACATTAAATAAATAATAAAATTTAAAATAAATAAATTTATAAGTGTAAGAGGACTAAAATTAAAGGCAATTAAAAATTTTGGGCTAATTTAAAAAAAATAAAAATGATTTAGGCCTATTTGGAAAATGTATTAAAATCGAGGGACTTATTGGGCAATTTGCCCTAATCCCAAAACAACACCGTTTCCACGAATTCAATTTTAAAGCCACTGTGAGGACCAAATTGAGACAAAATTAGAATATTAGGGCTAAATTAAGAAATTAAATTAAATTAAATTAAAAATACAAAAAAAAACACGGAAGGATCAATCGGGCAATTTGCCCATTTTCCAAAAACACGCGAATCCTCCCCGGGTCACGGGTCAACATGCGGATCCTAGCCTAAACGGTGCCGTTTTGGTGCTTATTAGACTAAGCAAAACGACACCGTATCCATTGCACTATTTAAATCAATTTTTGTTTCAAAACTCATTTTAGAAACCGTTTCAGAAAAAAAAAAAAGCTTTAAAATCCTCTGAAAGAGGGGAGAGGAAAGGCCCTCCAGGCTCTGTCCTCCGTCAGGCCAAGCTCTGGTCATCGAGCATATACGCGCCCACGCGCCACCGTCAACGCCGCCTTGTACGGCGACCAGAATTCTAAAAGTCTCGATTTCACGACGTAATTTCAACGGTAAACTCTATCTTGACTTATTTTAATAATACTTGCATGTTATTTAGAGAAAAAAAAAAGATATATCACCTCTGTCTCTTTGATAAAATGCTGATCTTTTATTGTATATGTGTGCTCCAAAAAAACCCTCCTGTTTACAGATTGGAAGAAAGGCTTTATAGCCTTTAGACTATACATGTTTAGGAAAGAAATCTTTGATTTCTTTCCTTGTTGGTTCGATTTATCTCACGCTATTTCTTATTATTTTTGTCTGTTTGGTTTCCTTTTCTGCTCCGTGTCTGTTGGTTTCTTTTGTTCTGTCTTGCAGGTATTCGCGAGGATATCACGGTGGTGTCGATTCACACGTTGATCACGGCGTGGTACGAGGCCAAAGTCACGGCGCCGATGGAGCCCACTGGAACGGCACGAGATGAACGGTCATGACGCTTGGGATGCTTGCGGCGCCTAAGGTTTCTGAAACCCTAGGTCTCTCTGCTTCCGGTTAACAGATTGGGCCACTTGGGCACTGTGTATTTTGGGTAGTATACGGGCTTGGGTGTACTTGGGTCTTGGGTCAATAGACTGTAATCGGGCTTTGGGTAGACTTAAATTTTGGGCTCTGTATATGGACTGTTTAAATAAATAAACATTTATTTATATTTTTTTATTTATATTTTTTGTTTTGTTTATTTAATTATGGGCCCGGGCAAAAACGGGTTATTACATACAAATTTATCAAATGTTATAAAATTACTTCAATATACTGATTGTGTTATTATTATTTTTTTGGGTACAAGAATAAATTAGACCATGTCTAAAGCAGTAGGCTTACATCTTCTACCATCATCCATTATTGATTGACGAATCATGTTATTTTTTATGATGTAGTAAAAACTAATCAATGTATCATTGATATAAAATTTTATTCCAAATAACACGTATAGATGAACATCTGTAACTACAGCAACTAATATCATTGATTACCACCAACATTGTCGGTACATCAACTTCAACATGTGTGGTGGTGTATACACCGATTTCTAGCATTTCTTGGTCTTTTGCGTGTTAAAAGGGGGAAAAAAGGTATGTTAGGTTTCAAGTTTCAAGTTTAAAATAGTGAAAGATGATTGGACTGGTGATGGAGGTTGAATTTCTTTATAGCTTTTTCCTGCTTTAGCTTTTTGTCAATGATTTGTACCGCATCTGCAAATAATATTTTTGAATATTAAGAAGATCCAGGCTTTCGGTTTTAGTTTAAGTGAAAAATAGGACCCTCTTTTGCCAGCTTCAGTTTTCTTGTTGGTTTCACATTGAACTTGAGGACCAGCGAAGTCAATGGTTATTAAATTATTTATCTGTCCTAAACACAACTACTTCTTATAGAATAAAACTATGACATGGGTCCCAAAAACTTGGTTGCTTAAGGGTGTTTGCGATTATGTAAATATCAACCGCGTCCCATCGAATTCCCTATCTTCATTGGGAATGCGTCCAACAACTAAGACTACTAGCTACAACAAATATCAACTCTGTAGACTGTTGATCATAAGTTCAGTAAATAGCGCTACATCTTTTAACATTATCCTACATTCGTTATATGAAAAACATAAAATATCAATATCGAGCTTTCATCGTGCAGATTGTGACACACAAAACAACTTATCCATTTGCATTAGTGTATAAAAAAAAGCAGCCCTTAAGTGATTAATGATTCAAGGGCCAAATGCTACTGAAGTTAGATTTTAGATGTGCTTGGTTAAGTGAAAAAGTAGAAGGATGAAAGGAGAGAGTAAAAAAAGTGTAAAGAAAATAAATTTTGAATATGTTTGGTTTGAAAATATAATTGGAGAGGTGATCATTTTTTATCTTAATGCAAAAAAAATCAATCCTTCTAAATTGGAATGATGAGAGGAGAGAAAATGGGAGAGAAGTGGATGTTATTTCTGTTGGATCTGATGCTCTAAGTGTAGTATATTCGTTTTGTAAACTTGTAATTTTTTCGAACAGATTGGTTAATAAAACAATTCATGGATTACATTAATATACTCTGTATAATTGCCTTCATATGATTTTTGCATGCAAAACAAAATAGAATCAAATATTGACTTACTAGTTGTCTAATGTTTAAACTAATACTAAACAGTATTACGTGGTTAGATTGTAATACAGGAATACAACTTATATTGGTAGACGAACCTAAACATTCTTTAGCCTAATTAAAAATGAGCAAACCGATTGAAAGACTAATATGTCGCCTTTCAAGTCCAATTGGGGAGATGTTTTATCTTGAGCATTGGAGCAAATGACTTTCAAAAGATACATACATAGATGTGACTGACTAGATTGATAATACATCAAACTAGATCCAATAAGAATAGATCCTGAATTCATTTATGGATTTATTCACTTGTGACATTAATAGTGTGTCATACCTAAATCTTGAGTGGATGACGAATTATGTATACGTGACTCATATACTTTGATGTAAGTATAAGTCTAAGTTCAAATAGATAAGAAACTGAAAGCTGGTGCGTTCGGTATACAACTTCTACTGTATGTAGCGTCATTCGCAACAATGGAATTCATAGCCTAAGACATGGGTAAATGACATCCTTTCATTGGTATTAAATAGTTGATGAAAAGTAAATGTGGTCACAGGTCATTCGTCTTTGAGAGGAATGACTTGATTACTTATTTGATAGTGATTAACTTTTCATGAAGTAAGATGTAATGGTTACCATGAGATAAAATGAGATCATATTGGGAGAACAGATTTATCCTAAAGAGATTAAGGATATCCTATAAGGGTAACACACTTTTGACAAGGTCATTGAATGAACACTGATCGAGTTGCTTTCGTAATGATATATCGTTGGGGAGAGCTCAGTCACGATACTATAGTGGAATGACTTTGTGACTAAATGAGTTTATAGTTAATAGAAGAAAATCTGAAAGTTAATTATAAATCATTTGAGCCCTAATCGTATATGTTCAATCGGTTCCTCCACTAGCTTGTTTAAATCAGAATTGAATTGCATGTTCAATCAAATGAATAAAAATGGATAGAAATGGTGAAAATAGAGAAATGAGAAACATTTGGAAATGAATGTGGTTTTCTCCAAAATAAAAAATAGAGAAATGGAAACATTTGAAAATGAATGTGGTTTTCTCCAAAATGAAAATGAAAACTGAAAATGATATGGAAATGAATTTATGGTTTTTGAATTAAATGAAGTTAAAAATAGAGATAATAATTTGGTCATAGTAAACCCGTTGGATGTAGAAATATTAAATATATGTTTTCTAATAGATTTTTTTACGGTAAAGTGTTCATAATCTTAACGAAATTAGAATTGGGTTGAGAATATTATTTATTTGGGAAATTAATTGAGATGTTTATTTTGGAAAATAGAAAAAAAAATATCGAGTTGGATATAATTATAAAGTATTGGGTTAAAAGTTCAGGAAGTACTTTTAATTGGACCCGATATGAAAGGAGCCCAAAAGCCCCTCATGTTAAAAGGGAGGGACGACAAACCCCTAGTATTATTAATTAGGTTTGTTGCCCCTTATACTTCTAATTGGACTAAGAGTTAGTTTTTTTATTTGAAATAAACTTTTACAATTCAATAAGTGTTTTACTTTTTTCTCCCTATAAATAGATGGCACCGGTAGAGCAAAAAATACACAACTCTATATCGTCACTCAGCTCGAAAATAGTGAAAGTTTATTCTCTAAGTATTAAATCTATTTTCCGAAATAACAATTCTGTTGATTTCTACCCTTAGTCTATTTCCAACCCTTAAATAGAAATATAATGAGCTTCATCCTCCTGCACTGACAATAATATCGATGTCAATTGAGCTAAAACTTGTTAAAAATTTAAAATATTCTTAAGTTATAATAGAAAACAAAAAATTAATAAATGAGACATATAATAAACTTTTAATTTAACTGCGGAGCTTAGAAAATCTCCACCACTAAATATATCAAATAATAATTCAATAATAAATATAATTATTTTAAAAAACACTCTTATAATAATAATTATCCTAGATAAAACTTAAATTTTAAATACGATCCGTTCACAAAATTATTTAGAAAATAAAAAACCCTACCTCTAAAATAGGCATTAAAGTATACTCGTTTTTCTCATTTTAGTATTTAAAAATTTTTTTATCTCAATTTAATGTATAAAGTATACTTAAATTCTCAATTTGAAACTTAAAATATGTCTCCCATATATTTTTTAGTTCATTTTTTTACTGGCGTTAAAAAATTATTATAGCCAATTATAAAAAAATTCTTAGTCCATTATTATATAAAAAAATCAAATATTTTCTTTTATTAAATATATATACACATTTAAAACTATAAAAATAGAAATAAATATATAAAAATTTAGAAAAATATATATACTTTAAAAAAATACATATAAATTATAAAAATAAAATTTAATAAAAATATGATAATTGAAAATAAATTAGTTGAAATTAATAATATTATTACAAAAATGTAAAAAAATTAAAAGAAGATTTAAAAATAATTTTTATAAAATTCCATAATATATAATTTTAAAATTCTAAAAAAGTAATTAAATTTCAAGGTATTTTTGCAATTAATAAATATTTTTTGAATTTTTAAAATTTATAATTATTTATTTTAGAATTTTATAAAAATTTTCATTTTTAAACTTTTTTAAAAATAAATTATATATTATATATAATTTTTTTACATTTTTAATTAATATAATATATATAATACCAAAAAAAAAAAGGAACACATGACTTATTTTAATAGCACCATGTGACCGGTCAACATTGGTCAACGATTAGTCAACTCTAGTAATAGTCGGTCAAAGTTAAAAGTATTTTTTAATATTTAGATATTTAATATTATAATTTTTTATTTTGAAATTTAATGTTTTTATTTTAAATAAACCTAATTACCATGTAACATTTGTTCATTAGCAAAAAAATATGCCATATGTTGCTTCTTTATTGGCCAAACTTGTCTAATAGTTTTTTTTTTTTAATATTCATTACAAAATAGACCAAAAATAAAAGAAATTGGTATTTTAGTTACTAAATTGAAATAAAAAAAATAAATATCAAAGTGAAAAAATAAGTAAGAAAATTGATGTATATACGTAATTTGATTAAAAGTTTTTGGAGTAAGTTATAAATAAGAATGATAAATTGAGATAAGAAGAGAAGAGGATTGCCCTAAGGAATCATTTTCAAATTTTGCTTTTTCATTATTAGTCCAAGCCTGCATATTTGTTCTTTTCTCTACTTGTACTAAGAAAAAGGAAATAAATGTGTTCTTCAACTTTACTTTTTATTCAAATCATTCTTTATAAACTCAACCAATAAAATTTGAGTCAAACCAAGATAATGCAAATAAATTTAAAAAATTATGGTGTGTTTCATTTATATATATATATATATATATTTATTTTTAAAATATTTTATTATATTTTATATGACACCTATCATCACCTTAACATTGTTTGTGAAGTCGAAAAATTTTATTCGCAGTATATCAAATATTTTCCTTTTAAAATATTATATAAATTAATTTGAAATATTAATGATGAATATCAAAAAATATATTAATAATAAATTGAAAGTTTGAGATTTTTTAAATATATATCATTATAAATAGTATACTTTTAAAATTTTACTCATGGTAAAACTTTTACATAGAAAACTGATATTCATTTAATAGGTGTTTGGCTCAAGGAAATTTGACAAATTAACACACTATAGGGAAATGAAAAGACGTAAAATTAAAAGACCAACCATCAAAGCAAAATAAAGCACACATAAAGCAGAAAACCATTAACTCTAGAAAAACACCCTAAATCAAACACTAAAAAAACTCATCAGAGAATACTAGCCATTATCCTCACCTTCCACAACAACTACTCTGTATAGCCAAACCGGAAGAAAGATACTGCCTTGAAAACCAACCATAGAGATTCCTCTGAGCCTTCTCCATCTTCAAAGCTTAACAAAGATTTCTCAACGGTGTTGAAGCCAAGCAGTCCAATCCTCGTCCACCACCTTTTCAACTAAATCTGGAGCCTCATCAACCGAAAAGTAAGATGTTTGGTGTCGACGTCCTTCCAGTGCCAGATTATGTGCCGCCCTATTAGCTTCTCTTGGAACAAAATGGTAAGTTCTTTCACAAAGTGACTTTTTAAGAGTCGAATGCTTTGAGAAATCGGCCTGAGAATGAATTTGTCCTCCCCATCTGACTTGAGTTTTTAAATGGTCGACAAAGAATCCCCTTCCAGAAGTATACTGCTAAAACCCATGTTAATTGCAAACAACAGAGCCCTTTCATAGGCCCTAACTTCTGCGAAAAAGGCATATACGACTCCCTCATATGGGTAAGTACACGCCCCTATGATTTTTCCTTCGTTATTTCGAGCTAAAACTGCTGCAATAGAGGTTTTAGAATCACCTTGAAGAGAAGCATCAAAATTTAATTTAATAATACCAGGATTAGGGGGACGCCACAACTCTTTCACCATAGTTCTAGATGAGGAAAAAAAGACTCGACTCAAAATTATCTCCTGTATATAACCTCGAATAAAACCCAAAAGTTCCTGCATGGATATCTTAAGACCTTTATGTATCATTTTATTTATTCTATGCCACAAAGTCCAAAAGGAAATAATTAAAAATTGTCTGGTACTTTCATCTGCTGCATTAAAAATATTTACTAACCGGTCTTCGCAATTCGAGGTAATCCCTGCTGGAGCAATCGTGATATTTAGAGAAGCCCAAAGCTGTTGTAATACACCACAAGATCACATCAAATGGTTAAAATCCTCCGGAGCCTCCTTACATAGTGGACAAGCTTCATCAACAAATAGCCTTCGCTTAATGAGATTGCTAAAATGAGGAACATAATTATTGAATAACCTCCACATATGTATTTTCACTTTAGTTGGTATGTGCAAAGCCCAAAGTAATTTTTAAAAATCCTTGTACTTGTCTACTGTAGAAAAGTTGTAATAAGTATTCTATAACTTTTATGTAACTAAAACCCTATACCCACTCTTCACGGAATACACTTCATTGGCTTCGTGGCTCCAAACCAGCATATCATGAGATCTGGAGCTAGCAAGAGGAATGTTGAAAATGCGTTTCGCTTGGTCTTTGTCAACAAGTCTGCAGATCACTTCCTTATTCTAGGTATTTGACTTAACATCAATTAACTGGTTCACAGTAATCCAATAAGGATTTATACTCTGAATTGATAATCTATTACTTCCAGGACCAGACAACCACGAATCATTCGAAATATTCAAACCTTCACCACTACCAATACGCCAAATTAACCCTTTTGCAATCGGATCCCGATCACTACAAATACTCCTCTAAGTAAACGAAGGGTAAGAACCAACTTTTGCTAAAAAAATTTCCGAGAATGGATAATAACAGGCTTTTAAAACTTTCGCTAAAAGGCAACTGGGCTAAGGAAAATAAACGCCAAACTTGTTTTGCTAATAAAACTTTATTGAACATGTGAAAAATAAAATAAAATAAAATAAAATAAAATAAAGAACACACAAATTTTACGTGGAAACCCTTTCGGGAAAAAACCACGGGCAGAGGAGAAGAAAATTCACTATGTCAAAAATTTGAATCAATACAAGAGGAATAGACTATGTCTATTTATAGGCTTGTAAAGCCATATTCTAGTAGGATTGAAACACCTTATCCTAATAAATATAAAATAGATGGAGTTTAATAAGGTTTAAAAAACCTTATTCTAAAATAAAATAAAAGAAGTTTAGTTCTATATGGATTTTACTTTTATTTTATTTTCCATCGTATTTTATTTAAATAAGAATTCGGGTCACTTAATTCTAACAATCTCCACCTTGACACAAATTCTCAATGAACAAGTTCTTCATCGCGAACAAGTTCTCCACCTCTTCTATAAAACCCCTTAAGGGTTTAACTTCAACAATGAACACCAACCAAGTCTAAGCAATGCTCAAATTTGGTTATAGGAAGTGACTTAGTCATCATATCTTCAGGATTTTCATGAGTACTAATTTTGCTCAGAACAATATCACCACGAGCAATAATATCACGAACAAAATGATACCGAACATTAATATGTTTTGTTCTCTCATGAAACATTTGATCTTTTGTAAGGAAGATGGCACTTTGACTGTCACAAAATATTGTACTGATTTGAAGGTCTTCATTGAGTTCACTAAATAGTCCCTTCAACCAAATAGCTTCTTTGCAAGCCTCAGTAATCGCCATGTACTTAACTTCAGTGGTAGACAAAGCGACTGTAATTTGCAAAGTGGCTTTCCAACTAATTGCACAACCTCTGATTGTAAAGACGTAACCTGTGAGAGATCTTCTTCTATCAAGGTCTCCAGCAAAATCAGCATCAACATACCCTATGACTCCATCTTTAGTTCTTCCAAACTATAAGCAAACATCAGTAGTGCCTCGTAAATATCTTAAAATCCACTGAACTGCTTTCCAATTTTCTTTATCGGGATTTGCCATGTATCTGCCAACTGCACTGACTGCATATGATAAATCTGGACGTGAGCAAACCATAGCATACATGAGAGATCCTATTGCACTAGAGTATGGAACATGTGACATGTACTCAATCTCATCATCTGATTGTGGAGACAAAGCCGATGAAAGTCTGAAATGGGCTACTAAAGGAGTACTAACAGGCTTAGCACTCTGCATATTGAACCTACAAAGAACTTTCTCAATATACCCCTTCTGACTTAGGTACAATTTACTTGCTTTTCTATCTCTAAGAATCTCCATACCAAGTATCTTCTTTACTGGTCCTAAATCTTTCATCTCAAATTCTTCACTTAGTTGTGCTTTGACCTTTCTTATCTCTCCTTTATCTTTTGCTGCTTTCAACATGTCATCAACATAAAGAAATAGATACACAAAAGAACCATCACTGTTTTTCTTAAAGTAAACACAACTGTCTAAACTATTTCTTTTGAAATCATGAGAAGTTATAAAGGAATCAAACCTCTTTTACCACTGTCTTGGTGTCTGTTTCAAACTGTAAAGGGACTTTCTCAGCAAGCAAACATAGTCCTCTTTTTCTGAGACTATAAAACCCTCTGGTTGTTGTATGTAAATATCCTCCTCAAGTTCTCTATGCAGAAATACAGTTTTTACATCTAACTGCTCAAGTTCCAAATTATGCATAGCCACAAGCAAAGCTCGAATTGAACTATGCTTAACAATTGGAGATAATACATCTGTGAAGTTCACTCCTGGAATTTGACTATAACCCTTTGCAACAAGCCTTGCTTTATATCTAGGTTCTTCAACTCCTGGAGTCCCTTCTTTCTTTTTAAACACCCATTTACAACGAACAACCTTTTTACCTTTAGGAAGTTTCACAAGGTCCCATGTTCTATTTTTATGGAGTGATTCCATCTCTTCTTGCATAGTAAATATCCATTTTTCTGAGTCTTCACAGCTAACCGCCTCAGAATAATTAGATGGCTCTTGATTCGCATCTATATCTTCAGCCACATTTAAAGCATAAGCAACTAAATCAGCTTTGGCATACTTCTTTGGAGGTTTAATTTCTCTTTTAGTTCTATTTTTGGCGATAGAGTATTGTGGTGAAGAAGCAACTCTATTCTCAATTTTTGTTATGGCTTGAGGAGTTGACTGTGTATTAATCTGATGCTCCACCTGCTTTTGGTTTTCTTTATTGGAAAAGTCTTTAAGAGATAAGTTAGGTAGCATAGCAGTTTCATCAAAAACAACACCTCTGCTAATCACAACTTTTCTATTTTCAGGACACCATAACTTATACCCTTTTACACCAGCTTTATAACCAAGAAAAACGTATTTAATGGATCTCGGTTCCAATTTTCCATTATCAACATGAGCATACGCAGGACACCCAAAAATTTTTAAATCGAATAATTAGCGGGATTACGGACCATACCTCTTGTGAGTCTTTTTCTTAATAGAAGCGGATGGAGATCGGTTGATAAAAAAATGCAATGAGAGGTCGTACGCCCAAAATGACTTCGGTAAGTTGGCATTTGACAACATATATTGAACCTTCTCTATGATCGTTCTGTTCATTCGTTCTGCAACGCCGTTTTGCTGTGGAGTATGACGAACTGTCAAGTGTCTCATGATCCCTTCTGACTTGCACAATCTATTAAACTCATCAGAGCGAACTCTAAGCCATTGTGCATGCGAGGTATTTTATCTGTTTTCCCATCTGTTTTTCAATCATAATTTTTCAAGACTTAAATGTGGAAAACACATCACTTTTCTGCTTCAGGAAGAACGTCCAAACTTTTCTGAAAAAATCATCAATAAAGGTTAGCATATAATTAGCTCCACCTCTCGAAGGCACTCTGGATGGCCCCCACAGATCAGAATGAATATACTCCAACGTTCCTTTCGTGTTATGGGTTCCTCTAGTGAATCGAAATCTCTTTTGCTTCCCAAAAACACAGTGCTCACAGAAATTCAGTTTGCAAATTCCTTGCCCATCAAGAAGTCCTATTTTGCTCAATTCTGCCATGCCATCTCACTCATATGCCCTAGGCGTATATGTCAAAGTTTAGTAATATCATCATCTGACAAGGAAGAGGAAGTGACAGCTGCATCACCAGTAACAGTAGAACCCTACAAAACATATAACTTGGCAATTTTTCTCTGCCCTTTCATCACAACAAGGGACCCTTTAAAAATCTTTAAAACCCCACTTTCAGCTGTGTATCTATACCCTTTTGAATCAAGAGTACTCAACGAAATTAAATTTCTTTTCAATTCTGGAACATGCCGTACGTCACTAAGTGTTTTGACAACTCCATCAAACATCTTAACTTTAGTTGTTCCAACACCTGCGATTTTACACGAAGCATTATTTCCCATCAGAACAACACCTTCAGACACTGTTTCGTAAGTTGTACACCAATCCTAATTGGGACTCATGTAGAAGGTGCAGCCTGAATCAAGTATCCACTCCTCACTTACTTTAGAATCATTAACAGAAGCGACTAGAAGTTCACCATCGCTGCAGTCTTCTACAACATCAGCTTCACCAAAATTTTTTGGTTGTTTTCCCTTTTGATTCGCAGCCTCCCTTTTAATCTTATTTTGTAGCTTATAGCACTCAGATTTAATATGCCCTTTCTTTTTGCAGAAGTTACAAGTTTTACCTCTATTTGAAGACTTCGATCTACCCTTAGATTTACCACGAGGATTTCATTCCTGCGTCCTACCACGATCATCATCAGCATTCTGATCTTGTCTCCCACGAACAATGAGACCCTTTCCCTAAGAGTCGGGTTTAACCACAAGATGTTTCATTTTAACATACGAGGTTAAAGAATCATAAACCTCATTAACTGTGAGAGACTCGCGGCTATATAAAATCGTGTCTCTAAAGGTTGAATAAGCCGGGGGCAACGAACAAAGTAGAATCAACCCTAGATCTTTCTTATCATACTGAACCTCCATAGCCTCCAAGTTTGAGAGAATTTCTTTAAACACTATTAAGTGTTCGTGTACAGACGCACCTTCCTCCAAACGATGAGCATAAAGACGCTGCTTCATATGCAACTTGCTTGTTAGAGTTTTCGACATACATATTTGTTCTAGCCTCTTCCATAATGCAGCGGCAGTCTTCTCTTTCATCATATCTTGTAAAATTTCGTTGGACAAATGCAGATGTAATTGTGTTAATGCCTTTCGATCCTTACGCTTCTTCTCTTCATCTGTTAATGTCGAATGCATCTTATCTATCCCTAGTAGGGCATCTTCCAGATCCATCTGCGCAAGAACTGCTTGCATCTTAATCTGCCACAATACAAATCTGGTGTTGCGATTCAACAGCGGAATTTCATACTTCAAAGATGCCATTACTGTGATTGAGATGAACAACCCAGAAGCTCTGATACCAATTTCTGAAAAATAAAATAAAATAAAATAAAGAACACACAAATTTTACGTGGAAACCCTTTCGGGAAAAAACCACGGGCAGAGGAGAAGAAAGTTCACTATATCGAAAATTTGAATCAATATAAGAGGAATAGACTATGTCTATTTATAGGCTTGTAAAGCCATAATCTAGTAGGATTGAAACACCTTATCCTAATAAATATAAAATAGATGGAGTTTAATAAGGTTTAAAAAACCTTATTCTAAAATAAAATAAAAGAAGTCTAGTTCTATATGGATTTTACTTTTATTTTATTTTCCATCGTATTTTATTTAAATAAGAATTCAGGTCACTTAATTCTAACAGAACAAAAAAAGATCCCAAAATCCCAGCCTACCAACAACTTTAGGTTTATACAACGTACTCCGATTACTCCAATGAATGCCTTTAACTGATTTATTATTAGACCACTAAAAATTATTCAATATACCCTTTAACTTACGATATAAAATCTTCAGCAAAGCAAAACATTGCATAACATATACAGGAATTGCTTGTAAAACTGACTTAATGAATACTTCTTTACCCTCCATCGAGAGAAAACATAAACTCCACCCATCAATTCTTCTTTTAAACCGGTTAACAAAATTTACAAAAGCCCACCACTTCTTTCTTCCAACCATCATTAGCAAACCCAAATACTTTTCGGGGTTTGTAGTTACACGGACACCCAAAATGTTAGTAACTAACTCCCTTACATTAGACTCCACACTTGCACCAAAATAAATAAGCGATTTATCAAAGTTAACATATTGCCCCGAAACCTGCTCATACTCTAGAATAATGTTTCAAACTGTATTTGCTCCCTCTCACAAGGCATCACCAAAAAGAATACAGTCATCGGCAAAAAATAGATGATTAATCGAGAGCCTTTCCTTCCAATTGGAGCACCCCGTATCAAATCTTTCTATTTTGCCTCATGTAGTAGTGTAGAAAAACCCTCTGCACAGATTAAGAATAGATAAGGACTGAGCGGATCTCCTTGTCTTAACCCTTTCGAAGGTGAAAACCAATCGCTAATATCCCCGTTGATACCCATAGTATAGGAAGCAGAACTGACGCACCTCATAATGAGAACAACCCAATCAATATGAAAACCCAACGTAAGCATCGTTCCAGTAAAAAAATCCAACTCAACACGATCATACACTTTACTCATATTGAGCTTAAGCGCAAAATTTCCTTTTTCTACTTTTCTTTTTCATTTTAAGGGAATGTAAGACCTCATAAGCGATTAAAACATTATCCAAAATATGTCTTACTGGGATAAAAGCCCCTTGGGCTTCATTAATACAACATCCCAACATTACACCCATACGCTCCACCAAGAATTTCACAATAATTTTGTAAACCACATTACATAAACTTATAGGTCTAAATTGTGATAGATTTTTTGATTTCTCAACTTTAGGAATTAAAACGATATGGGTTTTATTAATCTTACCTATTTCAATCTCACCTTTCAAAATAGACAAGCAGTAATTAGAAATCTAAGGTTCAACAATATGCTAAAACCTTTGATAAAATATTGCTGGAAAACTATCAATTCCTAGGGCCTTTAGTGGTGCTATCGTCTTAATTGCATGCTCAATTTCCTCCTCAGTGAAAGGTTTGAGCAGCTCATCATTCATGCTCTTTCTGCTCTATTTCTCCACTAACCCAAGCAATCCTTCATCATCACCTGTCTCTGAGGTTGACAACAAGTTTTCAAAATACTTCAAAGCAATCTGTAACATCTCCTCATCCTTTGAAACCCATCGTCCGTCCTCCCCTTCTAATCAAGTCATTCGAATACAATTTTAGTGAGTAATAGCTACTTTGTGAAATAAAATTGTATTCCGATCCCCATTTTTCAACCAATTGACTCGAGCCTATTGTTCTAAAAAAATCTCTTCTTTTTCAGCCTCTAAATTAAGACCTAACTGAACATCTGTAGTTTCGGCCAAAACCTCATTAGATGGATCCCTACCATAAAGTTTAAACAATCGTTCCTCTAAATCTTTTCGGGTTTTCCTTTGCTTCCGGCTCCTTAAGCAACCCCATTGTTGGAACTGTTATCCCACTTTCGCTAGCTTAACCAGAATACTAACAGATAAATTAGCATAATTTCTTTTTGCTTTATCCTCGAAAGATTATTCTAAACACTATTTGGCCTCAAAACGAAAATGTTTGGTCCCATATCTCTTATCATCCTTTCGCTTTCATATTGTGTCCAAAAAAAACCAGATAGTGGTCCGAAAAAGTATAACTCAAATGCTCCACTTGATAGCCTGAAAAAAGATTCATCCATTCCAAGGTCACGACTCCCCTATCAAGTCTTTACTTTATATTTGTTGACAAGAATCTTTCTCTCTCCCATGTAAACTACCTACCAATGAAACTCAAATCATTAAGCCCGCAGTCATCCAAAACGCTTCGAAACTCAGCCATCTGTAGTTCTGATCTAAGACGTCCACCCTTCTTTTCAAAGGAACTTATGATATCGTTGAAATCCCCAATCACAAACCAAGAGACCATTTGATCATGTCTTAATTATCTAAGTAGCTCCCATTACCTATGCCTACTTCGTTCATCAGGATTTCCATAAAAGCCCGTTAACCTCCAAGATTCTCTACATCTATTATCATGAATATCAACATCAATATGGTAATGAGAATAACTCTTAAGCTTAATCAAAGAGTTACCTTTCCAACCCAAAGATAAACCTCCTTTTGATCCAATCGCCCTTATATCAATACCATTTTCAAAACCACATTTCAACCTAACCATTTTCATCTTTTTTTTAATTTAATTTAATTTTCATAAGAAACAAAATCTGGGGATTAATGACCCTCAATTTATTTTTGAGACTATTAATAGTCCGTGGTCTCCTCAATTCACGGACATTCTATCTTAAAATTTTTATTGCATTAGGCTGTTTCGCCCTGCAAAGCTAGCTGTTATATCGTGAAGACCTTCTTCAATATTATTCCTCGAAGAAATTGTCGTATCACCCACTACCCATTGTATTTTCTTGCTTTCTATAGAAAGTAGTGGATCATTTTCCTCAGTCAACACCAGATCCATAAGCCCATTATCACTATATTCCCCATTTAACTCTCTACTGTCCATGTTTTGCCATTTGTCAATCCCCTTAGTTAATATCTTTTGTACAGATCCTAAAGGAATAAAATTAGAATTTAGATACGATTTCTCCACATCACCCCTATTGTTATGCCCAGTATCATGTTTTGCCATTTGTCAATCCCCTTAGTTAATATCTTTTGTCTAGATCCTAAAGGAGTAAAATTAGGATTTAGATAGGATTTCTCTATATCACCCTTATTGTTATACCCAATATCCCTCTCTTCCCCTAAAATTTTGCCTTTAGTGTCTCTTTCTATAACCAACAATCTGCTTTCTAAACCGTCTATTTCACGGAGTCATTTGCTCACAGTTGCGTTCCGCTGTCGCACCACTATACGCAATGAAATATCCCACCCAAAGACTATTTTTGAAGGCTCAATTCGGGTCTGAAACGGGCAAAAACTCTCCCCATGACTGACTTTACCACAAATAAAGTAAAATAAACTCAATTTCTGTCATCAAACCTAGAGGCAAATAATGTATTTGGACCTAAAACTCTGATAAATATAACAGAACTAATAACGAATCTTCCGCCGTTTGAATTTTGTAAAGGATTAGTAAATGGTTATTGAAAAACCATGGACTTCCAAAAAGCACTCTTTGAACATCAACGTTATGGAAAAATTGAAAAAGAAACCTTTTTTCTCCTAAATCTAGAATATAAATCCCCCAATGGGATGCCAAAGATCAGCTATGGTATTACGTAAAGATGGAAAATGAACAACATTATCAGTCAATCATCCTCCTACCAAACTGAATTGATAATTCTGATCCACCATCGTAGCCTTTTCATGAAACGCATCTTCCTCCTCTTCAATTAAATTCAGATTAGCCAGTTTCTCGTCCATCACTCAAAAATAAAGAAAAACTGTCACACCAAAACTAAGAAACAAAACTTCAAAGAAGAAAAAGGAAGAAATAAGAGAAAACCCCATGTCAAAAGACAGACAAAACTTCATGTCAATAGACAGACTTAATATGTGAAATTTTAAAATAAGTTACTCATGGTAAAATATTAAACTAGTTAAAATAGTTTAAATTTCTCAACTATTAAAGAAAGAGAATGTTTTAAATTCATTTATAAGTGTTTTAACTTGGGACTTACCATATTGTTTTTTGTGGAAAAAAATACAGCTAAAAAATAAACACTAAGTAAAAGAAATTTGAGTGGACTCCTCCATCAATCGTAAATTAATTTTTCTATCCCGTACAACCTTAACGATCTTATCTGTAAGTTTAGTATCCTCTCTAGAAATATGCTAAAGACTCCAAAGACTAAGAAGCTTCAAAACTGTATGGATTCTCCTTACCAAAGCGGAGTTAGAGTTTTCGTGAACGCCATCTTTGATCATGTTGATTGCCATGAGACTGTTAGACTAAATTAAGACGTTTTCAAATCCCTGATCAAGTGCGAGCTTCAAACAGTCTAAAATGCCCCAAAGTTCAAAATTGAGTACCGTACAATTGCCCAATTACCTGTTAAAGTCAATAATCCACTCTCTATTTTGGTCTCTCAAAAGCCTACCGGTTGTAGCGAAAGCGTCTTCTGGTCTAACTAATCCATTTGGATTCAAGCATACCCAACCGTTCGAAAAGGAAGAGTTGTTGACCAAATCTTGAAAATTTGGGAGCGCATGAATTTATCACAAAAGCATACTGTTTAGCCTAGCTAAGAGAAACTTTGATAATTATATTAGAATTCCAAGCGAGGCCTTGGAAAATATAGAGGTTCCAATTTTTCCAAATGCACCAAATTATAATCCCGAACAAACAATACCAATTAACTCCTCTTGCTAAACTATTCGTTTGTTGATCTTTGAGATTATGCTCCATCCATTAAAAGAGTGTCCTAAAGTAAAAAGTAGAATGCTTACTTGGTGGAATTAAATGATTCCAAATATCCCTTATTGTAGTACAATCACGAAGGGTGTGTAGTACGTCTTCATACTCATGATCAAAAATTCCACAGTCAGGATCAATACATGTTCCTGTTCTTGTCCTTTTCGCATTAGTGAGTAATCGTTGTTTAAGGGCAAGCCATAAGAAAAATCTCACCCTTTGTTGTTTTTAAAACTTCTACAGTAATTGCAAATAACTTCTTTCGAATTCCATAATCCTCCTCGTATTTTCTCATACACACTTTTGATGGAGAATGAACCAGACGTGGTGCCTCCATAGATAATTCTGTTAGTACCAGAGTTTAACTGGGGAGGAGGGACTCCTACAATATTTTGAATTACATATTCTGAAACCCAAAGATGAAAGAACTCCAAATTTCAATTGCCATTCTCAGTAACCATATCACTAAGAGAACATTCCATATCCATAGTAGAATTAGTAGGAAGCTTTCTACACAAAGGCCCAATGTTTGGAATCCAAGGATCTTTCCAACAATTAATACTTTTATCATCTCTAACAGACCACAGAAGGTTCTCACGAATAAGAGGCCATGCCTTTGAGAGTGATCTCCACAAAAAAGAACTCCCTCCCCTCAATAAGGTCTCTGGCAAACCGTTTTGAACCCCATATTTAGATCAGAGAACACTAACCCACAGTGCAGAGGAGTTCGATACAATGTTGAAATCCAATTTCATTATAAAAGAAGTGTTAGGATCTCGTAAGGACTGTAAACCAAGCCCGCCATGTTGTTTGGGTTGACAATAATTTATAAAAAAATATAAATTAATTTGAAATATTAATGATGAATATAAAAATATATATTAATAATAAATTAAAATTTTGAGATTTTTTAAATATATATAATTATAAATAGTATACTTTTGAAAATTTACTCATGGTAAAACTTTAAACTATATATAATAAAATTTGAGGATAAATAATAAAAAACTAAAAAAATGGTTAAAATAATTTGAATTTCTCAACTATTAAAGAAAAAGAAGGTTTTAAATTAATTTATATAAGTGTTTTAATTTGGGACTTGTCATATTTTTTTTTGTGGAAATAAATACAGCTAAAAAATAAACACTAAGTAAAAGACATCTGAGTGGACTCCTCCATCAATCGTAAATAAGTTTTTCTATCTTGTACAACCTTAGCGATCTTATCTACGAGTTTATTATCCACTCTAGAAATATACTGAAGACTCCAAAGATTAAGAAGCTTCAAAATCGTATGGATTCTCCTTAACAAAGCGAAGTTATTTCCGTGAATGCCGTCTTTGATCATGTTGTTTGCCATAAGACTATTAGACTGAATTAAGACGTTTCAAATCCCTGATAAAGCGCGAGCTTCAAACTGTCTAAAATGCCCCAAAGTTCAAAATCAAGTACTGTGCAATTGCCCAAGTACCTGTTAAAGCCAATAATCCACCCTCCATTTTGGTCTATCAAAAGCCCACCAGCTGTAGCGAAAGCGTCTTCTGGTCTAACTGATCCATCTGAATTCAAGCATACCCAACTGTTCGAATAGGAAGAGTTGTTGACCAAATCTTGAAGATTTGGGAGCGCATGAATTTATCACAAAAGCATACTGTTTAGCCGAGGTAGGAGAAACTTTGATAATTGTATTAGAATTCCAAACGAGGTGTTGGAAATTATAGAGGTTTCAATTTTTCCAAATGCGAAAAATTATAATCCCAAACAAATAATTCCAATTAACTCCTCTTGTTAAACTAGCCATTTGCTTATCTTTGAGATTATGCTCCATCTATTAAAAGAGTGTCCTGGAGTAAAAAGTAAAATGCTTACCTGGTGGAATTAAATGATTCCAAATATCCTTTACCGTAGTACAATCATAAAAGGTGTATAGCACATCTTCATACTCATGACCACAAATTCCACAAGCAGGATCAATACATATTCCTCTTCTTATCCTCTCCGATTAGTGAGTAACCGTTGTTTAAGGGCAAGCCATAAGAAAAATCTCACCCTTTATGGTCCTTAAAACTTCCATAGTAATTGCCAAATAGCTTCATTCGAATTCCATAATCCTCATTGTATTTTCTCATACACATTTTTTATGGAGAAGGAACCAGACGTGGTGCCTCCCTAGATAATTATGTTAGTACCTGAGTTTAACTGGGGAGGAGGGACTCCCACAATCTTTTGAGTTACATATCTTGAAACCCAAAGATGAAAGGACTCCAAATTCCAATCACCATTCTCAGTAGCCATATCACTAAGAGAACATTCCATATCCATAGTAGAATTAGTAGGAAGCTTTCTACACAAAGGCCCAATGTTTGGGATCCAAGGATCTTTCCAACAGTTATACTTTTACTATCTCCAATAGACCATAGAAGGTTCTTATGAATAAGAGGCCATACCTTTAAGAGTGATCTCCACAAAAAAAAGAACTTTCTCCCTTTTTGAACCCTATATTTAGATTGGAGAACACTAACCCACGGAGCAAAGGAGTTCGACACAATGTTGAAACCCAATTCCATTATAACAGAAGTGTTATAATCTTGCAAGGATCGTAAACCAAGTCCACCATGCTGTTTGGGTTGACAATTTTCCTTCTTTTTGCTAAAAATAAGTCATAAAAATGGTTAAATATTACCAATTGAATTAGTTTATTACTAATATAATAAAACATATTTAAAAAAATAATACTTCTACCAAACATAAAATAAATGCATAATTAAATTAACAATCTTATTAAACTTAATAATTTTCAAGGGGTTTTTTTAAACTATTAATTTTCATATATTTATTGGTTATATGAGTTAACAAGTAACAACAATAAAATCATTACCGGAATTTATCCAAGTGAGTCAAACTTTATTAAAGTTTTTACTAGAATTTCATTTTCCAAAATTCTTAAAGCTTGGTTGGCTTATGTTCTTTAACCATCAATTATACCACATAAATGAGGGTGTTAACTATAGTAAAAACTATCAACTTATTTCTTTTTTATTATTACAAATTTGGGAAAGGGATGAGTTTTCGATATTTAAACTCTACCCACTCCTACTAATACATAACTTTATCACGGTTTTGTGAACTGGTATGTGGAATCAATAAAAAGTAAAAAGTTAAAAAGATGATAGAAGGTAGATCTATGACCCACCTGAGTCGAGTTAAGTTTTAACAATAATTTTTTTATTTTCAAAATTAATTTTATTTGAATTAATTATTAAAATATATAAATACTAATATAAAATTATATATTTTCAATATTTTATTATTTTTAAACAATGAAGTATATGGGTGTGCTAAGCCGGATCGAGAGCTTAAACATTTCCCTAGCTTAATGTGACTCAACCTATAAACATGTGCAACGTGAAAAGGGCAAATAGGGGCTTTGACTCTTTTAAAGTGAGAAAATTTAATTTCTTACCTTTTAAAATTTATAAAATTATAAGCTCATACCTCCAAAAATAGTAAAATTTTGATTTAAAAGACTATAAACATATGAACTAAAAGTGTATTTATAACTAAAAAAAAATGCTAACCCACGAATCTCATATTTGGTGCTAATATCCTCATTTGTAGTGTCCGCTCTCTTTCCATGAAAGCTTGAAAACTATGCTGTAACTAAACAAAAGCTTACCATTTTCATTATTATTTAAGAAAAAATAAAAACCCACACGGTTTGGACACAAATATATATATATATATATATATATATATATATATATATATATGTATTAAAACATGATAATAATAATAATTATATCCAATTTGTATTGAAACAAAAGAAGAAATGATTGGCAACCCTACCAGCTAGAGGTGTGCATGGCCGGGCGGCCCGGCCCGGCTCGAAGGCCCGCCCAAAAAATGGAAGGATTTGGATAAAAATATAGGCCCGAAAAATGGGCTTGGACAAAAAACGAGGCCCGTTTAGAAAACGGGTCGGGCCTCGGGTAAGATTTTTTTGTCCGGGCCCGGCCCGATTTTAATATTAAATTATTTTTTTATTTTTAATTTTAAGTAACTTTAGTACTTTTACTTTACTCTTTTTGTTATTTTTAATGTTATTTTGATATTGTAAAACTTTTGTTGTTAATATAATTTGGATTTTAATTTAGTTTTAATTTGTTTCAAATTTTTAATTTTAATATAATTACTTTTTATTATATTTTTAATTTATATATTATTTTAAGAATTATTTTAGTCTCATTATTTATTTATTTATTTATTTATTTTAATATTTGTTTTTATGTTTTTAAATGTATTTGATTTATTATATTTTAAAGTTTTTTATTTAATAAAAAAAGAAAAAAAATGGCCGGGTCTGGCCGGGCCGGGCTCGGGCCTACCATTTTTTTCTCGGGCCGAGCTTGGACAAATTTCTAGGCCCATATTTCGGGCTGGGCCGGGCCTTGAAAGCGGGCCGAAATTTTTTATGGGCCCAGCCCGAACCTGGCCCGGCCCGGCCCATGCACACCTCTACTACCAGCAATATTCCAATCTTTTGCATATATCATTTGCCCGACAGATAGTCGTAGACCATACGTATTCCACTCAATAAAGTTCCTTTTTTCTTGGGACTTGGATCACTATCTTGTCTCTCTCATTAAAATTATTTACACACAAACCTTTACTAACAATAATGATGAAAAAAGTTTTCAATTAAATTTTTTAAACTTTCAAAATACATCAAAAAAATCTTTAAATTTTTTCAAAAAAATTAATTCTTTATTTTTTTATTGAGTACTTGAACTTTCAAAATGCATTAAAAAAACTTTAAAACTTTAAAAAAAAGCAATTAAGCCCCTGCTTTTATTAAAAATTAAAAAAATATAAAAAATTAAAATTAATAAAAGCTATAAATATTATTAAATTTTAATAAAAATTCAAATATTAAAAAATTATTAAAAAATAGAAAAAAGTATAAAAATTGTCAAAAAATACAAAATTGTGAAATTTTATAAAAATCTTGAAAATTGATAAAATATATATAAATATAAAATTTTATAAAGTCATAAGAAAATTATACAAAATGTAAAGAAATATAAATTTCATAAATTTTTTTATAAAAATTATCGTACCAAAAGAAGCATTTTATAATTTTTCTATAACTTTTATTGATTTTTATTTTTTAAAAAAAAAATTTCACCATATGTCACACTGTGTTGCGATACATGATGACTTTAATTGAAAAAAAAAACTAGGGGTTGTTATTTTTTTTATGAATTTTATAAAAGTTTACAATTTTTATAAAAAATTCTAATTTTTTAAAAAATATATTTTTATTAAAATTTATTAATTTTAATTTTTTTTCTAATTTTTTATAAGAGCAGGGGCTTAATTGCTTTTTTGAAAAAATTTGAGAGTCTTTTTTATACGTTTTGACAGTTCAAGTACACAATTGAGTAAAAAAAATGGGCTTAATTGTTTTTTTTAAGAAGTTTGAGGGCATTTTTTATGCATTTTAAAATCTCAAATGCTCAATTGAGTGAAAAAAAAAAAAAAGAAGTTAATTGTTGTTTTTATTATTTCATAACTTTTTACACCCTTAAATCTTTATCTTTTATATCAAAATTATTTTTATGTAAATCACATTGTATTATATCATAATCTAATTAATTTTTAAAACTTATTTATTTTTATTAATAATACATCATAATGAAGTTTGTTGAATTATCAAATCTAAATTCTAAATATTTTAGAGTTTTATTCTTTTTAGAGTTTACTTATATTTGTACAAACGATAATTAATCATATTATCTCACTTTGTTTAATTTTTTATATATAAAATATACCACATTTTCGTAAAATTTTAAAATTAAATTCATCTAATTTCAATTTTAATGATTTGTTCTGACTACTAAATTATATATATATTAATTAGTTTTTATACTCAAACTTACTTTGGGCAGCTAAACTCTTCAATTTTTTCTCAGTTTTATATTTAAATTTTTTTTTATTCTAAATTTGTATTTAAAGTTACATTCCGTTAATTGATTTAATTTAATAACGTTAACTAAGTTAAATCATATTTTTCTTTTGATATAATGCTTTATTTGACCCTCAAAGTACATAAAAAAGTTATTTTAATCTTTAAACTTACATTTTTTTATCAAATCGCCTTAAAATAGATGGAAAACTCAATGTTTGTTAAATTTACTGACATGCCATACACATGAACTGCCACAAAGATGTCATGTCAACATTTAATTAATTTTTTAAAATTTAAAAAATATTGATTTTTTTAATAATTTTTATATTTTTTAGTGATTTTAATTTTAAAAATACTTTTACAATTTTTTTAATCCTTAAAACTTTAAAAAGTTAATTAAATGTTTACGTATCGTTCATGTGTATGCCATATCAGTAAAATTAAAAAACGTTAATTTTTCTATCCATTTTAAAGTAATTTGATAAAAATATAAATTTAAAGATTAAAAATATTAAATATTAAATAAAAGACAAATGGCTTTTTTTTATATATATAGAGAGAGAGTCGAGAGTAGAGGTGATCATGGGCCGGGCCGGGCCCAGAAAAAATTTTAGGCCCGTCTACTAGGCCCGTCCAGAAATATTGGCCTAAAATTTTGTCCAAGCCCGGCCCGGCCCATATTAAATTTTTTTCTTATTTCATTAAATAAAAAATTTAAAAATATAATAAATCAAATATATTTAAAAACATAAAAACAAATATTAAAACAAATAAAAATAATACTCACAAATTAACAATATAATAAAAAATAGTTATATTAAAAATTTAAAATAATTAAAAATAAATAAAAAATATATTAATATATAATTCGGGTCGGGCCTGACCCGGGCCAAAAACCTCTTACCCGAGGCCCATTTTTCGGGTCTATATTTTTATCCAAACCCTCCCATTTTTCGGGCGGACTTTCGGACCGGGCTGGGCTGCCCAGCCCATGATCAGCTCTAGTCGAGGGCCCTAACTCACGTATTTCTAAATACAAACATTCTTTACTTTTTTTTGGATAATAATTAATAATATTCTTTTTTATGGATATTTATTACCTTATATTAAAGGAAAAAAAACACGTGGGCAATCGTAATTTAAAAGCCGAAAACAAATAAGAAAATGAAATTTCCAGTCGAGCATTCAGTTCTGTCTGAAACGTGTTGTATGTTCCTCCCAAAGGCACTATAAATCTTCCGTTCAACGTCTACTTTTTCTATTTCAGTCAGTCCCTCGCATTTACACTCAAAATTCTTCACTGTTTTGCTCCCTTTTGCTTCAAATTAAAACACCCTGGATTAGTTATAATAGAGCGGAACAAAAATGAAAGCAGGTTTGGGTGTAGATGGCGAATATATTTACGAACAAGAGAAGCATCTCACTGTTCTCAAAACTTCTCTTTTCTTCGCCAACGATGGCTTCATTGTTTACGACTGTAAAGGCCAGTTACTCTTCCGAGTCGACTCCTACGGCCCTCTTCCTCGTGATAAAGGTCAACTTGTTCTTATGGATGCTCATGGAAAATGCCTACTCACCCTAAGAAAAAAGGTATGTTTCTTCATTTTCTTTTTAATTCGAACGGTTTGACTCGGTTCATGTAGGGTTAGTTAGTTGGCGTGTCCTTCTTGCAGAGGCCGAGTTTGCATCAGCGGTGGGAAGGGTTTGTAGGGGAAAGATCGGAAGGACAGAAACCGATATTCAGTGTGAAAAGATCATCAATAATCGGACGTTGTGGGATGATAGTTGAAATGTTGAACAATCCAGGAGAGGAGTACCAGATCGAAGGGAACTTTGGGCAACGAAGCTGCAAGATATTGAATGCAAGGAAGGAATCAATGGCCGAGATCAAACGGAAAGTTGATGCTTCGAGGAAGGTGGTACTTGGGAAGGACGTGTTTTTGCTTTCCTTAAAACCAGGCTTTGATGGAGCCTTTGCTATGGGGTTGGTACTTGTTATTGATCAGATCTATGGTGATGATTATGTCCAAAATTATTATGAGGCTGAGACCTTCCCTACCGCACACCGCTAATGTTTTTAAATTTTCTTCTTCTTATTATTATTATATTTTCTCCTCTCTTTTTTTTTTTTCTTTTTCTTTTTTAAAAGGAGATGCGGGGAAATGCTTGTATATAATGTGAAAAAGATTGAGAACTATAATATAACGTCCATTTTAAGATAGCTTTCTATTTTTTTTAAATTGCATTTAGATTAAATTTGCATAAATTAAAATAAATAACAATTTTCTTTCAAGGGAGAGGTAAGTTTGAATTTTGATGATTATATTATTTGAGAATAACGACTACGAGTTCTGAACATAAACTGTAAAATAAATATAAAGAATAAAATAAACAATAATTTGGCCCAAAAAAGTAAGAATAAAAGGAAAAATCTTAATGGTATAAAGGCCCTTGAATTTAAAAAAAAAAATCAATTAAGTCCTTCAGATTTTTTTGCACCCAATTGAACTCTTCAACTTAGAAAATTAATCATATAGACCCTTTAACTAATGTTGACCATTAAAAGTAACTGAACTTATGATGTGACAATTACGGTTGTTTAAATTGTTTTTAAAGTTTCATTTTTTCCACATGGCAAAGTGATATGGAATTTTTTAAAAAATATATTATGAAATGGAATTTAGTTATTAAAATAATACATTTATAAATAAAAGTTTTTTTTTTTTTTTTAACCTTTTAGTCTTCAATTTCAAACTTTCCTCAAAATGAAGAATCCTTTCTTTTCTAAACTTAGTTGTCTCCGCTCACCATCTTATTACTGGTGAAACTCCTTTTGGTTCTTGTTTTAACACCATAATAAAACCATTTCTTCCCTTCTTTCTCTTTCCCAAATGATTTTCTTTGATGCTAATAGGAACTTTGTGAACTTAGACCTTGAGCTCAGAACTCAACCCATCCTCGTTACCATCATTGATATCCAAATCTTTTTCTTTGTAAGTTCAATGCTTCGGAAGAATAAGAGGAATTGAGTGAAAATTTTCAATTATCCAACATAGAACAAGTTTGTATCCACCATAGGATTTTCTAATAAAATATGGGTTACAAAGAATTTTTACAATTTTTCTTGATTAGTGTTATTGTTAGTTTTTTTAGGAAAATTGTTAGATTTATTTGCCTATTTTTGCTAACCGATCACTTTCTTGTTGATTTGGGTTTTATACATTTGAAACATTTGTCTTTGTCTTAATGATTTGGGTTTTGTTGAAGGTATGGCTATGGTTTGTTGTTGCTAAAAAATGATGATGTTAGGTGTTAACTTTAGTGGTGAAGGTGGAAACGGGTTTAGCAATGGTGAAGAAGTTGTTTGGGATGAGTTTATCTCTGATTCACAAGTAAGCAATGAGTGAAGGATGAAGGATCATGAAAATGACTATTAAACTTGTGGATGGTGATAAAGATAAAAGCTTTACGGAAATATTTTCTTTTGTAATTTCTTGAAAATGCTCAACTCTGCAAATGGTATTTGGTTGTCAAGAAAATAATGGAAAATCTGGATGAAGTTTTAACTTTTAAAGTGAAAAAAATCTAACGTTAAAATTTATACTTATTTAAAGCCATGTTTCAAAAATAAGTTTTTTTAACCGGCGCAACGTCATGTCATCAATTTCATTAGTTTTTAACGGTCAACGTTGGTTTGATTAATTTTTTTAGTTGAAGGGTTGAACTTAAATTTAGAATAAAATTTGAATTAAAAATTAAAAATTAAAACATACATAAATTCCCAAAAAGAGAGGAAATATTTGATTTTCTTGGGTGCTATTCTCGTGGAATAAGAATGGTAAGAGAAATGAAATGTTTCCGAATTTCAAAATCAGAAAATAATTTAAAATTGAATGAATCAAAATGTTATATATTTAATCCAGTATCTGATTTGAATTAATGTTTTTGTTGGCTATTACAATTTTCCCACCAATAGAACAACAAAATATTGAATGCTTTAAATGTTAGAAATGTGCACCCGCAAATCTTGCCTATCATCTAATTCAACCATATTTATTGATTTTTAGATTTCTTTAATTAGAATCCATCCTTATTTAATTCTGGTCACTTATAAAATTGAGCAATTTAGATAATTAATTCCAACATTACAATATTAATGTTTACTATTAATTGGGCATTTTTTTTTATCTGTGTAATAATAAATTTAGCCTTCAATGTTTATATATTCTTTGTCAATATTGTAGGCTAAATTTATTAAATCAAGACCAAATTGATAAATTGTGTAAATTTTAAAAGCTAAATTTATTATTATACTAATAAAATAAAAATATGTACAGTTAAAAAAAAAACATTATTAATTGTCTTTAGTTACTCATTTTCTTAATGAACATACTAAAAAAGTCAATTTTTCAGCAGTCAAATTATTGGAGTTGAGTTAGGAATTGAATTAGATTTAAAATTTTAATTAATTAATTAATAAAAATATTAAATTATGAAAAGATATTTTGGTAAATATAAAAGGAAATTGGAGGCTTGAGAAATAGAAGTTTTATTGTTGAATAAGCTTGGTCCGATAAGAACTTCTCTATACAAAGAATCCAAAGTTAGTAAATAATGTAGATAATCCTAAAGACTAGAGTAAAACAACAGCCCAAGCCGTGGAAACCAATAAATAAGACCATCTTAACCAACCCTGCCCCGCAATTTCCTGCAAACAAAACCGATGTTGACAAAATTAACTACACAAATCAACAACAGTAATCATATTCAAATGGAATATTATGAGATAGGCAATGAAGAAAAGCAAAGCATACCTTAAAAGAGACAAGTATGGAGGGTGGTGCTGCAGAAGGCACCAGCCCAGTGAACCCAACATCATACGCAATGCTTCCATCAGGTTTGAACAATCCAAAGTTTCTCTCGGATGTTGGTCCAGGCTTTAAATTTTCATTGAACAATGCAAAAACATAAGCCTTGATCACCATCTTCGGCCTAAATGGGGTTCCCTTCTTCTTAGCCAACAGTTTACGCAGGTTCCGGTTGTAAGTCCTTGCGTTCTTCTCGTTTGCACCAGCTTCATCAGGATCCCCACGCGAAGCCCAACCGGTTTCAGAAACAATGACTTGCATCTTGCTGAAACCAGCTTTGTCCAATGCTGCATAGGCTGCATCTACCTGAGCTTCAAACATGTTATCATAATGTAGCTTCGTTTTTGCATCGTAAATCCCACGATTATCTTTGAATAATGCGTAGTTAATGTCGATGTGTTGAGGGTCATTCTTGTAGGCTAGGAATGGATATGCGTTTATATAAAACGGAGAGCCTATCTGTGAGAAAAACTCCAATAGTGGCTTCATGAAAGGAGCAACATCGGGTCTGAAGATGCAAGCTGATGGTGGGAAAGAATTGGCAAATACAGCTTCTGAATGTGGACTTGAAACCTCAACTGTATGCTGTAAACCCAATCTGTAAAGAGCACTATAAACATTCTTTGCTGCTGGTAATAAGACCTCCCAAAGTTCTATAGTTGTCCCTCCCAATATCTCATTGCCGACTGCTATTCCTCGGATTCGAGTATCGGGAAGGAATGCTTGTACGTTTTCTTGTACCCAATTCATGGCACGGTCCTCACCTATACTTATTTCTTTTAAATATTCATTGGGAAGTCCAATTATAATTTCTATACCGGACCCTTTAAAGGCCTGGAGAACTCCGTGATCTGCGTCGTAGATTCGAATGTGGTTTATCTTTGCAGCTTTTAGAAGCGTCACCACGCTTTCTGGTTGTGGTAGGTTGTTTGCTATTCTGCCATAGTTTACTCCATAGGTCCATGTGACTGAATGTTTAGCTGAAACTGCATGATCACACACATCACCAATAATATATGTGCTTTAATTAGACATGGCCAACAATACACAGTCATTGAAAGGCAGAGTAATTCATCAACTCAGCATGCAGCCAAACTTATAATGGATTAAAGCAAAGCAGCCATATTGATGAAAAAAAGGGACTTTTTTCTTTTTAAAATTTTTTTATAGTGTATTACATATGCAATAAGTATCAGCAAAAAGAAAAGATACAATAACGAAAGGTGCATACCAGGAGAGAATATGACAGAGAAGATGAGGAAGAGCCAGAGAAAGATAGAAGAACCCATATGAAATGTAGGAAGATGAACGGAGGATGTGCATTCCATTTGTAGAAAAGAGGTGGGGTTGGTCCAGTCTTTGATGACTTAAAAAACTATAGCAAAAAGAAAGGCAAGACTTGTTAATGCAGGCATGTCACAAAAACCACCCGAGAAAATATTCTTAAACCTTATTTAAAGATGATGTACCAAAAAGGCTTTAGAAATAAAGAAGAGGAAGAAGATTCTTAACCTTAACCCAAAGTTCAAAAAAAAAAAAAAAAAAAAAAAAAACTAAAAGATTCTTACTCTCAAAGTATGCCTTTTCTGCAACTTTCTATTCTTGGGGGGTTGTCCATAAACAAATGACACTGTTACTTGTAAAAAGTACATGAGCCCCTCGTGTATGCAGATGGATAGTTGAATAATTTTTATGTATACCTTTCTTGGGATATGAGGAGAAGTGAATCATTGGTTAATGATGGAAATAAGTTTGGCTTTTGCTTGTTGCTTTTGCATTATAGAAGGTGGCATGATTATTAAGCTACTTAATCAAGCTTGGTGAGGAAACAGTTTTGTAGGTTAACGAAAAGCCTACTTTGTATATTCCATTGATCATTACAATAATTATATTCATATGGGAAAACCTTTGAATAAAGAAAAATATAGTTCTTATTTAACAGTCTTAAAAATCATTGGCAAAACACCTTCGGTTATTGCTTTGAAAACTACGCAGCATGTGCATACCCAGCAAAGATGGAAGATGCTCATGAAGGAGAGCTATCAATGTTGCCTTTGAACTGCAAATAATTATGTAAACAGATCATGAGAGCGACCAATGTCATACAAATGAAACACCTACCTACATGCTTTAACCAGGGGTTAAAAAGCTGCACGTTAAGCAAGGGCACGACGGTTCCATGCACCAGGAACCATGCAATGGTTCCCAATAGTTATAACAGAGAAAAAACACCAGCATATTGTGTCAACATGTCAAGCATACACAGTGCAGTTAATCAATGAAAACATGTAATGTTCGATCTGAGACTTGAGTTATTAACCATAAATCACGAGTTTCATGTACCTACAATCTATGTTCTACACAATGTAACAAAAGCTGCGACGTTCAAACCTACTTCTTACAGGGATACAGGTTGATTGCTATCCCACTAACAAACAAATCTAGCAGAAACATCATTAATGTTACAGTCATCCATGGAATCATCATAGAGGTTACAGGCAAATACAATAAACTAGAATACCACAGGGTGGCTAGGATTCTGGTTATCATATTAGTTGCTTGCAGGCGCAGATCCTGTAGGTTGTGGGGTATCAGCTTGCCCACCTTCTTTAACCTTACCATTTTCAATCACCTCCGCATCTACTGCCTTGCCTTTGTCCTCGACCTCAACACTACACTTGCCAGCCACCTCCTGTAAACCTTGTGTCTCTTTGGCTTCTCCCTCAGATACCGGGACTGCTCCATTTGGATTCTCTTTCTCTACTCCCCCGTTAGCTTCCAATGTCACAGTTTCTGGGTTTTCTGGTTGTTTCTCACATGTACCATTCTCCTTCTCTGCCTGAGTTTGTGGCACCTTTTCAGTAGGGGCTTCCTCTTCTTTTGCAGTTTGAGTCCCATCTGTGCAACTAGCTTCTGCAGGTTTCTCTAGAACCTCCATTGCAGTCGGGGTTTCTTCAGTACCAGCAGCCTCTTCTTTTTTGCCAGCCTCTGTAGTTTCTGGTGCCTTAACATCTGTACCAGCTTCCTCCATCTTGGTGTCAGCATGCCCAGTCTGGTCTGCCACTTCTGTTTTACCTCCATCCTGAACCTGAGTTTCGATGGAAGTATCTTTTTCTCTTTCAGCTTCCGCAGTTTCCTTTTCAGTGGTTGGTGCATCTTCCTTTTCATTTTCTTTCTCACCTTCGGATTTTTCGCGAACGGCCTCTGTTTCCTTGTTTTCCTTCTTTGCACTCAACGATTTTCGGCCTCGCTTCTTTGGGGGTTCCTTTTCTGGTGTTGGAGTAGACTTGGCCTTTTCACTGATCCTTGCTGATCTTCTAGGGGTCTCACCGGTACCCCAATCAAACTCCGTTATTGGAGGATTACCAGGGTGTGATTTTAGATATTGCTCCAACTGTTTCCTGCTATTAATCTCCTCCCCACTTGGTGCAATGAACATGATCTCAGTCTTCCTGGGTGAACCGACTTTCTTGGGAAAAAACTGTAAACAAAAACCGGAAAGACATTTTATACAACTATACTACAGCCAAATCAATTAAAGAAGAAGCACAATAACATGAACACTGAAATATGCAATTCAAAATGTATCATAATCCATCTGCATGTTTCAGATCATACAAAACAAGTGGAAGGCACAAAGTTATTGTCGATCTATATGTAGTCAAGACCTAAGTTGTTAAGGGAATGTTTAATTTCTGCCAAAGGGCCATGCCAAATGATTCAATGACATCAACAAATTTAAACACTTAAAAGCAAAAAATACTAACATCGGAATGATCATGAAACGATTCAACGCCGATCAAGCAGAGGACTACTAGATACAAAGTAAAAGAAAAGTTTGTACAGTGTCTACACACAAACAGAGAGGAAAACAATATTACTAAAATTTGGACATTTCTTTCTTTATGAGAAAAAGTTTAGGTATGGGGAGGTTATCTAGTCCGAGTCGGGGCATGCCACTGGTTTAATAAAAAACTGAAACTGGTATTTATAGATTACTCACCAAATAGAATTACTGGTGAGACTTAAACCCTGGGGCTTGCCACGGTGATAAAATAAAATGAATCAACTCATGCTGGTAAATTCGGACATTTCAAACCACTGCAGTTTTTAGGATATTCCAGACCATATAATTAAGTGGTTTATCAGCAACGTTCAGCCCTTTGCTCATGTTTTAATTTCCTGTATGCAAATACTAAATCTAGCCATACTCAAAATCAAATAATGTAGGGATTATAATTTGCTTCAATCGATTCATGCAGTAGGATTCAAATTTCAAGTGATTCATGCAGCAAGATTCGAATTTGAGATGATACTATACCAAGTACCAAGTCATTGTAAGAAAACAAAATGACACTTATCAATCACCATTAACACGATAAATATGTTTTTTCTTGGCTTGAAAGTTGTACTACAAAAGGAAACTGATAGAAGAACCCTACAGGTTTGCCTAATTTTATGCACGGATCCTTAACAGATAAGGGTTAGCTTGTTTCCCAAAAACCAGGGCCAGCCCCCTCTCACTGCCTCCACCTGCCTATCCCCAAATAGTTAAATTTGTGAACTGCTAAAAAGTACCCAAGAAATCATCATTTTCCAAAGAAAAATACATAGTTTGATTACTCCGTTAGCCAAGAAATATGGCCTTAAACATCAACTAACTGTCCTCTTACAGAACAAACTGCCAAATTATGCAAAGACAAAAGAAAATATATTGTAAGAATCATTATCAAAAGATTAAAATACATCGGGGATTAAGGTAGGGTCTGTGATATAAATGAATGAAGTACATAGTCTATAAACTTAAGCAGTGAGATCTATAAACAATATTAATAAAATCCCTTACCCAGGCTAAAAGTAGAGACCATTGAATTACTAAATGTATTACATTACACTCTTAATAGCACACACATTTACCATTACGTGCACCCATGTTTCTCAGACTTAGGGGATGGTATCGAATACAAGTATATGCACGAAAAAGACTGCTCATTTTGTTTCCCCAAGTTATAAAACAACAAACTTTGGAGTTTTTGAAATAAAAGTTTTTAAGTGTTTAACATTAACTCATTTCAAGCTTCGGAGCTTTGTCCCATATTCTGTAACTGCTTTGGAAGTTTTCTCCAGGTTTAAAAACCAGTGTTGGGTTTAAAGAAAGCCCAAAGGAGACTAACAGCATATTTCAGCTGGGAAAACCAGCATGATTGTCACTGAAACTCTCATGAAGTTCATAATATAATGCAAAATAGGAGTCCCCTTTTCTCCAAAGAAAGAAATTTTTACTTTGGGAAACACATGTGAAGGAAAATTTTTCCTTTTCTGGTTAAATGTTTTGGAAATTTTACTTTCCATGTAAAAAATAAACCTAACCCTAAAAATGGTTGAAAAGATCAAAACTTCCACAAAACCCTAATTTCAACTATTATCACCAACACAAAGGTAAAACCTTCAACGATAAACTTAATGATAAAATTACAACCATAAACAAACACATTACAGCACAATACCAATAAAACACAAAGCAATTAGTAAATCCCCAAATCCACACAAACAATAACCAAATTTTAAAAAAGTAAAAGGGGGAAAAAAGCAGATTTATAAAACACTAAAAGCAAGATAGGAATTTTAAAGGAACAAGCAAATTAAAACATAAAGCACTCAACCAAATTTGAAAAAAAAAATTCACCATTTTCTTCCAAGAAGCAGGTGCTGGAAGCTCAACAGAAAAAACTTCCTCCTTACTCTCCATTTTTTCACCTGCAAAAACAACAAATTTCTATCTGAAAAAAAGGGGGAAAAAAAGCCAAAAAAATAAAAAAAGAACAACGACCCTTATCTCTAAAAATTTAACCTTAAAAAGGGTTTTCTTTTCCCTATTCTCTCTGCTTTGAATTTTTTGTGTTTTGTGTGGTAAGAAGAAGGAAGTGTCATAAAAACCGTTGAGACTTCAGTTCGGGATTATGTTTTTTTATTTACAAAATCTAATGAGGTATTGATAAAATTACGACATTAGGTACAGAAAACTTGTGTATTGAAATGTTATCCAATGACAAGATGCCAATTGGTCTTTTAAGGATAACTTTTTCTCGTCTCGAGTCGATTCCATTGTCTGTTTGAGTTTTGAAATTTAGGTCTGTGGACACGTGTCCTGGATTCGCGGTTTCAAAAATATCCAGAGAGTACTGTTCGGCCCTCGTGCATCCTGGCTCGTCAATTTGATTCACGCCGTAACATAGCGCGTGAGTTGTACGCTGACTTTGAGAATATTTAGTGTTTATGCTTGCTTTAATTTCATTTAAAAAATTAAAATTTTTAAAAATATAATATATTTATTTTTGTTTACAAATTTTCTTAATAACTTTTTAATCTATGAATTAAGAATACATATATAGTATATAAATACCAGATTGAGCTATGATGAGTCAAATGTTATCAATTTATGTAAAAACTAACTAAAAAAATCAAATAAAATAGTTTATGATAGTAGGGTTATGTAGTAGTTTATTTTTTAAAATTTAAGAAAATATCAATTCAATTTGAAAAAAAATAAGATTACTCTTGGTTTTAGGAAATAAAGTTAAATTCATTTTCGTGTTTGTGGAAAATGAAAAACTAAAAAACAATATTTGATTGAAAATTTTAATAATGAATTTAAGAAAATAAAAGTATTGGAAAATTTAAAAATAATAAAAAGTTTTTTTTCTCTAAAAATACTTTGTAAAATTGAAAAAAATAGAAATAAAGGTTTTTTAACTTTAAAAATTGATTAAGCATATTTAATCATATATTATCCTCCTATTTAAGGGTTCAAAAGTTATGAATAATAGTAAAAATTGTATAAAAAAAAACCTTTAAAAGTTGAAAGCAAAGTTGTTTTTCCTAAATGCCAAACTTATAAGATAGAATCATGAATTTTCGTTGTGATAAATAACAAAAAAAAAAAAAAAACATGTTACTCATCTTGTACGATAAGAGTTGTATGATATTATATACAAGCATACATTTAATTATATTTAAAAAAAAAACATGTTACTCATCTTATACGATAAGAGTTGTATAATACAAGTATTTAGTCATATTTTGAAAATAACTCAAAACAACATGTTATTCATCTTGTACAAACAAGCATTTGGTTATATTCGGAACATGATACAATTAAAATTTAGCTCAAAGAACGTGCGCATGTATTCACAATAAGAATTTAAAATAAATACTTGTATTTACAAATATTTCACAGTAGCTACTTAGTTCAACATTTGATTTGTGTTTGGTATAAACTAATAAAATTATGAAAATACTTTTCAATAACATTAGAATCGAATTATTAAAACATATGTAATATTGAATCTTGGAATATAATTGTAACGTTGTCAAAATTTCAATATAGGTAATGGCAGAATTTGAGTTGTAAATAGGAAATTTCAAGGTGAATAGTAAACTCTAAATATTTAATATTGAATTAAGTGTTTAGAAATATATTGTTATGGTGGAAATGGTTGAGGGATTAGAATGTTAATTCTTCAATTTTCGTGATTTAATATCTATTCAAGTCCTTCTACATTGTGCAATCAATGACTCAAATTTTCAATGTTGGTAGTGGTACTAATTCGAGACATGAATCGCCATCTACGGAATATAGTTTGGAGTGTTGAAAATAGTATTATTATTAACACTAGCGGGACTTGTATGGAAATGAATTGAGAAAGATGAGAATAGGACTGAATTGAAATTTAAGTGAGAATTGGAGGAGTGAAGTACAATTGGACCATTAAAATGATGCATACCATATCAAGAATAAGTAATAGATTGTATGGAAGGGACGTGTAAATGAATGCATGCCAAAATTAATTTAGTAAGAAAATAAGTGGTGAATAACTTAGTGAAAGGTGGCAAGTTAAAAAGCCTTACCATTGCATGAGATTAATGTGGGAAGACCTTAATGTAAGAATACAATTATTTCTAAATTGTTTGTTAAGCACACACTCCTATGAAGTGGGATAAGTGGCCTTGTTTATAAATGACACCTAGCTAATTAATAAGTGAAGGATGGCAGGTATGTCAGAGAGAGGGGAACATTCCAATTATTTTGTTCACCCTTTTATAATCCACAAGAGAATTGGAAAAATGCATGGATTTCACAACTCGATTGATTGATTAGATAAAAAATAGCTCAAGTATAGATTTTTTATTTTTAATTAATAATATTAGAGAAGTGAATTGAATTGGATATTAATGATTTAATCGATTCCATCACCTATTTAATTTTGAAAACTTTAAAAAAGAGAACTTAAATTCTACAATTCATATACAATTTTAAAGGGAAAAGAGAGAGAAACACATAATTTCTTCTTCTTCTTTTTCTTTTTAAGCTTGTAAGATTGATTTTAGAATATTCCAACTTTAAATAATTAAAGGAAGAAAGTAGTTAGGAACTTGAAAGGAATTGATGAGAAATGTGAAGGTGCCTAATGAAAATAAATGGTAGAATTGGATACTCTTTTGTTACCTTTTGAAGTTGGTAAGTTTTCATTAAATTCTAAATACCTCATATGGTTTGTTTGTTGAGTTCTCGTGAACTTTGTTTAGAAATTGATGTAGGTATCTTAAGTTGAGTAATATATAAATTATGGATATGGGAAATTGATTAGTAACTTAAAAATATATTTATATATTTGTAAGAATTGATAATGATATGATAATTAGATAATTAAATTAAGAATTTGATTATTGATAAGTTGGAAAAATGTGGAAGTAGGTTTTTTTCTTTGGTGTTTAGGTCAAGTTTGAATTTTAGTGTCGACATTGTTGAGAGGGCTTCACCTAAATACCACCCGATCCAAACAAGATTAGGCAATCGTAAAATAGATAAAAACACATGTGGTTTAAAAAAAAAAAGGTTAAAGGATTTTATTAAGATAATGCTTGTTATAAACTTGATAGTAAGTTAAGTTGAAAGAAAGCTAAACTAAGATAACAAAAATATATATTGAATGTAATTGAGTAGTATATAATGTTAGAACCATAAAACTATGATACAAAACTTAATAAACCAATATTTTTCATGTCAAACAATCAAAAATAAAAACTAGATGCGAAAGCATAATTGAATTCATCGATATGTTGAGATCTTCAAGTCTTGTGGTTGTGATATTCCAAATTAACACACAAGTACTTTAGAGGATGTAATTCTCTCTTTTCTGAAGACGATATGTTAGAAAAGTTATATATGTGTAATTTGGGGACCAAAACTCTAATATATAACTTTTGCGTATTTACTTTAATTTCTAATTAGCCCATCAACAATTAGAAATTAGTTGCTAAAGTATTTATACATATTTGACCCATATTTTATTTAATATCTGAAACCAAATAAGTCTTAACCATATTAGATCACTTTTAATTTGGGCTAACATTTTATAATAGTAAATAAGAACTTGTAATTATTTTTATTATATATATATGTTTGTGTGTGACGACCATATTATTCAACAATCTCCCACTTGAACCACATGTATATATACTAGTTACCTTATAGTTATAAGTCATGATATAACCTTATGAGTTAAGAATTTTACTATCATATCCAAAATGTATTTATAACAATCTCGTCCATTAATTATGTTAACACAGAGTCAATGCGACTTTCATTGCATATATCCTAACTAAACCCACCCTTAATATCACATATATTAACACAACCAAATGACATAAATCAAGTATGGATATGTAGAATTGAAATTACTTGTAATATGATCTAAACATGTCTATTTCCAACCGGTTTTCCTTAAACCTTAGTGAGATCAAACCTTACCAAACTAAGAGTGTAAATAAACCAAATAACATTACACCCACATGAGCGATGTGCTCATGAAAAACTTTGGATGTAGTCCATTAGTAAGAAAATTCGCAATCACAGGTCAACCTAAACTATTTTTTCTTTAACAACCAGGAATTTGAAGTTTATGTGCTTTGACTTTGATGTACTGTTGTTGTTATTAGAATAAAGGATTGTTATTTATTGTCACAATTAGATATGTAAATGAACAAAACGTTCGATAAACTATTTGTGAATCGTTCATATAATGTTCATTTATTAAGCTAAATAAACGAGTATGAACAAAATTTTTATGTTCGTTTAATAAATTAACAAATACGAGCAAAGGTGTGTTCAGTTCGTTTATGTTCACGAACAAGCTTGTTTATTAACTCATTTATTTATTAATGATATTTTCTTATAAAAATTCCATTAGTATATATTAATAAAATTATCTTAAAACTCGTTTATTGTTCCATTAGTATATTTAAAAAAATTATCTTGGTTTATATTTTTTTTCATTTATAATATAATTATTAATATTTATATTTGACTATTTTATATCTAAACAATATATGTGTGTGTATGTATTTATTGTTTGTTTGTTTGTTTATTATTTATTAACATTGTTTGTGAACATGTTCGAGTAAGTTAAATAAACATGTTAGTGAACAATAAACAAACGAACATGAACACACATAATTTTAAATAAATGAACATGAACAAAAATTTAAAATTCTTAACAAACACAAGCTAAACATGAACAAGCTTAAAAATAAACAAATGAACATGAACAGAGGTTTGTTCGTTCAAGCTCGATTCATTTATAGCCCTAGTCATAATTTGTAGCCTAGTGACAAAATTTTGCATTTATAATATCCAACAAAACCGGAGTTTGTGCACATGATGATCTCTAACTTATCAGACCTTTGATGTGTGAGCATGTAATGTTTTGTTTTCTAAGGATAACGTATGAATTATTTAGTTGCTTTGTAACACCTTCAACCCGATCTGATTTGTTAGATCCGGATCTTGGACATTACAATGAATGCAAACACAAACTTAATCTACTTATACGAATTACAATCAATTATGGCTTACGTAATTACAAAATTTCTAAATTGAATACATAAGCATGTACAAGAAGTAAATACAACTACAACACATGGTAATTAAAATACAACGATATTTGACTTGAAATCCTAATCTATTACAGACACCCTAAGTATGGAATTCTCAGTGACAATCCGTACTTTGAATGCACCGCCAAACTTTCTCTGTATGCATAATAACTCAATATGCCCTTTCCTTTGGCGCAGTCCTAGTATCGTTCCTCGTGGCATATACCCACATTCAACCTAAAACAAAAATATAAACTCATGTAAGTTCACAAGAACTTAGTGAGAGAAACGTCCTTTACCTATGCAATATTTGCTCATTGTTACTGATGAATCGTTATGACGATCTTAGTTTTCTTGTCATTCAACTTGTTTCTAGCGAATGCTTTTTTCAAATTTTGTTCTTCATTCAATATAGATTAACATGCCTTACTCTGAAATCATTACTTATCCATCAACATCTTCGATACATCACTTACATTCTTCAATCTGATCTTTCATAAGTCTTTATCCATTTCTTTTCCAAAGGTCCATACAACCAAAACACCGTTACTCTTGTATATATAAATCTAAGCCATCGTTTTATCACAATTCATGAATGACACGTACACAAATAGCATATACCTCATTCAAATATCAAATTTGTAATCCTTACTCAGAAATTTTTTTTCTTATGTTAACCCATCACCTCTCTATATCTTTTCAATTCATTATTCACAATTGAATCATGGTCTTGTATATTATTTTACCTTAATCCATAGAGACACTGTGCCTTACTGATCTTTCTGATCACACTTGCGAACCATACTGAACGTGCCAAAACAATTTGATACATAATTCGCCACAAGAATCATTCCTTTAGGGTACGCCATTAAAAGCCTTACTATGATATGCTACAAGGGAACTGTTTTTAGAATTCGTCATGTAAGTCATACCTTCAGAGTGTGCCATAAGGGCTTATCTCTCAAATTATCTCCATAAAGGCTTTTCTTTCGTATTTCGCCACAAAGGTTTTCCTTTCATGATTTGCTACAAAGGCTTTCCTTTCATGATTCGCCAGTAAGGCTTTCCTTTCCTAATGTGTTTACAATATGGATTTTCCTAAACTCACATTATGTGAGGTTTGCCCATCATCGTCCGGAGACACGTAGAGAACCCTATTAGATAATCACCGTCCTTTAGTTCCTTTCGAAAGGTGCCATGACCATGGACTTTTCCTTTCAGATTTCTTGTTTAAAGTCACGACGGACCTCTTTGGACAATATTGTGGATACAAACACAGAATTTTAACATAACATACTATATAGCGTACATTTAAGGCACACATACACTATCATACTTCCCATCACATTACTTGAACTTATCAGATCTATACCAGATGTATCTATCATCCTTAATAAACAAACACATAACCATAGATATACTTAAATAATCTTTTATATACCCACATACATATCATACTTTGACTTGTCAGATTCATACAAACTATACATGCAAACTAGAGGTGTGCATGGGCCGGGCGGCCCGGCCCGGCCCGAAGGCCCGCTCAAAAAATAGGAGGGTTTAGGTAAAAATATAGGCCCGAAAAATGGGCTTGGACAAAAAACGAGGCCCATTTAAAAAATGAGCTGGGCCTCAGGTAAGATTTTTGGCGGGCACAACTACTACCTACCCGATTTTAATATTAAATTATTTTTAAAATTTTTTTATTTTTAATTTTAAGTAACTTTAGTACTTTTACTTTACTCTTTTTGTTGTTTTTAATGTTATTTTGATATTGTAAAACTTTTGTTGTTAATATAATTTGGTTTTTAATTTAGTTCTAATTTGTTTCAAATTTTCAATTTTAATATAAATACTTTTTATTATATTTTTAATTTATATATTATTTTAAGAATTATTTTAGTCTCATTATTTATTTATTTTTTTGTTTTAATATTTGTTTTTATGTTTTTAAAAAATTAATGTGGCCGGGCCGGGCCAGTCCAGGCTCGGGCCTACCATTTTTTTCCCGAGCTGGGGCTTGGACAAATTTCTAGGCCTATATTTCGGGCCAGGCCGGGCCCGAGCCTTGAAAGCGGGCTGAAATTTTTTTATGGGCCCGGCCTGGCCCATGCACACCTCTAATGCAAACCCTAGCAAATATGCTAACTATATTTATTTCTGGCTTCTGTTTTATAATCCGGTCAATTACCACAGAAACATCTTGTATGAATAGTATACATGTAAAAGTCAGTATGGAGACTCACCTAACAACCACTATTAGCAGCTTGAACTCCAAATCCAATAAGGAACTACAACAACCACTGCTTATAAAATAAAAAAACACCATTAAAACTCATTTGTAACCTTTGCCATCACCACAAACCTAGATAACTCTTATATAAAGTCTTAGTTCTTCATCTTACTATTCATGCACTTATTCTGACTTAATCTTTCATAAATTTAACATACAGAGTCACAATACTTACCTTGACATGGAGTAGTCACTAACAAAGATCTCGATTGACAACTCCAACTTAGAGAGAATATAATACTTTAGGTTTTTCTTAAGATTTTGATAGTAGTGATTCTTTAAGAAGAAAGAAGAAAACCCTCTCTTTCTTTATCTGATTGTCCATTAATGTAATCTAAGTCTTTATTTTGACTTTTTTCTTTATCTAATTATCCATTAATGTAATCTAAGTCTTTATTGGGGCTTAAGAAAAGCCACATCCTTACTAAATTGTCTTATCTAAAGGTCTACAACTTCTAAGAAACCTAATTGAGTATCCCCTTATCTATTAATTATCCTAGTTCACATTCAATTGGTTCCTAACCGGCTTACCTTGTGACTTAACTTGTATAGTATTATAGTAAAAGGTCGCACTATACTTCTGACGTGAACTCATACCCTCTATACCGTTTTACTTGGCCGTTATCTTATTCTAAATAACATAGAAATTTGACATAGAACCTTCGCTAACTTAAACACATAAATGCATATGCCCACTATATACGTCAAAAGATGTACTTGGATGAATACTACTCCGCTAATCATACTACTTTAGGACTATATGCCAAACCTTGTACCTACCAAAATCGAGATGTTGCATGTTTTCCAATTATCTATACTCCAACTGCTCAAATATCCATACAGCATCACGATAATGTATGGGATTTTTGGACCCATGAAAACTTAAGCATACATTAGAGTCCTTATCGTTGAAGGATAGAAAATCTTTACATTTCCTTAATCTCAAAATAAATTTTGGGGCATTGATTGGGACTAAACTTATTACTAGCTAACAATATGTCATCGATATATAAAGCCATAAAAAATATGATTGCTTCCATTGAACTTGTGGTATATACAAACATAAACCAAATTTATCTTAAGACCAAATAAGATAATCACTTCACAAAATTTATAACACATTAATGAGAGGCGTGCTTAAGCCCATACATGTATTTCTTTAATTTGTAAACCATTGAATTTGCAATATCAGATACAAAGCTTTCCAATTGCACTATATAAATCATCTCATCAATGCCACTAAAGCCATTATAACCCTTTTCTCTAATAGGCCTTCTTAATGGTATTGATTTTTAAGGTTGTGGAGTTTTTTCTTCTAGAATAGTTTTTTTACTTGACCGGGAGATTCAACGAGGTTTTCTTAATCCAAAGTTGCTACTTGAACAATATCAAGTATAATAGATTGTTTTTGACTAGTCTTAATAATAATTAAAGGAATGTGTTGAGAACTATTAACATATCTTTCTTCAAATACAGTGTCATTAATTCTCTCTCCCTTTACAAACTCAACATCCTCAAAGAACAAGCATTATCAGTTATAAAAAATACCTTAGTAGTGGGATCCTAAATTTGTAACCCTTAGATATTTTAAAGTATCCAAAAATCAAAAGGATCAAGAATATTGCCAGACACAAGTTTTTAATTCTCCTTTTAGAGACCTGACCTAATATCTTATACCTCAACGAAGTCGAGTTCTTAGTGGTTAATTTTAATTTCTAAGTGGTTAAATGAATCAATAGTATTATGTAAATATAGATCATCATAACTTGATAAAGAACCAAAGCTAACCAAATTTGAGTTATGAAAAAGACTAAAATTTCCATTTCCAAATGAGCAAGAACAATCAAATTTGTCGAATGCTGTAGCAGAAATCAAATTTTGCCTAAAATACGATATAACAAAAATCTGATCCAAATCCAAATAAAATTCAAGTCTTATAATAATCTAAAAGTTCCTCTTGCTTCAACTTTTACCAAGTTATCACTACCTACGTAAATTTATCTGTAACAACTCGATTTTTAGTGGTGCCGAAAAAGGTGATTTTGGTACCTTGTTTTCGTAAACCAAGTCAGTATATTTATGAAGTTCGTATAAAATTTTATTAAAGTTTGGTCCGGTAATTTGTTGAATTAATTGCTTAATTAGGCAACCTGCATTACGCAAAACAAACAATTTTGTAAAAATTGTTTTAAGTGTGCGATTTTAACTGGAAGCAACCAATTTCAGTTGTAATATTTGTATCATTAATGGAACACTAGAGAATTCCAAGGGTCGAACCCAAGGGATTGTCGATAAATGTATTTATCAAGTTAATTACATGTTAAGAAATTACTAATCTAATTGAGTAAAAAATTATTAGTGCAAATTCCAAAATAAATTATTTATAAACAAAATTTAAATTATCAATTAAACAAACTAATCTAATTTTCTTCCCTATTGCTTTAGACAACTTAAATGATAAAATGATGGTCGGTTGATTTGTTAATTGCTAGCTAAGCTAATAAACCTATATTGATTATATTGCTTGTCATTCTAAGTTAAGAATCTCCTCTCGGTCTCATCTTAGACTAAAAGATACCACCTAGGTTCTCCTATTGGTCTCACCTAGGCATTTAGATCTTCTTTCGATGTAACACCCTGACTTATTTAATCTTGTTTTTGTGAAATATGTCATAAATATGTATTTGCTTCACTGGTTAAGTGATTTGAGGGCGTGTTTGAGGTCTTGGATTCAAGTCCCACTCTCTGGAAAATTCTGTTATTTTTTATCCTAGCCCTATCTTTGGTGGGTTAGATTATATTTTATTTTCGGTCAACTCATATCAGAATGAGCCTGCTGGTTCAAGCGATAAGGTGTTAGCTTGCCTTAAGGTCTTCTGTTCGAACCCTCATTTGAGCAAAGGATGTTATTTTTGATTCTATGAGTGTGTGCCAGTTGGGTAGTAGAATTTGAGTGGAGTTGAAATTCTGAGGTAGTTGGATGAGGTTAGTGGGTAGGATTCTAGGGGATTATGTTGTTGGGGGGTTTTTATTTTATTTTTTAGTTAATTAATTAATTTTTTCTAAACTTAATTTTAATTATGTTTTCCAAAAAAAAAATCCCCTCTTGTTTTTTTTACGCCATTTTTCTGTTCTCTCTTCTCCTCTCTGTAAATTTTTTCTTTCTTCCTCTCTTTGTGAGTTTCAAATCAATCAATCATGCATTACTCTTTGTTGATCGGTGTTGTTATTTTATTTCGTCTTCTTTTGTGCAACTTTCGATCTTGTTTCGGAAAATCTTCTGTAGATATGATTTTAATGTTTCTTGGCTAATGATTAATATGGGGTTTTTGTTTAATTCTCGATGAGGGGAAAGCAAGAAGCATTTGGTACTCTTGTAGCGAATTGAGTGTTGGGTGTTTCCTATTCATTGTTAGTAAGTATGCGAATACGTTAAATGTTGTTGTGAGGTTTTGTTATTGGATAATTTGTGTTTGGGTTTCATAAATGCTTATTGAAATTGGATGTTGGAATGTTGTTTTTAGGGTTTGGTAGTCTCAGAGTTAATTTTGCATAAAAAATGAATTAGGTGTGCAACGTAAACGCGAGAAAACGAGGTTCGACAAAAGTAAAAAAAGTGGCCTGTCGACGCCACACTAGTGTATGCCCGGCCGTGTGATACATCGTGCGCGAGACACGACTGTGTGATGGGTGGTGTAGCTGTGTGGGTCACACGGCTTGGGCCGGTTAGGGTATGTAGGCCACAAGAGCGTGTGGGCTGGGCTGTGTGGGCCCACACCGGTATGTGGGCCTAAAATTCTAAAATTTTCCCTAAAGTCGTATACGTCGTTCCGATCAACTGTGAGCCTTCCGTAGGGTCCATAAGGGCAAACCAAAACCCTAATACATGAGATTTGCTATTCTGATAGACTATTTTGAGTATTAAGAAAACTTATATGTATGATTTGACTATTTTGTATAAATATGTATGATATCTGTATATGAGCATACAAGACATGTTTAATCCATTATATCTGTTTATTTGTTATCTATATATGGGATGGGAATTGTATATGTGGATGAAGTATTCTGTGAGGTGACATTTCGCTGATATATTGGTAGCCTGGCTGCAATATATTCTGATAAGTGTTGTATAGACACTATATGGTGTATAGGGATGAGTGGGTGTTTTATACCCCACGTGGTGTACTGGGTGGTCAGAGTTGATGCGTAAATGATGGGGGTAGGAATTTGCATATTTGTATGACTCTACTATTATCTAATTTTGCTAAGGACTTATGTTCGTATCTTATCTGCTACATGAGGAATTTGAGTTTATGTGTATGTATATATCTGTTAAGTTACGCACTGAGTTTTGAAAACTCACATATGTTTGTCTATTCTATTCAGGTAATCCTCAAACATAGGCAGGTCAGTGCGACGGAGGCTCAACGGTGACTACTAGTCTGGAAACTATCTTTTAATTAATGATTTTATTTAAATTTCTGGATTTTCTTTGAGAGTTTTGTAATTTTAGGATTCTCTGGACTGTTGGTTTTAAATTTTTGATTTTGGATGCGTTTATGACTTTTATCCTACGATGTTTTACAAAACCACGATTTTACGCAAACAAATATTTTTCAAATACAAACTCAGTTTTCAAATATAATAACTTTCAAACTTTCGCTGCAAATTTTTATTTATTTAAAGGAACAAGCAACTGATGATTTCGTAAAAGATTATAACAATATGTTTCTCCTAAAATGAGGACCCTTTTTTATCAATAAACTATACGAGGTTTTAACATGATAAAATTAGATTCGAAACCCTACTTCGTAACACTCTTAGATTGGACCATAAAGTCTAGGTCGAGTTTAAGGTGTTACATTTAGTGGTATCAGAGCTAGGTTACAAAACTCAGGCTGTGAATTTTAGGTTTAAAATTATATTTGTAAAAGAACTGGTTTTTAAACAAAGATTATTTCTTTTTGTGTAAGTATGTGGTACACCGAGTCTCCGGCGCTGATTTTGTAAGTATTTCTAAACTTAGAAATACTATAGTTAGAAAACTCTAAACTTTTTGAAACTGACCTGAGTTAGTTAGAAACTGAACTTCTGAAAGATTTCTGAAACTTCTGATAAATATTTGAAGCATAAAACAGTTGCTAATAAACACTGGAACTGATAAATAAAATTTTGTAATATCGATAAAGTAGTAATTACGATGAGCCTTGTGGGACGCGTGGCCATAGTACTTCTGGACGTGGCGGGTGTCGTAGGAAGACTCGAGTTCAGTCTTCCTCATTGGGTATATGCCAAGTTTGGATACGAGCGAGACTCCAGCTACACATACTGCTGAGAATAGGTCTCAAAGCCGTTTAGCTGGGGATGACGCACTGTCCCAAGCCATGCTGAGAGTTTAGGAGATAGTTTTTGGGCCCCATTCTGGATCTGGGGGCCGTGGGTCAGTAACTGAACGACTCTGGTACAATGGAGCTGAACTGTTTAGGGGTGTCACTAAAGTTGCCCCTACCGTGGTTGAATACTGGTTGGAGGCCACAGAGAGAATAATGAACGATATTGACTGCACTCTTGAGTAGAAACTGAAGGGTGCAATATCTTTGCTTCGCGATGAAGCTACCAGTGGTGGTTATCTATTGAGGAGGGTACTCAATCGGATCGTCTTAATTTGGATTATTTCAAGACCACCTTTCAGGAGAAGTATATGGGAGCAAGTTATATGGATGCTCGCAGGCTTAAGTTCATGAATCTCACTCAAGGAGATATGTAAGTGCCCGAGTATGAGGCTAAATTTTTGAGATTGAGCCATTACACTCGAGGGATGGTGACATCTGAGGACGAAAAGTGTGTTTAGTTTGAGGATACTCTGAGAGATAATCTGAGAGTACTGATTGCTCCACAGAGGGAGCGAGAGTTCACCGTTCTGGTGGAGAAGGCAAAAATCACCGAAGAGGTTAAGCGCGTTGAACGCCAGAACAAAGACCGTGAGAGAGGCAAGAATAAGATGGATTCGGAGCCCTCTAATTCTGTTTAGAGGCCTAAGAAACTGGCCAGACTTGATGCACCTTCTAAAGTGGGAGTTCTAGTTGTTCCTACTGGGGTTCAACCATACAGTGATTGTGGTAGGCGCCATTTGGGCGAGTGTTGGAGGATATTAGAGGCATGTTTGCATTGTTGGTCTATGGATCATTATATTAGAGAGTGCCCACAGTGTTCGAATCAGATGTAAGCTTCGGTTCTGGGCTTTTTTCAGCCTTAGAGGACAGTACAGTAATTGCCTAGGGGTCGTGGTCCGGCCAGGGGTGGCAATGGTTTGGGCAGAGGATAGAGAGCACTGAGGTGCTAATAAGACTGAGGCGAGGCAGTCTGCGCTCGTGTATGCTACTCGACGCTATGAGGATAGAGACGTCCCTGATGTGATTATGGGTACGTTCCTTATTTATGATATTCTTTATATAGCATTGATAGATATAGGGTCAACACACTCCTACATAGCTAGCTCTGTCTCTAATAATTTGAGAATTACTGTTGAGAGTACTTTGGGTGAGATTTCTATATTGAGTCCGCTGGGTCAGTCAGTTCGGGTAAACAAATTATATAGGAATGTACCGCTAGAAGTACAAGGGGTTGTGTTTCCAACAAATCTGATGGAGCTAATGTTTGGAGAGTTTGATTTGATTCTGGGTATGGACTAGCTTGTAGAGCACTGAGTCAGTTTAGATTGCGTGAATAAGAGGGTAGTTTTGAGGACCGATGATGATGTGAAAGTTGTTGTGATCAGCGAGCGTCGGGGTTACTTATCCAACATAATCTCTGCTCTAGTGGCTAAAAAATTAGTTCGGAAAGGGTGTGAGGCATATCTGGCCTACGTAAGCATTTCAATTTCTTGAGACTCTTCTATTGAGAGCATCAGAATAGTGAGGAAATTTTTGGATGTTTTTCCCAATGAGTTACCAGGTTTACCTTTGAATCTGAAAGTTGAGTTCAGTATTGAGCTTCTACCGGGTACAGCTTCGGTGTCTATTACTCATTATCGAATGACACCGAAAGACCTTACAAAGCTCAAGGTTTAGCTTTAAGAGCTTTTAGATCATGGGTTCATTATTCCTAGTGTGTCTCTATGGGGGCACCAGTTTTGTTTGTAAAGAAAAAGGACGGTACCATGAAGATGTGCATCGATTACCAACAGTTGAATAAGCTATCTATGAATAATAAATACCCACTTTCGAGAATCGATGATATGTTTGATCAGTTTCATGAGGCTTTAGTGTTCTCTAATATAGATCTCTGTTCTGGATATCATCAACTTAGGGTTAAGGAAGCTAATATTTTTAAGATGACTTTTAGGACTTGTTATGGGCACTACGAGTTCCTAGTCATGCCCTTTGATTTGTCAAATACTCCGGCTGCATTCATAGATCTGATAAACTGGGTTTTCTAGATATTTTTGGATTAGTTCGTTGTAGTTTTTATCGATAATATTCTGGTGTACTCTAAGATAGAGGATAAGCATGATGTGCATCTTAGAGTAGTTCTTTAGATACTCCAAGAGAAACAACTTTACGTTAAGTTGAGGAAGTGTGAATTCTGGTTAAAAGAAGTAACATTTCTACGGCATGTAGTTTTTGCTGAGGAGATTCAAGTTGATTTTAGGAAGATTGAGGTTGTACTTGATTGGAAATAGCCTAAGAATGTTTGAGATACGTAGTTTTCTGGGTCTTGCGGGTTATTTTCAGAGGATTATATTCCTTTTATCTAGACTAATGCACAACAATCGAGTTTTAAGAAGCTCAAGTCTATTCTGACCCAGGCTTCTGTTCTGATACAACCTGAATCTGGTAAGGAGTTTGTGGTTTATAGTAATGTGTCGCATATCTGGTTGGGATGTGTTTTGATGTAAGATGGTAAGGTTGTGGCTTACGCATCCCAACAGCTTAAGTCACACGAGGGAAATTATCCGATGCATGATCTCAAGTTGGCTGTCGTGGTTTTTGCCTTAAAGATTTGGAGACATTATCTGTATGGTGAGAGGTGTACCATCTACACTAAACACAAGAGCCTTAAGTACCTCCTTACTCAAAAGGAGTTGAACCTTAGTCAGCGTAGATGGATTGAGCTACTCAAAGATTATGACTACACGATAGAGTATCATCCCGATAAGGCCAATGTGGTGGCCGATGATGTAATAGCCCGATTTAGGGCCTAGTCAAAACAGTGGTCCCAAGACCACAAATTTGAATTTTGGAAAATTATTTTATTATTATTCTAAGGATATAACATGATTACATTAGTGTACGAAAAATTTGGTGAGTTAATTTTGATGTTTGTCAGCCCTATTGCAAAAAAGGACTAAATCGCATAAAAGGTAAAAGTTGCATTTTAGTGCCCAAATGTGTTAAATAGCTAGAGAATATGAATTGAGGGTTTTTAAAAGGGCAATTAGACCCTTTTAAACAAGCTGGCCGGCCATGAAATGAATTGAAACAAATAGTCAATAGATTAGGTAAGTGATGTCATGATTTGGTGATAAAATAATACCTAAAGCCTATCTACTATTTTTCTTCTTCTCCATCTTTTCTCTCCACTGAAAATATTAGCAAATATGGAGGTTTGAAAGCTGAAAATTTGTAGCAACTTATTCCTCTCATAATGTAAGTGATCTTGGTGATTTTTACATTTTTGGAATGCTTGTATTATGGGCTTTCAAATGAGAGGACTATTTTGCAAAATGGTGATAAGTATAGGGTTTCACCATGTGAAATTTCTTGTTATTTCTGAAATTTTATGGAAGAATATGAGTCTTAGAAGAGTTCTAAACAACTTTTGTGAAAGGTGTTGCATGAAAACACCGAAAGGGACTATTTTGCATAAGTTGTGAAATAGGTGATAAGTGTGTGAAATAGTGGGATTTTAGGGTTACTATAAGAGTAAAAAGAGTTTAGCTAGGCTTGAAATACAAATAAATTCGATAAAAATCGATTTTCGATCATAGGGGTAAAATGGTCATTTTGCCAAAGTCTAGGGGCAAAATGGTCATTTTACCAAAGATGCGAATTTATGATTGCCTAATTGTAATTAGTGACTAAATGAGTGCATTTTTTTTTTATTATAGATCAAGATTTGCCAAATTTGAACTTAAACCGGGGAAAAGCCAAGCAAATCGACTGAACCGACTAGTCGGGTACATTTTAAAAATCGAGGTAAGTTGTATGTAAATAATACAACTATATTAATAATATGTGTGTTTAAATTTTCATTGAATGGATATAGCATGAATTGCTTGATTGTGTATTGAGAGTGCATAAGGACAATGAGATGGTAAAATTCCCTTTTGAACACTAGGAAATAAACCAGATGTTCAAGCTGTGACATTCGAGTCACTTGTGCGAGCTAGTGTAAGACATGTCTGGGACATGCATCGGCCACATTATGAGAGCCAGTGTAAGACTATTTCTAGGACATGGCATCGGCATTGAGGTGAGTGCTAGAGTAAGACGTGTCTGAGACACACATCGGCCTTGATAATGGTAGTCAGTGTAAGACCATGTCTGGGACATGGCATCAACTTGAGATGTAAGCCAGTGTAAGACTATGTCCGGGACATAGCATCGGCACCTTGCCCTAAATTTAAGTTTATAGAATGACCAGTAGTGTACCGAATAGTTCAACGGTGTACGTATGTTTGTGAGTTAATAATGAAAACATAACCATGTTGTGAGTGATACAGGTACCTAATTGGTACGTATGAGAAATGAGTTCATTAGAGAGCATATGACTTGTATGGATGGTAATGAGTAAGTCATGCTTATGCTTATCTTTGTGTTATAAGCATATTGATTATTGATGAATTGTTGTTGTATATTTATTTATATGCAACTTACTAAGCTTTTATGCTTACCCTCCCTTCCTTCCATTTTCTTATAGTGCCGCCTAATTAGCTCGAGGATCACTTGGAGTCAGAGATATCGATCAAACTATCGTCTGAAACTTTCAGTACAGTTGGATTTATATTTTTTGAACATGGCATGTATAGGGCTTAGACTTGATTATTTTGTGTCCTTAAGCATTGGCCAAATGTGTGGGCTTGGGATAAGTCCCACTCATTGTATTTAGCTTTGATGTTGACTATTACTCATTTTGATTATATGCAAAGATGATATTTTCCTTGGTTGAGTAAATTGCCTTATGAAATAATGTCTATTGTAGCTGATTTGGTTGTATGGTATAGACTAGAATTGGTATTGGTTGAGTTCGAGTTAATTGATGTAGGTAAATGTGGCAAATAGGCTTGGTAAATAGCCTTATTTTGTCCACAAGAGCAGGCACACGGGCGTGTGTCTAGGCCGTGTGTGACACACGGTCAGTCCCATGGGTGTGTGATGAGGTCGTGTGTCCCTTGCACGTAAAAATTTCAAGTTAGTATGCATGGTAATAAACACATGGGCAGAGACACGGCTGTGTGTCTCAGTCGTGTGGAGGATATAGCCTAGTACACAGGAGTGTGCTATGGCCGTGTGGCATGTTGGGAGTGCTGAAGTCAGAAACAAAATACTCGAGTTTTCTCATATGGGTTAAGACACGGGCGTGTCAAGGCCGTGTGTGCAACACGAGCCAAGGACACGGGAGTGTGTCCAGGCCGTGTGAAGTCTGTACTTGAATTTTGTAAAATTGTATAAATAAATTGGTCACACGGGTAAGGGACACAGGCATGTCCCTAGGTGTTCAGGATATGTGAGATACATGGGTCATTAGTACGACCGTGTCAAGGTGGTTACACGGGCATGTTACCCATCCACACGGACGTGTGCCTTGTTTTGAATTGCAAAGTTTGCATAAATTGAATAAGGACCCGAAAGGATTTCGAATGGTCTTCTATGGTCGATTTAGGTCTCGTGGGTCCATATTAAAGAATTTTAAGTGCAAATTTTAAAAAGTTTTAATTTGGACCGAGTCTCGGTGACTCGAGATGGGTTGCATGCATGATATCAAGTTAGGTAATGCCTTGTATTCCGCCTCGGATTGGGTTATGGATATGAAGTGTTACATTTGGTGGTATCAGAGCTATGGTTTAGTCGGTTCTAGGACTAACCTAGTGAGATTACGAGTCTAGCTATACATGACATAAATATATATTGATAGTGTGACGATTCTTGACAATTATAAATTATATTTTTATATAGTAAATGGATCCTGACAGAGGCAGGGCAGATGACGTGGAAAGTAACGCGCCGGCTCCCACCGAAGGGACCACGCCAGTAGAGAGTGAGCCCGTGAATATGGGCCAAGGCGGAGAGGCTAGGGAAGCCTACCTCCGAATGATGGATGCTTGGTATACGGAGTTTGTTCGTGCAAATCCGAACACTTCACCTCCCCCACCTCCTCCAATTCCTCAATATACCCCAGTAGCTCCACAAGGTGCGGACATATTTAAAAGAAAGAAGCCTCCGTTAGACAAGATCCGGAAACAAGGGGCCGAAGAATTTCGGGCTAGTATAGATGATGACCTAGAAAGGGCAAAGTTCTGGCTAGAAAATACCATAAGGGTATTCGATGAACTATCATGCACACCTGAAGAGTGTGTGAAGTGTGCCATGTCGCTTCTACAGGACTCGGCTTATCAGTGGTGGAACACTCTCGTGTCTGTGGTACCGAGAGTGAGAATTAATTGAGAATTTTTCCAAGAAGAATTTCGAAAAAAGTATATTAGCCAAAGATTCATTGACCAAAAGAGGAAGGAATTCTTAAAGCTAAAGCAAGGTCAATTGTTAGTGACGGAGTACGAGCGTAAATTTGTAAGGCTTAGTAAGTATGCGCGGAAATGCGTGTCTTTGGAAGCCACAATGTGGAAAAGATTTAAGGATGGCCTTAATGAAGATATCCGAGTGTTTGTGGGCATCCTAGAATTAAAAGAATTTGTGGTCCTCGTCGAGAGAGCATGCAAGGCAGAGGAACTAGTAAAGGAGAGGAAGAAAGAGGCCATTGAGTCAGAGAGGCAGATAGGGAAGTCACATCAGTCCTCTTCCAAAAGATCAAAGAAATTCCCTACCCGATCGAATGCTTCGGTGGGGTATTTAAATAGAAACAAGAACCAGCAGAGCAAGGCATCTAAAGCCCAGACCACTTCGGTCGTAAGTGTCGGCAGTGCTAGGCCAAATAGGCCAGAGTGTTTGCAATGTGGAAAATGTCACTTCGGTGAGTGCTGAAGAAACGGGAGGGGTTGCATCAAATGTGGGTCACTAGACCACTTCATCCATAATTGCCCCGAATTGGATGAAAGAGAAAGAAAACAAGATGTGAAAGCAAGTAGTGCTCCCTTGAGGGGTAGACCGCAGAAGAACCCGAATAGCGGGGCCAACAACAGAAGTGCCCCTAGAGATACTACAGTGGGGTCCAAGGGTAGGGCTCCTGCAAGGACCTATACGATACGAGCCCGCGAAAAGGCAGAGTCTCCCGATGTAATCACTGGTACTTTTTCTATCCATGATATAACTGTTGTTGCTTTAATTGACCCGGGATCTACCCACTCGTATATATGTATGGAATTGATACCCCGTATGGGCATGATAGTAGAGTCCACTGAGTTTGTGATAAAAGTGTCTAACTCGTTAGGCAAGCATGTGTTAGTGGACCAAGTATGTAGAAATTGTCCTTTGACAATTAGAGGTCATTGTTTTCCGGCCAACTTGATATTGTTGCCGTTTAATGAGTTTGATGTAATCCACGGGATGGATTGGTTAGCCTCCCATGGTGTGGTAGTAGATTGTGGACGAAAAGTAATAGAGTTGAGATGTGAAGACGAGAATGTTCTTCGAGTTAGACCAAATGAGTCAGAAAAGCTGCCTGTAGTAATATCGTCGTTGAATATTGAGAAATATTTGAAAAAGGGATATGAAGCTTATTTAGCTTTTGTACTGAATACTCAAGTGTTTGAGTTAAAGATTGTATGTAAATCGACTAGTCGAGTACATTTTGTAAACCGAGGTAAGTTGTATGTAAATAATACAACTATATTAATAATATGTGTGTTTAAATTGTCATTGAATGGATATAGCATGAATTGCTTGATTGTGTATTGAGAATGCATAAGGACAATGAGATGGTAGAATTTTCTTTTTGAACACTAGGAAATAAACCAAATGTTCAAGCTGTGACGTTCGGGTCACTTGTGTGAACTAGTGTAAGACATGTCTAGGACATGCGCCGGCCACATTATGAGAGCCAATGTAAGACCATTTCTGGGACATGGCATCGGCATTGAAGTGAGTGCTAAAGTAAGACGTATTTGGGACACGCATCAGCTTCGATAATGATAGTCAGTGTAAGACCATGTTCGGGACCTGCTATTAACTTGAGATGTGAGCCAGTGTAAGACTATGTCCGGGACATAGCATAGGCACCTTGCCCTAAATTGAGGTTTATAGAATGACCAGTAGTGTACCGAATAGTTCAATGGTGTACGTATGTTTGTGAGTTAATAATGAAAACATAACCATGTTGTGAGTGATACAGGTACCTAATTGGTACGTATGAGAAATGAGTTCATTAGAGAGCATATAACTTGTATGGATAGTAATGAGTAAGTCATGCTTATGCTTATCCTTTTGTTACGATCATGTTGATTATTGATGAATTGTTGTTGTAAATTTATTTATATACAACTTACTAAGCTTTTATGCTTACCCCCGTTCCTTCCATTTTCTTATAGTGCCGCCTAATTAGCTCGAGGATCACTTGGAGTCAGAGATATCGATCACACTATCGTCCGAAACTTTCGGTATAGTTGGATTTATATTTTTTGAACATGGCATGTGTAATAGCCCAAATTTACCCAGGCCCGTGAAATAAATAAATAAATAAATAAAATTTATTATTAAAGTCCATTTATAGTCCAAAACTCGGTTAGCCTAAATCCATTAACCCTATACCCATTTACGTTTGTAACCCAACTGATAACCCAGAACCCAATTAGCCTAAACTACCCACTAGCCCGTTACACCCTTGACCCAAATCAGCAAAGCCCAGTAAGGCCCAATCCTTAAGCTGAATCTGGAAACCCTAAGGTTTCCAGAAACTCCACGCCGCAAGCACCCCAACCGTCACGCCGTGACTCCAGCCTCGTCTTAATCCGTAATCGGCGTGCTAATATCGCCACCTGTAGATCTGCGTCATCAGCACGGTCGTCGCCTATCTTCTCGCCATCACCTGCAAAAAGAGAAAGAAAGGCACAACAAACATGGCAAGAATCGGGCAGAGAATATACAAACTTGTAAACAGATGCTATAAAAGCCAAATGATTTCACTATAATAAGGACCGGGGATTTTTGAAAAAGAAATAAAAACAGATATACGGATATATTCAGAGAGATACAAGCAGTTTCTTAAAGGTGATTTAATTTTATACTTTGTTCTTTATTTTTCGACGCGTATACGAATCATTTTTGTAAAAAAAAACTATTGATGTTTAAAAATAAGGAGAGGTTACCTGTGTTTCGCTTAAAAGGACGAAGGTTTTTAACCCTCAGACCACCGCGTACGGCGGCGCGTGTGGCGCGTGTGCAGGTGCTGCTTAGTAGTGGGAGACCGGAGCCCGGACTACCCTCTTCTCTCTCATTTTAGAGAATTTCAAATTTAAAAAAAAAAAAGCTTCTAAAATGAATTTCAGGCTATAAAACTGGCTTAAATAGCGTAATCAAAACGGTGTCGTTTTACTTAATCTGATAAGTACCAAAACGGCACCGTATAGGTCCAGGATCCGCATGTTGACCCGAAACCCGGATGAGATCCGCATGTTTTTATTAAAAGGGTAAATTATTCAATTGATCCTTTCATTTTTTTAAATTTATAATTACATTTTATTTTTATTTAAAATTGACCCCGCTATTTTACAATTAATTCAATCTAGTCCTAACGGCTATTAAAGCCTATTCTGGGAACGACATCGTTTTTCTGGGATTAGGGTTAATTACCTAGTGAGTCCCTCAGTTTTTAGCACGTGTTTCAATTAAGCCCAAATTCTTCTATTTATTTATAATTAATCCCAGATTTTTTAATTGAATTTAATTTTAATCCTTTTTATATCTAATTTATTTATTTTGTTAGTTATATATAAAAGTATTTTTTTATATTATTTATCATATTGTTATTGTATATTCTATTTATAAATTTTACTATATATTTTTTTATATATATTAACCCTTATATTATTTTACTCTATTACATAATATTTTATTATTTATTATTGACATATAGTAATTAAAAGTCTGTACCAAATATTTAACATCTAACATTTAAACTTTCACAAAATTTTGCACCTATTTAACATATTTCTTTAAAAAATAAGTATATTAAATTATTGTATTATGAAGTGTATTTTATTAATCATCTCTAAAAATTTCTCCTTTATCATTTATACGTTGTTAAATATTTTATACTCCATCTATTTTTTAATTTGTATTGGTTTTCTTATCTTTTTATTCATTGTTTGTATCTTTTTATATTGTTTTAGTGTACTAATGTTATTGCCCAAATATTTGTTATATTGTTCATCATATTTGCAAAAATTGATTATTTATGTTATATGAAATATTGTTATATTTATCATATAATTCATATTGTTATATACATTGTTTTCTATGATTATATTTGTATGAAATGTTAACATATATTATGTAATTTATGCCATTATTTATCATTTTTTTATATATATTTGCATGATATGTTAAAATAGGTATCATGTAGGTTAATTTATTTAATATTGATCCTTGGTAATATGTTAAATGCATCATCACTTTAAAGAACTTTTATATTTCATTCGATCCGAAAAGAATTTTAAAAATAAGGTAATGTTTTTTGGTAGTTAGGGATTCGGGAAGTAGTGCCCTAACATGCTGGGTTGCAATTTTCCGTTTGTCTAAATATCGAAAATATCCTTCTAAATAAGTTTTGAAAATCACAAGATAATTTTGGTTACAAAATTTTAAGAATATCGTGTCCAATCATGCTGGATGTGATGTTTATATTCTTTTGAAGCGAAGGAATCTTGATTCTTTTTAACTCAAATTATTACTGTTTAAAAAGAGATCTTATTTCTAAATTCTTTTAAACATTTTGAAATTAAGGCAAAATTATTCAATTTGGTACCAATTTTAGGCGTTGCGAGGGTGCTAATCCTTCCTCACATGTAACCGACTCCCGAACCCGTTTTATCATAGTTTCGTAGACCAAAATATTTTATAAGGTGATCCAATCACACCCAAAAAGGTTGGTGGCGACTTCCGTTTTTCCAAATATCCCGTCTTTTCAAATATTCCCGTTTTTATAACATGGGGGTTTATACAGCTTGGCGACTCCACTGGGGACAATAAGAGAGTCAAGCCAAGAAATTGATTATTTTCTGTCTTAATGTCGGAAGATTTGAAAATTTAAAAAATTGATCCTTTTTACATGTGTTTGCTGCATATGTTTGTTATCCTGTTGCCGTACATTGCATTTGCATGACCGTTGTGGTCGCACCCCTAAGTGGGAGTAAGAAGCTACGCTTTCGTGAGGTTTTCACCTCTGTATGAGCTAGTGGATTGCTTCCGGGATACTGTACCTATGTCTTCGTGAGATTTTCGTCTCCCCATGGCCATAGGGAAATGTGTCCCCCTGAACTGAACTTGGTCTATATGAGCCTATAATGGGTGAGGACCGAGGAATCTGCTGGTTCAGGTACCCTTGCTTTAGAACTAAAACACACGCTTGTAGTGAACTTTAAGTATTTACCTTAGGGAGTATAGTGATAACCTCTAGTAAATAACCCTTATAGGTACTTGTTTACTATATATTTATATATGATACTAACTTATTTTATCTTGTTATCATTGCATGTCATTCAGCATTTAAAGGTGTCGATTTACGGTTCGATTTCTAAATTAGAAAGTTTTGTAATGAGGGACGAATATCTTGATAAAGTGGAGGACAATGCCTCTGTCTGTACCTGGTTAGAGAAAACCCAGTTAGAGAAAGGAGATAGTGTCACCAAGAGGTATACATCAGAGTTATGGGACTTCACTCGTATCAGTTCAACACAGAATGAGTTTCAGGAGTTGTGAAATATTTGGACCCAATGTGATGACGAGGCTAAGTAGCTTTTTTATCAGAATTATGGAGATCTTCCCTATTTGCTAGACATCAAGGTGGATAAACACCTATTTCGAGCTATGGTACAGTTTTGGAACCCTACTTATAGTTGTTTTACATTTGGAGAGGTAGACTTAGTGCCTACTTTGGAGGAGTATACAACTTTGCTTCGTTGTCCGAAAATTCAAGGTAACAAAGCTTATGTCAGGGCTGCTAATCTTCCGACTTTTATAAAGAAATTGATGATGATCACAGGGATGAATGAACAGTGAGCCGCAGCTCGAATCCAACAAAAGAGTGATGGTAAATGCATTCCTTGGGCAAGTTTGAGGGATCTAATATTGGCACACCCAGATGCGAAGATGAGGGTCGATGTCCTGGCCTTAAGTATCTATGGTTTGGTTATTTTTCCCAAAAGCTATGGGACACATAGACGAGGCAGTCGCAGATTTATTCAATCGACTAGGTAAGCCAAATACACCTGTGCCTGCAATCCTAGCTGAGACATTTAGATCCTTGAAAGCATGTCGAAGAGTTGGGGAAGGAAGGTTCATTGGATGTGCACAGTTATTGTTAGTTTGGTTCCACAGTAATTTTTGGAGGGTTGATAAGGTTCTTTGCCGAGTGTTCTTCAAAGACTATTCTCCGCTAAAGGAAGCAGCAGCTACGTCGAGGAGGGATGACATTACAGAGGAAAGGTGGATAGAAATACTTTAGAACCTCCAAGATGACCCCTAGCGAAATTCTTTATCGATGGGGACGCTTTGATTGAGTACCTCTTCCCGAAATTTGGGGAGTTGTCGGTTATACACCATTACTTGTCCTAAGGCAATACAAGGCGGAACAGTTTATACCGGCAACACAATGGCTAGCTCAAAGTGACTTCACATATAAAAGGGATCATTATAGAAGAAGATGCACCTGAGTTAGCATTGCCGTCTGAGTTAGAAAATATTTATAACGTATTTTATGCATCGATGCTACGAAGGTAGAGATCAAATTCTTCGCATATTATTTCCTCGACCGAAGTTGAGATTCAGTCAGATTTGTCGTATGTGAAGAACCGATTCAAATTTTAACTCGTGAGATCAAAGAGCTGAGAAATAAAAGAATAGCGTTAGTAAAAGTATTGTGGCATCGACACGGGGTTGAATAAGGTACGTGAGAGCTCGAGGATGCTATGAGAACGCAATATCTAAACCTATTCACCGGTAAGATTTTCAGGGACAAAAATCCCTAGGGGGAGAGTTGTAACAACCCTATTTTAGACAAAATCAGAATAGTGGTTTTGAAACCACAAATCTGAGATTGTAAAATTATTTAAATATTATTTTTGGTGTTTACAACATGTGAATATGTATGTGTGAAAATTTTCGTGAGTTAATTTTATTTTTTAATAGCTCAATTTGAGAAAAAGGACTAAATTACGTAAAATGAAAAAGTTATATTCTATTTGATAAAGGTGTCTATTTGATATGGCTTATTACATGTGAGGTCCTTATGTTGTAAATAAACTATTGATAGTGGGAATGAACATAAATGGGCATGTATTAAATGATTTTATAAAGGTTTCATTAAGGGTAAAATGGTAAACTATGTATTAATGATAATTAAAATAAAACAAAAGCCAAAATTCATCTTATTTTCATTCATCTTTAACTAAAAATAAAGAGAAAAGAAGCCAAAGATGATGTTTTAGAGTTCGGCCATATTGAATCTCAATTGAAGATCAAGAACGAAAGAAATCGGATTTAGATCGAGAAAATCAAAAGTTGACGAATAGTTGATTCTGTCTGTTATTTCCGACTACGAGGTAAGTTCATATGCAAATGTTCATGTGATAGCTTTATTTGTATATGGATTACTAAGCTTTTAAAGCTTACTTTGTGTATTCTTTCCATGTTTTATAGACTATCGAAGCTAGCTCAGACATCGGGGATCATCGGGAACTATTAACACACTATCAATCATCTTGTTGGTACTTTTGGAGCTTTGTATATATGGTATATGGCATGTATAGGCTAGTGTCATTATGGTATGTTTTGGGACTTAATTTTAGCCATGAGATTTGGCTTGTAAATGTTGGTATATTTGGTTATTTAAGTTGGCCTAAATGATGTGTTTGATAAGTAAGTTATATGATGTATATAATTCTTATGTGATGGCTTGATTATGGGATGTTAAAATGGTAAGTCTTGTGATGTGAAATAGGTGATAAGATGATGATGATGAAATGCATTTAGAAGTTATGCAAATTTGATTGTTTTAGCATGATTGTGGTTGAGAATTTAAGTAGTGAAATGGTTGATTATGAAATGACATGAATTATATATGATTTGGTACGTTTTGGCTGCCCATGTATGTGATGAATTGATACCATTTTGATGGCTAGGTGAACATGAGAAAAGGGTGGCAAATTGGCTGCCCATATATGTGATGAATTGATACAATTTTGATGGCTAGGTGAACATGAGAAAAGGGTGGTAAATTGACTTTGCAAAAGGCTTATCTCCACATGGGCAGAGACACGAGCGTGTGTCTCAGCTGTGTGCGACATACGGTCATGTCACACGGTCGTGTGTCCCTGGGGTACCCTTCGACATAAAGTCAGTATACCCTACAGTTTTGACACGGCCTAGACACACGGGCGTGTCTATTAGTCGTGTGTGGCACACGGGCTGGCACATGGGTATGTGGTCAGTCGTGTGACCCAAGTCAGTAACCCCCTTAAATTTTACACGGCCTGGCACATAGGTGTGTCCTCGACTGTGTGGTACAAGTCAGTATGCATGCCCTATTTTCACATGGCCTATGACACGGGCGTGTCTGGTGGCCGTGTGCTGTTCACACGTGCGTGTGACCCTGTAATTTAAGAAAAAAATTTAAGTTTCTTAAAGTTTGCATATGTTATTGGTTTAGTCCTGAACCATTTCTAAGCATGATTTAATGTCTCGTAGGACCTTATAAGGGATAATGTGATTCATATGAATGGATTTTCGTTATGATTGCATAAATGTATATGAATTATGTTGTGGTTGATCGGTAACGCCTTGTAACCCTCTTTCAGCGACGGATATGGGTCAGGGGTGTTACATTTAATTGGTATCAGAGCTACGGTTTAGTCGATTCTAGAATTAATGTAGCGAGTGAGAGTCTAGCTATACATGCCATATATATAAACTGCGATAGTGTAATGATTCCTAACAGTTAAAATGTGTTTTCTGTATAGTAAGATATATATGTATGTATTCGATATGGTATGGATCAAATTGGTAGATCAAGATTCATGAAATTTATGTATAAATCTATGAGGGAGAAACCCATGAAACCTTTTGTAAAAGTCCGTCGGGACAGTAAAAACATGATTAAGTATGATGCCTTTATGGCATATTCTGTTTGACCTTGGTGGCGTACTCTGTTAAGTTTGTCTAATAAAATATGTTTATTCGCCCTTATGGTAAATTCTGGACAAATTCTAATTGTTCTATAATAGGTATTGCTAAGATAATATTATGATATGTCTGAGGTTAATTTGGTTGAATTAGATTTGTGAAGTAACTAAATAATCCTTAAGGAGAAGTCTTGAAAAGAATTGTGTCCCTATATGTTCAGAGAGGGTTTACGTCATGATAATCTTTTAGTTTGGGATTTGGGTGTGTTCGCAGATATGATTGAAATAATTATCCATTAGTTTAAGTTTCATTGTATCATGTAAGGTTGAATCCGAGTTATCTGGAATCCACCATATCTAAGTTGTATTATATCTTCTTCTGAAATCATACGAAATTTGAGTTATGGTTATTTTGAGTATTTAAGGTTCTATAGTAAAATGGTGTAGATTTCACATGAATAATCTGTATAGTTCATTATCAGAGTGAGACGATAGGGTATCGAACAAGAATTTCATTTAATTTGTAAACAAATAGTATTCAAATTTGTGTAAGTATCTTCCAAGCGTGTATTCGCCAGTGATTAGTATCAGTGAAAACCATTCTGGAATAAATGTATGTGTGAAGAGATGGTCTGTATGAGGTAAACTCTGAATATGTATATTCTTTGAAGAATACTTTTGTGGTTTTACGAAGAAGAAGAAATTAATGTATTGTATGGAAGGATTTTAAGTAAGCCAGGTAGTTAAGAAATAATTTGTATATTAATAGAATGGTAATTGGTGCTTAAGGGTAAGCCTGAGAAAGTAGTCGCCTAAAATAGAAGTAAGTTGTTAAAAAGAGTAACTGGCGTACTAGTGTCCATCATATATTATAAAATTATCCACCACGATAATTCTGGGCTAATTCTCACTAAGTTCCCTTGAACTTATAAGTGTTATGTTATTGTTTCAAGTAATAATGATATGAGTCTGCGCCAGGAGGGACGACACCAAGAGTACGCCAAGGTAACAGAGAAGTGGGTTATTATGCATATAATAAAAAAGTGGCGTATTGTAATATTACACCCTAAAAGTCAATTCTTAGTAAATATTTTTGTTATAATGAATTGTATTCGGTCAGATGTAATATTATATTTCTAGATACTCTCTTATTTTTTCTTTGATAATGAATCTTTAAATGAAACAGTAAGAATAATGTTTTAAGTAAAGAGTTTAAGTCAACTGTGCGTAAATTTTATTTTTTTATACTCTCTTTTGTTGTAAATGTTTTTGTTGTAATGAACTGTATTCGATCAGATGTAATATTATATTTCTAGATATTCTCTTTTCTTTCTCTGGTAATGAATCTTTAAACGAAATAGTATGAAAAATGTTTTAGGTAAAGAATTTAGGTCAACTGTGTGTAAATTTTGTTTCGTATTACGTGTAGCAATTCTTGAGATCTGGAATCAATGAATCAGGTCGGGTCAAGGGCATCACAAATGATGTTTAAACACTTGAAATATAACCTTAAAATTTCAATGGGTGATGCGATGCTTTCAAGCCGACACCATGACTTCTCTGCAAGTCTGAAACCTCTACGTTTAAATAACTATTGTGTAAGCTTAAAAAGTTTAGTAAATACTCAATAATAAACCTACTTGTCCTATCCATTTATTAGTGTTAAGCCCATTTAGGCAAATTCACTGCAACGTTATTTCATATCACTTTTTTTTGTGTCTCAAATGTATCCATTTTCTCGTTACCGAATTTTAGGGGGCTCAACTTAGATATTAATGGTTAATTAATTCCTTATGCAAAACACACATTTTCCTATCCAATTCTTTATTAGGAGAATACAAAATTCTAGGCTCTAATTTCAATGTTTAACATGAAATTATTTAGCTTGTTTGGCTTACCTTACATTACAATTATTCCACTTGTACTTGGAACTTAGTACCATGCTTCATTCCTTAATTAAATATTCATTAATTCACTTTCTTTCAAGCTTACTAGCTTTTAATTTAACTCAGGTTATTTTGCCTCATAAAAATTCATATACGTGTGCAAATCTCATCATTAGGATTTTAAAATTCGTTTTGCCCTTAGTAAACCCTATTAAAACATGAATCCATCAGACTCCCTCCAAAACACACCAAAGAGCACCAAAGTGTTAAGCCACCCAAACACACCAAAGTGTTCACACATAATAAGTATCTAATGGTACTTATCTCTTGGATGCTTTAAAACACAAAATCATTACTCTATAATCTTGATTCCACCCTCAAATTTGCTTGGAAATCCATTTCTCACCATTTTCACATTTTTCTATATTCATGAAAATTACCAAAAAATAATATATATATATATATATATATATGTATATATATATGTCACACCCTTCACCCGTCCCTATCACAAGATTAGGGTTACGAGATGCTATAGTAAATAACATAACAGAATCATGATATTTCAATTCAAAACATATTAAAACATTTACTTAAACATGTTATGCATGCAAGACCAGGCTTAAATTAAGCTTACGAAAGCTCTAAAAACAATTCAAAACTAAGTAGGGACTAATTTGAAACTTTTCAAAAAAGTGTGGCAAAAATACATAACAGGGGTTATACGGCCGTGTGGCTAGATCGTGGGACAGGCTGAGGCCATATGGAGCTAAACCATACAGATGTGTACTCCAACCGTGTACAAGGTTGATGTCGTGTCATACAATGTCACACGACCGTCTTGCCAAGCCATGTAACTAACTGTGGCTGTGTGGACCTAATTGTAAAAGTTTGTAAACATTCACATGACTGTGTAGCTAGGCCGTGTGAGGTAATTAGATCGTGTCAAAAGTCCTGCACCTTATTTACCAATGGCACACGGCTGTGTCAACCAACCGTGTATGGCATACGACCATGTGACAAGCTGTGTGACAACAAATATGACCATTTTGCAAAAGATGCTATCCAAACCTTTAAACATTACCTAACACATGTTTATGTAGAACATAATATTGACTAAGACATTTCAAGAATTCAGTCCAAATCATAAAACAAAGAACCTAAAGTGTCTAACCAATATACGATTTTTGGCACCGTCACAAACAAGTTATAATTCATTACCAAAGCATTCAACAAATATAATACTGTCATAGTTCATTTATAAATTTCAACCAAACATACAAGCATATAATACCATTGGGCATTTTTGCCATGATTCTCTATCAATCTTATCTTTTAAACAAACCTAAACATGCCATAATACCTACTGATATTGACCCTTTAGGTCTCAAGTAAACAACTAGTCCTAATACATGTAAAATCCATCCAAACCTTAATTTTGATTCATCTATTCATGATTCAAAACATCACATACACCTAATAAACAACCATTCATCAAAACATTACCATTTCACAATTCTTCATAATTTAAGAATAAGCATATAACAATAAGACATACTCAATCCATTCATTCCATCAAACATACCAAATAGTCTTATGAACACATTACATTTAAACCACTTTAACCAAATTACAACATTTACCACATAATCCAAAAATAACCTATATACATACCATAAAACTGAAATAAAATGAGTCAAAAACTACTGCAGCTGAAGTTTGATAGTGTGAGCCTTGAAGTTGATCCGACTACCTAGTTCCACGAAATGTCAACTACAAAAAACAGTAAATGAAACAGATTAAGCTTATACAGCTTAGTAAGTTTATAGTTAAATTATAAACGAACTTACCTCAATCAAGGAATTGAAATTGAAATAAGTAATATAAAGATAACCTGACATTCAATTTACAAGAACAAGTGAGATTTTCACAAGATCAAATCACCAAATAACCCATGTTCATTAAGAATTAATAAAGACCATTTATGTATATTCAATCAAGATCATTCATGTATATTCACTCAAGATCATTCATGTATATTTAATCAAAATCATTCAAGTGTACTTGCATATGTCAATAAGTCTTTTCATAATTAATCACAAATTTAACTAGCCTGATTAACTATAGTAACATAATTCAGATACTAGGGTAACTAACCACATCAGAGAGCATCGTAATGATATACAGAGGCACCATAGTGCAAACAGAGGCACTAGAGTACAAACAAAGATACCAAAGTGTAAACAGAGGCACCAAAGTGCAAACCCGTACAAGCGCGCAATCTAACCCTATTGGCATGCCAATTGTATCCTAATTGTTTACTAGATTCAAATGAGCATTTAAACAGAATTCACAACTTTCATAAATCGGAGGCACTTCCATATTTCTCAATTCACATGCTGTAACAAGTCATAATCATTCTGAAATCACATACATCATATTTCAATATTATTCAACAGTTTCTAAATAAGCCATTTCTCACCTTGTACTCAATTTATAGCATTTCAGATCCCAATCCAGAATTTAAACATCATATATATAAACATTCACAATTCAACAACAAACATTATATATATGCATTTATATACCTATGAACTTACCTAATGTATTTGTATAACAAATTGATTTGCAAGGACTATTTGTAATTTTTCTTTTTTCTCAATTTTCCTTCATAGATTCAATCCTTGATTTATATAATAATTCATCTCACATGATTAGCTTTTAACACCTTAAAACATCTAAATTCGTGAATATAATATCTTTTATCTATTTTGCACAATTTTCCTAAAGTTTTACATTTTATTCAATTTAGTCCCTAAAGTCGAAACTATTATATCTTTCAAATTCAAGCTTTGATTTTCAATCCAACTAAAAATTCATCACAATATAGCCCTCTAAAAAAATAATTTTAATAAATTTCATGACAAATTTTACATTATTACAATTTGGTCCTTATACACAAAACTAACAAAATTTACTTAACAAATTAGTCCCTATTCACAACTAAGATCACAAACATACCATTAGACATTTAAAGCTTCAATTTTCATCAATGACAACATTTTAACACTTTAACAGTTTTAAAAACAAAGATACAGGTTAGTTGGACCTACTTGTAACGATCTCAAAAATATAAAAATTATGAAAAATGGGTATCGAAATGACTTACATGCAAGAAGTATAGTTTGGGCGAAACTTAAAATCCCTCAACCATGGCTATTCAGAGGAGAGAAAAATAAAACACAAAGAAGATTACTTTATTTTGTGTTTTTCACTTTTTAATTTTCTTTTATTAACTTTAATTTAATTTAATTAAACTTTACTTATTAAAAAAATTCAATTAAAGCTTCTCATGGCCGGCCACTAGCATTTAAAAGGGTAAATTGCCACATAAAACTCTTAACTTTAATCTATTATGCCTTTTAACTAATAAAAACCAATATCCACTTCTCCCATAATGATATCTATGGTACCTAGTTTCTATTAACTAACTGAGGAAAAATTTGCAAATTGATAAAACCCGGCGGACAAATTTTCCATCTCCAAGGAAAACCTCTTTGATCCCCTATCAGAAAATTTCCTAATTCTCCCTTTGGGGCTTCCATTCTCGCATACATTTCTTGCCTCGATAATTCAAATGTCAGAGAAGGTTTTTTACTAATGAATCTATATTAAAAAATCATTCCATTCTGGATCCCTTTCTCGATCAAAGCATCGAATTTCTAAATTCTCATAGGGACCACCCGGAATTCCTTCCAGGGCTTGTTGAATTATTTTTATAGATTTTGTCATTTCATTGATTCTGACTAAATAAAGAGCTAATGAATCTCCTTTTTTTTCCCACTGGATTTCCCAATCAAATTCGTCGTAACACTCATAACGATCAACTTTCTGAAGATCCCATTTGATTCCAGATGCTCGTAGCATTGGGCCGGATAAACCCCGATTTATTACTTCTTCTCTACCAATAACGCTTATCCTTCCAAGTCGTTCTAAAAAAATAGGATTTCGCGTAATAAGTTTTTGATATCAACAATTCCTGTTAAAAAATAATCATAGAAAGCCAAACATTTATCTATCCAACCGTAAGGTAGATTAGCCGCCACTCCTTTAATACAAAAATAATTATGCATCATTCTCATATTGGTTGCAGCTTCGAATAGATCATATACTAATTCTCTTTCTTTGAAAATATAGAAAAAAGGGGGTTGTGCACCAATATCTGCCATAAAAGGTCCAAGCCATAATAGATGAGAAGCTATACGACTCAACTCCAATATCATTACTCTAATATAGTTGGCCCTTTTAGGGACTTGAATATTCCCCAATTGTTATGGTCCATTTACAATTATTGCTTTTGTGAACATAGTAGTTAAATAATCCCAACGCGTTACAAAGGAAAATATTGTATAATTGTTCGGTTATTCGCAATTTCTTTCCATTCCTTTGTGTAAATAACCTAATATTGGTTCACTGTCAATAACATCTTCACCATCTAGAGTAATGACGAGCCGAAGAACACCATGCATTGATGGGTGGTGATGCCCCATATTGACTATCATAAGGTCTTTTTTCTGTAGCTAATAGATTCATAAGTTTAGTTTGTAAGAAATTTTCAAAATCTCAATTTACCTCTTTTTTTGTATTTTTTATCCTAATAATTAGTGTTAGAGCTAGTTCTTCATCAAAGGTTTTGCAACTGGGAAAAGCGATTCAAAGAAAAATACCAATTTTAAAGATAACTTTTGATTTTGGATCAACTACCTTAAGAGAGTGTCAATCCATTTTGAGACCTCCATTCTTCAATGGTGAGAGTTGTTCTTACTGTGTTTAGAGACAAGATTGAAGCCCGTCATCCAAGCAAATGATTATCATGTTTGGAGGATTATCTCAAATGAAGACATTAAAGTGCCGAAGGATAGAGATGAATGAGATGAATGTGACAAGAAGAAGGCTCAACTTAGTGCTAAGGCCATGTAAACTACATTTTGTACATTAGGGCATAATTAGTTTAATAAAGTGTCTAAGATGACAATGTGCCAAAGAGATCTAAGATAAACTTGCCACCACTCATGAAGGAACAAGCCAAGTTAATGAATACAAGATTGGTCTACTCATACTTGGCTATGATATTTTCAAGATAAATTTGAAAGAGTGCATCAAAGAAATGTTCGATAAATTCATCTACATCATAAATGGAGTGAAGGCACTTGGGAAGGCTTATTCCAACAAACAAATGGTGAATAAATTGTTCAATATCCTATCAAAAGATTAGGAAGCTAAAGTGATGTCTATTAAAGAATCTAAAGATTTTGATAAGATTTCATTGGATGAACTCATAGGTTCACTCCTCACCTATGAGATAAAGTTGGAACATGGAAAGGAGAAACCAAGACAAGTAGGAGTCACATTAAAATCTTGTATCTAATAAGAACAAGGTGATGGTGATGATGATGATGAGGAGGAGGAGGAGTAGGAGTAGGAGTAGGAGGGGAGAGGATCATGAAAAGGTGGCCATACTTGCCAAGAAGTTTAAAAGGTTCACGAAAATAGATAAAGGTAAGAGGCTTTAAGAACAAAAGAAAGTAGTTTGCTACATCTGTAAGAAGCTGGGGCATACCAACTATGATTTCCCATTAAGGAAGAAGCAAAAAGGAAAAATGGAAAAAAAAAAAAAAAAGAAGCAGCCATTTAGCCACTTATAGTGATAGTGACACTTCCAATGATAACGACTCCAATAGATATGACTATTGAAACCATTGCTTCATTGATCTTGAAGAGAAAAAGGTATTTCTAACTCTTGTGATTTAAATTCATATTCTTTTAATGAGTCATAATATGCTTTTGATAAGTTAGCTATGGAATTTAAGACCATGAATTTCAAGCAAAAAAAAAAAGAAGATTATTTCTATGCTCAAAATTGAAAATGGTTAGCTTCAAGTTCAAAATGGCTTTCTTTTTAAAACTAAAGATGATCTTAAATGTGAAAATGAATCTTTGAAAAATAATTTAGAAACTTTCAAAATTTTGATTCATTTGAAAAAGAAAATCATATATTAAATTTGAGGCTTGAGAGTTTAGAAAAAGAATTTTTATTGGAAAAATCCTAAAAATGGCAAAGTGTAAGCATTGTCATTTCAATGATCATAATATACATACTAGTTCCATTAAGAAAAGAATTCAATATAAAATTAGACAAATATGAGTTCCTAAAGGAACAAGAGACCTTATCATTAATGTTCAAAGACCCAAAGCAATTTGGGTATAATACAAATGAAGTGTCTGTTGTAGTATTGAGGAGCTGTAACACCCCTGTGCCTGATCCAAATGTACAGATCCAGTATAAGACTATTACATTTGGTGCCAGAACGATTATGGCTAGATACCGTTTAATTTAAACATTTAAACATATTATTTTCAACTTAGATCAACCACATTTAGTCTACCTATGTACATGCCATTTTAATTCAAAAAATGGTACCTACTTTTGAAGCTCTTGAGGATGTGATAAGATGAGAGATCTCCTAACCCAACTTTACCTCTTAGAGTCTAACTGTACCTACGAGTTAAAAATAAAAGCGTTAAGCCCGTGAAGACTTAGTAAGCACTACAAGAATAAATATGAAAATAAATCATAACAAAATATTTTAGAACTTATTCAATTAATACATATTTGCACACATATAAGTTTCTTCAGTTATGCCTTATTTTTAATAAAAAAATTTTAACTTATCTTTTGTAAGTTATCAAACTTACCTTAACACATTGGTATTTCACTTTTGTTCACATCTCATATTCTTAGCCCAAAGTAGACTTTATAGAACACACCGGATATACAAAACAAATACAGAGAAGTAATATTGTTCACTAATGAACAGATAGCATTAAAGTGCTATACAGAGAGCACAGATGTGCTAATCAGAGAGCATTAACGTGCTAATAATCAGAGAGCACTGACGTGCTAATAATCAGAGAGCACCAACGTGCTAATAATCAAAAAGCACGCTAAGGTTCCTTAATGGCATGTCACTAATATCCTAATAGTTCTTATCTCATCTACTTGGGCAAATTATATTATGCACATATATCACTTTTACACTTTTCGCATAATGCTTCTACATACTTTACAATTTAATCCTTGCACCGATAATTCGTATACTTATATCTTCACTACCTTTAATACATGTAATATATTTCTAAATTCATTATTCATCCATAATTCGCTAATAATCCTTATCATGTATTTCACATATCACTTTTATATATTTTGTAATTTAGTCCTTAGCACAAAATTTCATGGTAGCAATATATTTTACTTTTAATAACACATATAACATAATTCAATACTTATTAATATTCCAAAATTCACTACAACATAAATGTTTCTCATTCTAAGTGTTATGCATTTCACTTTTCTATTTCTAATATAAAATTTCCCAAATTTACGATTTAACTCTTAATTTTCCACAACTTAGGAATAATTGTAGTTTGGATTACAAAATTCATATATTCTTTTATTTTCCACCTATAATTTTTTTAAATAAATTTCATAATTCCATAATCTAATTTTTAATTTTAAGTAATTCTATACCGCAATATAAGCATTTAAATAAGAAATTTTAAAAATCATGTAGTACTAACAACAAAAAAGTTGAGATGATGTATTTTATTCTTCCTTCACTCATTAGCCTTCTCTTTTCCTTTTTCTTCAATTAGGTCATTTCCTTTCTTAACCGAGATCTCCGACTCAATGTTAGCTACGAAAATTGAAACAATTAAAATTTCAATACACTACAATTTTCATATTAAATATTTCAATTTATACTCAACCTTTGCTCACATTTCAATTTAGTCCATTAATCAAAACTAACTTTATTTTATTTAAAAGTAATCTCATGTTTTCATTTAAATCCCACTTTAGACTAATTTCCACTTTCAAATTTCACCATAATCCCTAATTTTGAAATTCTCTCAATTTAGTCCCTATTATTTCAAAACCCATAATTTATTTTACAATTTAATCTCTTTTTCACTTCTAACTTGAAACTATATCAATTTAACCCCTAACACTTCAATTTATTCAACATGAACAACATCTAATAATCTACTAACTTTCAAAATTTCAACATAAATCAAGTAGTATTTATCTCTCGGATTCCAAAAACTCAAAAATTACAAGAAAAGGACTTAATTTAACTTACCAATTAAACTTCAAGCTTGAAATCTCCAATTTTCCCTTTATTCTTCTTTTCCTTTTCTTTCCTTCCTATTTTAGTTTGCTCTCCGTTTCTTTTTGTTTTGTTTTCTTTCTTTTTCATTTCCTTTATCTTATTTACCTATTTATAATTATACATTATAATATATTTTTAACAAATATCTATTACTTAAATAAATATTTGTATAACAAATGTATACATATATATTATTACATTTGTATACTATCATCACCATACACTTGTCTTTCTTTAATTTATAATAATATTAATAATAATAATAATAATAATAATAATAATAATAATAATAATAATAATAATAATATAATATATAAATATCTTTTACTTATTATTTAAGAAAATATATAAATAAATTACAAGTGTATTAATATGTATTTTACACATATACATTATCATCACCAAACATTTGGCATAAATTTATTTATTTCATAATATAATATCTTTTTTATAATTAATATACATTATAACTAAATAATATTTAATTACAAAAATCTAAGATTTTTATAAGTGTTTGCCGTCTCATTTAATGGAATAGGCTTAATTGCCTATTTAGTCCCTCTTATTTTCTTTTAATCTACAATTAGACTTTCACACCTTATTCAATTTAGTCCTTTTTCCCTAATTTCTCTTAATTAAGCTAATTTCACTTAATCAAAACCTAATTAAAGACACCCCTTAGACTCATAATTACTTCTAATAAATATTTATGAACTCGGTTTACTAAGACGGAGGCCCGATAATGTACTTTTTTAATGCCCGTGAATTTTGGGTCATTACAGGAGCAAAGTACAATAATTTAGATCGTAAAGAAGGATGGTTAACCTCTAAGCTTAAAATTTATTGAATATGTGATTTTTTTTTCCTATTTTCGATGTATTTATCTAGAGTATGATTTTTGAATTGGTTAATGATATTAATGAAATCATCCTTAGAAATACTCTTCAGATGCATGCTAGTTAAGACATGTCATATCCATGTGCACGTCCTACATGTAGCATACAAAGCTTAACAGCTTTTGTTGAAAAATCATTGTTGCAAATAAGAATTTGAAATTATTAAAATTCATTTAAGCAAGTGGTTTTTGAGAAAATGATTTGAACATGTTCTCAGCTTGCTTAGACAAAGGAGCTTGACAAATTTGTAACAATTTGATATTTCAAATGCAAGTTTGTAGTGTAGGAAATATACTACTACAAAACAAAATCGTTAGCACTGGTTGAATAAATAAATCGTGTGTAAATAAATGAAATAATGACTGTGTCATAGAAGAACCACTGTCTTAGAAGCAAATTCGCCTTGATCAGTGTAATCGTGTAGTGGACGTCACTCGCCCAAGGTTAACAGAGTACTTCAATATTCGTACACCCAAATAAAGAAGATGGAACAAAATTGGTGTTGCTCTTCTCAAAGAAATAGAAAAATAATAAAATAAATAAAGCTCAAAAACTTATCAAAAAATATATTTACAATAAACACGTGAGCTATGGGAGAAAAGATAGGTTCTAGTTGTGTATTGTTGTATGAAATGAGGAGAATATCTAAGCAATTTGTAGGACATTCTAAAAGGGCAAAACTATAATTTGCAGAGTCAGTCTAATAGCTAGAAATGGATTTTTTTCAATATTGTAACAGCTTAGAAACTGAAAACTATTAAAAGAAAATTTATATGTAAAGAAAAACATCAAAAAAGCTATCCAGAAAGAAACACTCGCGGTATAACATGGACACAGACCGAATGGGCGACGCACGTGTGTTAGACCTTTAGCCCCAATTACTCAACAAGGGTAAGAGGCAAGGCTATATTTAAACTCTCTTATAAGCCTTTCGTCAACCAATTTGGGATCTGCCATTTTACATTACCAACATGTAGGACCCTTAAAGCTTAAATTATCAAACATTAATTTTGATGATTTATGGACATTGAAACCATTTAAACATACTTTAAATGTGTTAAAAGAATTCAATAAATGGTTCAAACAACTTCGAAATGACTTTCTTGTATAACTGTCTATTATGAGTTCAAATTCAAGGAAATATGCTTTTAAGATTTGATTTTCAACAAAGTTGTTTTATCAGATGAGAGTTGTTAGAAAATTTCAAGTTGGTTAAAAAAGTGTTTATTATGTTTTGAATACCTAAATGGACATTTTCAAAGCAAAAATGAGTTTTAAAGTTAAGTTTTGTTTAATCCATGTAGATAATGTGCATTTTAGTATATATTTATTGTTAATAGATAATTTTAAGTTCATATAGGTTGTATATAGGTGCATTTGTATGCAAGCATGTTTGAAATACATCACATGTACCTAATATGCCTTTTACTAAGTGTATATGCCTTATTTGAAAATTTTAGACCACTTTGGTTTAAGATGCTTTTTGCTCACAAAAAGAGGTCACCTAGTGATTCTTTGATTCAAGCATGTTTGTATTGTTATGTTTGATTGTTTGTACATGTTTTAAGATCATACACATGCTACAATATTTTTTATATGATATAAGAATACTTGTATATGAGTTTTGGCATGTTTAAATTGCATTTTCCTACAATTTTGCAGCAAAGTCTTGAGGCATGCTCTTCAGGTCTGAAGGAATTTGCCCAAAAAATGATCATTTGATCATTTTGTTCTTGAAATCTCAAGACTTGTGAGAAGTGTCTCGTGACATCTAGCCCTAGGCAGTTTATATGTCCATTTTTAGGTTCATAGGAGCATATAAGGGTGCATGGTCAAGTCACACTTGGTTGAATAAATAATGATTGATTTATACCATTTTGAGATGTTTATTTTTCATATGATCTTTCTTGAAGTTCGTTATTTACTTGTGAGAAATAATTGAATGTTCTTCTCTTGAATATATTATGACTCATTGTATTTTAAATAATTCATGACAATTGGTATCTTGCTTTAATTACTTTAAATTTTTATTTGATATACCAAAAAGGGGAGAAAAAGAGGAATTTTGCATATGCATTTGTTTTAAAATGCTTATCTTTATGGTGCTCATGCAAATCAATTAAATTCTGCATGTATGCATTAATAGTTTGTTAGAATGCATGAAATTTATTATAACACCCCAAACTCATCTTTATGGCCGAATTTGGAAAAGTTACAATAGTTTGTTTAAAAACTCTTATTTTAACCAAACTTAATTGAGTGTTTAAAAAATATAAAACTTGCAAAACTCTCACAGACGTTCAGAAAAAATTAAGTTCGTAAACACTTATTTCAAATTTCAACATCTATTTCAAATTCATATGCTTCAAAAATATCAATTTTGAACAAATCTTTTCCGATTAATGCTAATATTAGTTTAAAACTATTTATTTATTTACAAAAAAATACTTAAGGGTTTACTTAACTCGCAGCGGAAAAATTTCAGAGTTTTAATTTTCAAAACCGAATTCTAATTTGTTAGCTTGTATGATTTTTTAGTTTTACGTTAAAACTTCCAAAAATCGACGAACAATACAAAAACCAAAACACAAGCCAAAAACGAAATACAGTCCCAAAAATCCAAGAATAAATTTTCTAATGTAAATTACCATATTTACTTAGACTTAGCCAAGAAAACAATTCGAGCTCCTACTGGAAACGCGAAAATATACACACTTTTTCATACCCTTTTTACCTCAAATTCATGCAAGTTCGTTAAAATTCTTGTCGAAAAATATATAATTATTATAAAATAATCATTTTGTACTTAAATTATTAACATAATGAATTTTAATTAATTTTATAATTAATTTTGATTAATTGTGATTATTTTCGACATATTTGCACAAAGGGCGAAAAATAGGTCAGCAGACACTACTAGCAGTGCAAAACCGAGAAACAATTTTGAAGCATCAAGGTAAATTAATTTCTCAGCCTAAGACGGTCTAAATTATGTGTATTAATTCATAATATAATTAATTTTAATTTATATCCAATTTAATTTTAGTTAAATAAATTATTATTAATTAATTATGAAAAGTGGCCCAGTTGAGCTGAACCGAGAAAACTGAACCGACCGAGTACTGGGCAACCCAAAACCGTCCCACATGCTGACCCAATCAGCTTGCTTGGCTGATTAATTAACTTGCAAAATGGCCTTTGAATACTTTTTCAAATTCCAAACAAACCCCTCCACTATTTGTGCCTTTCTAGATTTTCCCCTACCTTAATATAGCAAGTTTGAAAACTTCAAACTTGCCACATGTGTGGCCGGCCATGGGGGGCTATTTGGCTGCAGATTTTGGCTATTTTTAGCAGCTCTCTCAACCTATAAAAATCCCCCTTGGCTGCTCATTTCAAACACACCTTAACTTTCTCATCTCTTATCTTCTCTCTCAATTTTCTCTCTTCATTTCTCATCCATTTTTCTTTATTCTCTTGCCTATTTCACCTCTTGAAAAAGAGTCATTCATCCACCATTTGCAGCAGCATTAAAGTGTTCATAGCAACCTCGGTTCGACAAGAACAAGCAGAGAAGGAAGAGTGGAGCAAACCAGTCAAGCCACGGAGAAACACCAGATTTGATTTTTGTTCCCTATCCTTTTAATTTTTGTTGTTGTTATGATGATTATGTCTATGAATATTTGTGGTGTTGAAATGTTTAATTTAATTGATATGGCTTGAATTTAATTCGTGTTAGGTTAATTGCATTTCGTCTGCTTAATTTATTAAAATTACGTTTGTGTTGTTATAGGCCTCGGTAAGATGTTTGATTAAGTAAAACCATGACTAAGTTATTCTTGCATTACAATTGTAATGTAACTAATGAATTAATTATTTAAATGGATTGAAATTGTAATTAACTGACACGATACTTAATTAGTGCATGTTTAATCATCTAATGTAGCTGAGGGTTAAATTAGCAACGGTATTTAACGATACATTTGCCTTGCATAACTTGCAAGATTATTGTGATTAAACTGTTTCAAGCTAGAAATACATTGTTACCTCACGTAATCTTTTATGTGCTTATGAGATTGAATTGATTGTTTGAATTGGCATAGAGATATGTACAAGAGATTATTTTAATTTCATATGTATGTGCATTAACACGTTTGCCTATTAAAATTTGTTTAATCGGTTGAATTGACATAGAGATATAGTCAAGAGATAAATGGATTTTGGTAGGTGAGTATGTTCATAAGTTAGCAAATTACCGAGTTGCCGTGAATTTATTCGTAACAACATAAACATGAGTTTAATAATTCTAAGTTAAGAAATGTAATTAATCTAGCACAATTATGTCATCTTGATTAAAATCATCTTTTGAAATCGTCCATTGGGACTTTTATTTTATTTTTATTTGTTTTACTTTGTTAAAATTCTAGTTTTTAATCACCTCTTCAAATCAAAATATTTTTCTTCACCAAAGTGTTTTAAATTGCATTCATAAATAATTCTTTTCACAGTCCCTGTGGGTACGATAACTCGACATTTACTTGTCACTTTATTACTTGTTACAATTGTGTACACTTGCACATTTCCATCGTTTCATCCACATGTCGTCCGGTCCTAAGTCGGAGGTTCACCTAAAACGTACACACAAACAAGTGAGCTAGAAGCCCAGTGTGTGACCCGACCCACAAAAAGAATTTTACTATGGTTTTGCATTGACAATAAGCAACTCATAATTTCATATCACACTACATATCAAAGCATATAATAAATCATAACAAAGCTCAACATATATCGGAACATATCTTATCATATCAGAGTATAATATAGATCATACCATACAATGTCCTAACCCCATTCGCTACACACCATCTCCGACCAACCAATCACACCAAATAAGACTATAAGAGTCCATCCATCCAATCACACCAATATGTGGCGATATGTCACTTACATAATTGCAGCTGAGCTACCATATATATATTTGCGATTTGGCCGCCATAATTGCAGTAAAATTGCCATATCACACTTCCTCCATCATATCATAACCCACCCCAATGCATATGCTAAGTCACGTTAACATACGTATATATCACATAGGTTGCATGGAATGCATACATAAATAGATGATATATAAAACATAACATAACACATAACTTATACGAATAATAGCATAATATATTACATAGTCGAATTAAATAGCTTATCAGAACAGATAACAGAATATGTATAACACACAAGCTTAACTCATGTACCTACTTATAGCAAATCATAACATATTATTATAGTTATTGGAACTTATTTAACATACCTCCAACACTTATTCATGTTTTTTTACTGAAACTTACGCTTTTTTTTTGGGCCTACATAATGCCCACAAACCTAGTTTCCGAGTTCGTTAATTGGCTCCTAATTGGGCTCAAAATTGGCCCAAAAGGCCCATACAGCCACATGGCCCACACGGTCTGCATGATTTCACATGGCCGTGTGGCACTGGGCAGTTTCAAGAACAGCCATTGTTTCATGAATTTCTTGAGTTTCGAGCGACAAATCGGGTAAGAATCACACACCTGATAGCGAGATTGATCAACCACACAATCGTGCACTTTGAATCCTACAATTGACATCAAAACACATCAATTACAGCTTTGATTTAATGCAATATTCGACTTAAAACACATTCTTCCCTTTAAAATAATAGTCCCAAAATTATGTACACACATACCTACCTTGAACTAACGAACTATGTCGTTCCAAAGCTTAATTTTTTTGGAGGTTTGTCTAACTGTTAGGAAAAATATAGCCATCTTTCCTAATAGTTTTTATAACAAACCATATCATAAACAAAAAGCCAACACAACCTTAACCTTTAATACCTATCAAAATCAAGATTATTTACTCCAAACTTACCCACTCTGAAAATTAGTAATGCACTAACACGTGCATATGACGATAGACAAGAATCAAGAACAAAAGCAAAGCAAAAATGAATGAAGATCATAAAAATAATTGAAGGAAAATAAAAGAAGAATGAAAAAGAAGAAGATAATAAGAAAAGGAATAAATGTGAAAAACAAAATGGGGATTTTGGGAAAAGTGGGAAAACGAAACATGTACGATTGAGGAGGAACAATACTCCACCAAATCCAATTAGATATTCTTGTTAAGTTTTCCCCAGAGATAAAAACAAAAATTATTCTTATTTTGCATACTTAGGGATTCAAACGCAAGACCAAAAGGTAAATTGACACCTTACCACTAAACCAATAGGTTCATTCTTGTCATTAGTTGAGCAAAACTAATTTATAAGCCAGACATTCCAAGATAGGAGTTGGAACAAAAATAACAAAAATTCAAAGAAAAGATTTGAACCTAAAACCTCACGCGCACTAGCATAACACCTATCCACTGAACCATATTAACTCACTTAACAAAATTTCACAATTCCAATTTCTTCTAACTTGATTTTAGGGATGTGACATTTATTAAGTCTTAGGTCAATTATTGAATTTCTTGTATACTTAATTGTTATATATGTCTTATTGAAATTCAATATGTTTATTGTCTTGTTTAAGTGTTTGTACTTAAAAATTTTCAAGTAATGTTTTATTAAATGGGAGTCATGTTTTGAAAATGACTAAATGATTTAGGGGTAGTTTTTTCGACATGCAAATTTCTCTTAAACATTTTTATATATCAAAATGGGGAGCTGGTTAGCTTTGATGTCCCAAGATTTTGATATAATAATATTAAGATCAAGTTTAATTATTTATTTTCTAAGTCATTTGGTCAAAATATGATTGAAAACTTTATCAAACATTTCCAAAGCATTTTCAAAGACTTGCAAAATACTCAAAAACATGTTTTAAAGGTGTTTCATCATTACCAAATGTTCTTAAGTTTATACTAAAGTGTTTCTAAAGTATTTGTTTTAAGGCATTTAGGTAGTCAAGTATCGAGACATAAGACTCCAAGTCTCAAGCCAAGAAAGTTTGAAACCGAAGTTTTGAACCACGGCTACATGTCTCGAGACATAGCCTCCCAACAACAATATAACGGGCTTTCAACCAAGTCTCAAGACATACATTGCATGGACATTTTTTAAGCACGAATTTAATGCTTACAGCGGCTACATTTCATCTTAATAATCATAAACACCCAAAAACTTATGAAAATTTGGTTGGTAATGGTGATGGTCTTTAACCCCTTTTCTCTCCTTTTGGTTCAACGTGGAGAAAAAAATGAATGAAGGATATCCTCAAGTCACCATTCCTCATTTCCATACAATCAAATATATAATAAAAAATTAATATAAATTATTTTTAAATTTTTTCATATCATTTCTCAACAAATATCAAGCTAATGAAAATATAGGAAGCCATATATTACTTTATTGTAGCTTTCTCACTCCAACTTCAATTTTTCTCACTAAAGCTCTATAAATCCTAAGCTAAAATTAATGGAGGAATTAAGCTTAGGAACTTTTTCCATGAAGATCTTATCAAAATCTTCAAGTGGGTAGTGAAAATTTTGAGAGAAATTAAAGAAATAAGCAATGAAATGGAAGTATATAAGAATGGCAACCATGGGGGCTGCTGGCCAGCTGAAGAAGAAGAGAAACTCAACTGATGGGGGTTTTTCCCTGAATTAAAAAGACCCCCAAAAGGACTTAAGGCCCAAGTCCAACCTTTCCAAGTTTAAATTTGTCAAAATGTAGCCCAATTATTTAATACGAGGTTTCAACGATTGATGGGCGTCGAAACCATCAAATATAAATTTTTACGACAAAATAATAATAAATGGTAGTATTGTAACACCCCTAACCCAAATTCGTCACTGAAATAGGGTTACAGAGCATTAACAAAATTTACAGATCAGACAACGAACATTTCATCTCATTTAATATTCATATCAAAAACTAATCAAAATCAAACATATTAACCCTTATATGAGCCCATGATGCCCAAAATATGCATTAGAAGCAATTCAGGACTAAACCGGGTACTCAAAGAATTTTTTTGCAAAATTTCAAAATTGTTCCAAGGTGCAGGGGACACACGCCCGTGTGGCCAGATCGTTTTTCTCACACGACCAAGAGACACGCTCGTGTCTTAGGTCGTGAGGGCACTCAAAGTAGGGCACATGGTCGTGTCCCAACCCGTGTCCAAATTAGGGTGCTCTCTGACTTGGGTCACATGGCCAAGCCACACGCTCGTGTGCTAGGCCGTGTGAGCATACTAACTTGCATAATTTAGGTGCAGGGGTCACACAGCCAAGGCACACGCCCTGTATGTCAGGCCATCTGATTAATTCTGAGCATTCTATTTTGAAATTTTTAAAAAATAGGGGACACATGGCCAAAACACATGCCCATGTGCTAGGCCGTGTGTCACACACAGCAGAGACACACGCCCGTGTCTCTATCCGTGTGGACAAAATAGGCTATTTTCGAAGCCATATTTCTCACCCAAATTTGCCTTCCACCTACAATAACACTTAAACACATCCATAAGCCAAAACAAGACACTCAAGTGAGGCCAATATCAAGTCTTAAATATAACATTATATCACATACAACCAAGTATATAACCTTACCTTATTAATTTAATTATCATATGTATATTCAATTTACATTTCATTTCCATTCATTTACTCTCACATATATCAATTTGATGAGGCCACATTCATATATATATATATATATATACCACATTGTACCAACACAAGCCATTCCAATGGCTAATCATAACAAAAACATTTACATGCCAACATTAGCTAAGTTAACCTATACATGCCATTATAACCAAAATGAGTTTACTATAAATATACCGAAAAGGCCGATAGATAGTGTGATGTTGCTCCGACCAGCTTTTAACAAAATCGAGTTTCTGAATTACTATAAAACAAGGAAAATAAAACTGAGTAAGCTTTTAAGCTTAGCAAGTTCGTATAACAGAAATTAACTTACCATTTATTTACATTTAAGGTAAGCATACAAAATACATCTAAAGCAATTTGGCTAATAGCCTATACACATATCCTCATCAAACATGTTAGTCATGTATTTCACGTGAAGTTCAAGAAACATGTATGAGCTCATTATATATCAAATTTCCATGTTCATAAACTTTCAACATGTTGTGTTCATACATCAATTGCATATATTTCGGGTATATACTGGTATAATTCATTTCAATTTCATGTTATCTCATGTCAGAACTTTGCCTATTGAATCATTTAAAATATCGATGGATACACGGGTAGCACACACGAAGTGTACAAATCTGTAATCTGTCAATTCATATTCAGGAATGCTCATACAAGCACTTAAACAGGAAGCTCTCTTTCGAGCCACTTAACGGGAAGCTCATGTGAGTCATGTAACGGGAAGCTCATAAGAGTCGTAACCGGGAAGTTCAAGTGAGCCAAAATCGGGAAGCTCTGAAGAGCCATTAATCAGGAAGCTCATAAAATCCAGTTATTAGGAAGCTCCGAAGAGCCATATATCGGGACGCTCATAAGAGCTGTGGTGTGTCCACAACACATGTAGGATCATAACCAATCGGGATGCTCCGAAGAGTTATTAAAGGGAAGCTCACAAGAACCATATAACGGGAAGCTCATAAGAGCCAAATATCATGATGCTCATTAGAGCTAATAACGGGACGCTCTTTCGAGCTGTGGTGTGTCTGCAAGACATGCAGGACCATAACCAATTCAATAACCCTCTATCCATCGAATTTCATTTATTCAAACGGGATTTGATATTTGTCGAACATTGTCGGATATGTGACTGATGTTCATACATGTCAATTACACAATACGCATGCATAACATTCAATTCAAGCATATAATTATACAATTTAGTTACACGAACTTACCTTGACAAGTGTTCATGTACGCAAAATCTACTAATCTGACACTTTTTCTTTTCCAGGATCTAACTCCGTATTTGGTCTATCCGGATCTATACGAGTAAATTTAACTCGATTTAATAAAATTCATATTCAATTCAATCCAATTCACATCTTAGGTAAAATTATTATTTTACCCCTATACTTTTGATTAATTACAATTTCATCCCTAGGCTCGAAAAATGAAATCCATGTAATCTAATCCTTATTCCAAGCCTAGTTGATTTTTACATGTAACAATAGCAGCCCATGTATTTCATAAAATTCAAAATTTTTCAATGAATTTTACATATTTTCAATTTAATCCCTAAATCTTAATTTCATCAAAATTCCCTTTACAAAAGTTGTTTATCTATCAACAACCTTTCATTTTCTACCATAAAACTTCATAATTCATGCATACTCATCCATGAAAAAACCCTAGTACTTTGATAACTTTGCAAATTAATCCCCGAGATAGCTAGATTAAGCTATTATTATCTCGGAAACATGAAAATTATTAAAAACGGGATAAGAATACATACCTAATTAAGAAAAATAAGCTTGCTTGGACTTCGGTTTCCATGGCTAGGGTTTCCATCTTGTTAATTCAGGAAAGATGATGAAAATGATGATATTTTGTTATTTAATTAATTTTTCATCTTTTATTTTTCATATTTCCAATTTAATCATTATCTTTTCTTAATTTTCCATTGATGACTAATAATCATTATCTACTAACTCTTCTAAATGGGCTATTTTCCATATAAGGACCCCAAAATTTGAATTCCATAGCTATTTGATCCCTTTAGCTACTAGAATTCAACTTTTGCACTTAATGCAATTTGGTCCTTTTCATCAAATTAAACATGTAATCAGTAAATTTTTCTTTACAAAATTTTCATATGATATTTCAATCATAATGAAGACCATGAAATAATATTAAAATAATTTTCCTTCCAGACTCGGATTTGTGGTCCAAAAACTACTGTTTCGATTTCACTGAAAACAGGTTGTTACAAGTATAGAGTAGTAGGGTCGAATCCACAGGGACTGGCTATCTAATTTCACCTTTTTTCGTGACCAGAATCGCTGTCGCGGTCACAGTCGTGCCCACGACCTGTGTGTAGAAAAGCTAAAAATAAAAAAAAAAATGGGGGGTTTAAATTGATTAAGATAATAAAAGAAGGAAATACGAAAAATAAAATAAAATAAAAACAGATTCGAAAATGCAAAAATAAATTTAAGAAAATAAAACAAATGGATAAATAATTTTTTTTTTAAGCTTAGCCTTAGCCTCAGTGTACTCCAATCTTGAATCAATCCTTGAAATAGATTTTCCCTTCCAAGCAATAAGCTGGCTATAGTGACCAAGAACGTCCCAATAGCCAACTTTTCCTTATGTAGTCAATCCCGATATGACCTGCAAACTGAATCTTGTCAAATTTCTAACTGCTATACACGTGCGCGCAATTTAAGATTTCGACAGCCTTGTGATCTAAAAAGCCCAACTCGAATCAACGGCCTCAACTGCATGGATCATTTAAATCTGATCTCTATCTCCTTTGACGGAATCCAATTGGCTTTTCCCACTAGACACCCCAATTTGTTCGTGAGAATTCGAAAACAACACGGCCAATTTGTCTTTCCAACTATACGCCAAACAACTCCAACCCAACATGCACTTTTTGAATTGAAGATGAATCAACTTTAAAGGACGAATTTGTGTTATCCCATATATCAGAGAGATAGAAAATACTGCATTGAGAGGTTTTTTGAGCGGGCTCGTATCTCACGATTGTTTTATTGGAGCAATTTTCAAGCTAAAGCTAAAAAGGGTTTAGTTAATCATAGAAAAAAATCATGCTTTGAAAATAGATTTGTGGAATTGTGGGTGATAGAAAGGGGGAAGGCCTTGGAAAGCAATTAAACCAAAAAGGTTGAAAGTAAAAGAAAAAAATCGAAATGGCAGAATATAGCACTGACGCAGGTAAGGAAAAAAATAAAGAATTTATTAAATTTCAAAGGCCAAGTGTGTTTAATTGGTTGTAGCCATTAGGTATTTATACACACTTTTAGTGCTAAAATTTAGCTAGATTTTTCCTAAATATTATCACTAAATAATTCCAAATTTGAAAATTAAGTTTAAACTAGAATTTAAACTAATTACAGAGTTGTAACAATATAAAAAATCCTTCAATCTTTATCAAGCCACTTTTAAAAAAAATCTTCAACCCTTCAATCTTTATCCAGTCATCTTTGAATATTCAATCTTTCAATCAAGCCCTCCTCTTTGCTTTTTGTTCCAATTTAGCCCATTTTTGTAAGAGTTTGAGTTCAGCACACCAACTTCATTCCTGATAAGAAAAATCTAAATTTAATAACATTTTATTTGATAATTAGTCAAAAATAAATATATAAAAAATATGAATTTATCTTGCTATCAATGATCCAAAATAAATTTGGATACCAAATGTATGAACAATATTTTGCCCGGGCCCATAATTAAATAAATAAAACCAAAAAAAACAAAAATAAAATAAATGAATGTTTATTTTGAACAGTCTATTTACAGGCCCAATTACATTTTATTGACCCAAGACCCTAAACCCGGTTACAACCCAGTAAGCCTACCATTACCCAGTACCCGTTACACTCGAAACCAAAACTCAATGGCCCAAACATCCAAAGACAGACCCAACCTAAACAAGGCCCAATGCCTAAACAAAATCTGGAAACCCTAGGGTTTCCAGAAGCTTCGCGCTGTAAGCACCCCGTTAGTCACGCCGTTTCACCTCGCGTCGTTTCAGCTACCCTTCATCGGTGCCGTGATTCCAGGCCCGTATCTCGTTGTAATTGAGATGCAAATCGACGCCGTGATCAGTGCCCCTTCTTCTCCTCGATCATCTGCAAAAATGGAAAGAAAGCACAGAAACAAAACAATATATGGCAAGGAAATATATAAATATACTGAAAACAGTGGCTATAAAGCCGAATACTATCATTGTAATGAGGACGGATTTTTTGGACAGAATAAAAAAATACTTATACATATTCATAAGAAAGGAAGTTCAAGTAGTTTCTCTAGGAAGGTGATTTAAGTTTTTGTATTCTGTTATTTATTCAACGAGTACACGAATCATTTTTATCAAGTAAACTACCGAAATATTAAAAGGGAGGGGTTACCTGTCTTTCGTCTGAAAAGACGAGGGTTTTTAAACCCTCCGACAACTGTGCGTGGAGGCATTCGCGGTGGCGCGTGGGCGCGTGGTCGCCTGAGGATGGTAGCTCGACAGAGCTTCAAGGCCGACCCCAATTCCTCTTCATTTGGCTTATATAGCCTAAACGAAACAGTGCCGTTTTGGTTTAATTTAATAAGCATAAAACGACGTCGTTTCACGGACAAGGATCCGCGTGTTTTTAGAAAATGGGAAAATTGCCCAACTGACCCTTCCGTGTTTTTTTTAAATTTTTTAATTTCATTTTATTTTTATTTTAATTCGGCCCTAATTTTTATATTTGTTTCAATTTAATCCTAAAGATCTTTAAAATTCATTCTGAAGAAACGGCATCGTTTTGGGATTAGGGCAAATTGCCCAATGAGTCCCTTGGTTTTAATTCATTTTCAAATAAGCCTAAATTGTTTTATTTTTTTTATTTAGCCCAAAATTTTTAATTGCTTTTAATTTTAGTCCTCTTCTATTTATATATTTATTTATTTTAAATTTTATTATTTATTTAATGTATATTATTATTTTATATTAAAATGATATGTTATATTATTAAATACGGGAAATATATTTGTTATATTATATATTATTTTATATGTTATACGTATTATCTATATTTTATTAATTAAATAATTTTTTTTTAAAATATATATGTATTACATATTTTTTAATGTTAATTATATAAAAATAATAAAATTATTTTACTTATATTATTATATTATTATGTATATTTCATAAAAATTTATACATTTTATATATTTCACTATATTTAATGTATATATGTTATATCATATTTATTATTATACTATTTCATTATTAACTATTTATTATATATGTTTCTTATAAATTTCATACATATTTTACTTCATATATTACTTATTTTATTATTTATATATGAATATTATATTATATCATTCTTATATCATTTCATTATGATTAAATCTTGTAAATTATTGTTACAAATTACATTTTAGAAGTTAGTATGTAATGTTTTTTTTTGTTTAAGTTTTTATTTTACATATTAATATCTTTATAGATATATTAGGTTATTAAATTATACAATACATTTATAATGTTTTTCTACTTATATATTATTTTAGATTTTTTTTTACTCACTTTTTCTTTTAAATTGGTATTTTGATTTTATCTTTTGTTACATATATTCTTTGTTAACTAATTTTAGCATCCTATTCATATTTATTTATTGCAACATAATAATTATTCATCTTTTTATCATTCGTTATTTTTATTTGCACGAAGTATTATTGCATATATGATAAAATTTATATTGTTCTATTTATTATCCGTTACATTGTAATTTACATGAAATGATGGTATATGTATATTTGTATTTTTATATGCATGAGGTATGAATGTATATTATGTTAGTTATATCATTATTCATCATTTTTTTTATATGTACTATAGTTGCATAAAATAATAAAGCATGTATTATGTAGTTATGATTAATTTCTTGTAAAATGCAAAATACATCACTATTTTCAAAACAAAATATCTTGTTTAATTCAAAAGGATTTTTTAAAGTGAGGCAATGTTTTGATATTTAGGAATTCGGGAAGTAGTGCCCTAACATGCTGGGTTGCGATTTCCCGTTTGTCTAAATATCTAAAATATCCTTTTAAACAAATGTTACAAATCATAAGATGACTTCAGTTACGAAAGTTTAAAGATATCGTGTCCAATCATGCTGGATGGGATGTTTGTACTCTTTTAAAACGAAGAAATTTTGATTCTTTTTAACTCAAAGCATTACGGTTTTAAGGGAATATCATTTCTAAATTCTTTCAAATTTCTGACATTAAGACAAAATTATTCAATTTGGTACCAATTTTGGGGCGTCACAAGGGTGCAAATCCTTCCTCATACGTAACCGACTCCCGAACCTATTTTCTCATAATTTCGTAGACCAAAATGTTTTATAAAGTGATCAAATCACACTATAAAAGATTGGTGGCGACTCCCGTTTTCGTTATTTTAAAACCCGCTTTTAAAAGGAGGTTTCGACACCAAACATCATATTAAGTATTATTTTCATCATAAAAGTCTCAGGAATTGATCAAATTACCCTTTTACAATAATGTTACCATTTTGCCCCTTTTGGTTTTTTTAGGGATTTTTTCTCAAAACTTTATACTTAAACCAAACCAAGTTCATAATTCATCATTTATCTTTATTATAAATCTATGAGTATTGAAAATCGTAATTTGGCTCTTTTCCTGATAAAATAAGAAAATTACAATTTAGTCCCTATACCATTCAAAATTTTCAATTTAGTCTCAAAAGCGATTTTCGTCACACCAAATCACTTTCCAATCCATTTCATGATAATTAATCCATAATACTTCATATTTTCCACTTTTGGTTAATTTTACACATTAATTCTCATACTTTTCAAAATTTACGATTTAGTCCTTTTTGTCACATTTCAAAATTCACATATTTACATAGGGTGGGACCTGAGAACTTAAGATCTCAAATTTCTTAAGTCCTAACTTTGCCATTGAGCCAAATCCCGATTGGCTATAGCTATTTATCACTTAACGAAGGAAATGTTAAATTGATTTTAATTTTTTTTAAAACCGTAATTAAAATAAATGCTTTTTCTTTGTTTAAAATTAAATATTTCAATTATTATATGTAATTTTTATTCAAAACTATCAAAAATAATAAAATTTTATTATATTAATAATATTAAAATTATAAAATAAATAAATTTTAAAAAAAGAAATTTTATTTTTATCGAACAATATAATTATATTCAATATTTGATTTTTATGAATATACTGCTATTATAAAATACATTCAACACTTAAAATTTTGTACTAAAAATTGTATATTTAATTCAAAATTGAATTTCAATACATGCTAATATCATACTATAATTCATTTGAATTTTTCTTACAAGAACAAAAATTTTAATCATGGCTCAAAGACTTAAAAAATAATTCATTAAATTTAAACTTGTTAAAATATTTAATTATTGATTTTGTAATGAAAATTCAATCCATAATTGTATTTCATGTTAAAGAAATTCAAAATTAAATAAAAAAAATCTTTAAAAGGAAAAAGGAAAGGTGATTGTGGTTGCACGCGTTAAAACAAGAGTGAGGGTGAGAAAGAGAACCTACAAAATGTGTGCGAAGATGAGGATAACGTTTCATATTTAACTATATTGAAATGCAAATTTGGGATCCGAACTTGTTTATCCAATTTAACACTTTTTCTTTTTTTTATTACTTAAAACCTAATTCTCAACCGACTAAATTAAGTTTAATTTGTGAATAATCCAATTATTTGTTTCCCATTCTTATCTTGTTTCATTATAAAATCTTTTCCAGTATTTTATTTATTTTGGAATCACATGAAAGATTTGTATTGGTAAATAATAGGTTTGTATTTTTTTTTAAATTATATTTATAATTTTTTAAATATGCTTATCTATACCTTTTATATTTAGTTAATTTTAAGTTGGATCAATATGAATTGGGTCCTTTCAAGTTTTAGAATTTTTTTTTATATTATTTTGAGTTACATCAATTTGGGGTTTAGATAATTTATACTTCAAGTCATTTTAAGTTTAGTGGTTAGATTTTTCAAGTTGAATTATTTAGTATTTAATTGTTCTTGTTTAATTTAATAAAAATAATTTTGTTAAATCAATTTAGAATATCGATCAAATTTAATTTCTTAAATTAATACTTACGATTAATTTTTCCCCCCAATTTGGTATCTATTTGACCACGATTTTGATTTTTTTTTTTGTTAAACCAACAATATGATATGGTGCATGTAATTAGTGAGACCAAGATTGTACAAATATCGAAGAAAATTGATGCGAAAGAAGATTACATACTACTTTATCCAATTAACTAATGTAATGTTAGTTTCAAGAGCCTATCGAAAGTGCTTTTCAACAAGATTGTTTACGGTTATAAAATCATTTTTTTCCTCTAAAAAGTACTTTTAAAAAGTAATGAAAAGCAAAACTTAAGTGGTGATTGGTGTTTGCAGTTTAATAATAGATGATATGTTGGTTTGTCTACCAAATTAGCTACATCTAAAGAAACAGACCAAAGATTGTAAAGAGGAAATGTCAAAAGCATATGATAGAGTTTAATGAAGTTTTTTTTAAGGATTCAATAGGTAATAGTTTTTTATAACACAATCAGCTTCTTGAAATTAAATGGCACTTTGAAAAGAAAATGGAAGTTTGAAATTTACAATCAATCTTTACTTATTGTAAGGTATGTTGGAGGCAATCGTGCAGTTTTGAGGTGGTTACTTTTAAACATGTTTTGAGATCCTAAAATTAATACGCCCACCACTTTGCTACTTTAGGTAATGCTAATTCCTTTATATGGTGGCACCAACCACCTAATATTTAAAAACAATTAAAAACACATTTTAATTAATCTTCATCTCGAAACACATTTTACATTAAAAACAATTAAATTTGTGATTATCACAAATATTTAACTTAATTAATCTATTCATTACTGACTTAGTTTTATTTAATTAAATTGAGATATAAAAGTGGAATCCCAACTGTAATAACCCAAATTTACCTGGGCTTTAATACCAAAAAAAATAAATGTTTAAACAGTCCATTAATAAAGTCCATTTACAAATAAACAGGCCTCAAGGCCTGATAAGCCCAAAACCGGTTACAACCCAGTAAGCCTACCACTACCCTACACCCGTTTACACTTGACCCAACTACCAAAAGTCCTACACCCGGTTTTAGTCTAAACCTGGCAGACCCATTTACACCCTACCCCTGATACTCTAAACCCAAGACTTAATCGGCCCAATTGGCCCAATCTGTCTTCAGCTTCAGGGAACCCTAGTTAGGGTTTGCACCGCAATCAATGTGCCGATTCGTCTCGCAATGTTCCAGCTGGCCCTCATCAATGCTGGTCAGATTGATGGTCACGAGTTCCTTTGGGCACTCCAAATGTCACCACCATTAGCCTCACATCAGTGCACCGTGATCTCAGGCCTCACCGATGACCTTTGTGCCTCTATCGGTGCCGAAATCTTCATAGCAGAGGCCGTTCTATGGTCACCAGACAAGATTTGCATCCACAACGCAATCTTAGTCGGATTTTTTGATACCTGCAAAAAGAGAAAGAAACAGCAGCAAACAAACAAAAATGGAAAGAAATAAAAGATTTCTTCCCAAAATATGTTGTAAACAGTGGCTATAAAAGCCTGAATCAAATACGATGTAAGGGACCGATTTTCTTTTACAGATATACAAAAAGATATACACATATATTACTCACAGAAGAAATAAGAAACAGGGTTCATTTTAGAAGGTGATTTAAATCTCATATTTTGTTTTTTCTCTTCTTGAGCGAATATACGAATCGTTTTTTTAAAAAAAAAAACTAGTAATATTTAAAAGAAAAGGATTTACCTGTGGAAGGACAAGGATTTTTAACCCTCCGACCACCGTGAGGGACGGCATTCGTGGTGGCGCATGGGCGCGTGGGTGCTTGAGGACGGTAGCTCCACAGAGCTCCGAGGCCGACCATAAATCCTCTTCAGAGGATTTTCTTTCTTTTTTTTTAAAGGACCGGTGCAAAATGATTCAAGGGCTTAAAAATTGGCTTATATAGCCATATGTAAACGGTGTCGTTTTGGCCTGAACGGTAACCTTCAAAACGGCATCGTTTTTAGACCAGGATCCGTGTGTTGACCCGAGTACCCGGGGAGGATCCGCGTGTTTTTGAAGATTGGGCTAATTACTCAATTGATCCTCCCACATTCTTTAATCTTTATAATTTCATTTTACTTATTTTTTTAATTTAGCCCTAGTATTTTAATTGTGATTCAATTTGGTCCTCACAGTGGCTTTAATATTGAATTCATGGAAATGGTGTCGTTTTGGGATTAGGGCAAATTGCCCAGTAAGTCCCTCGATTTTTATGCGCCCAAATTTTTTTATATTCTTCTAATTAGCCCAAAGTTTTCAATTGTTTTTTAATTTTAATCCTTTTATATATTTTTAATTTATTTTAAATACTTTATATATTATTTTATTTTATAAATATTAGTTATATAAAATGATATATAATATTTTTATATATTATCCATTATATTATATTTATTATTGTTTATTTATAAATTATATGTTATTAAATTTTATTATATTACATGATATTATATTGTTTTATATGGTATACATATTATTTATATTTTATTAACTGAATATTTTAATATATGTATTATATATTTTTAAATGATAATCATAGATAAATAATAAAATTATTTTTTATTTATGTTATTATATTATTATATGTTTCCTATAAATTTTATATATACTATATTATTTTATTTTATTTTATATCATCATGTATAGTTTTAAAATTTTAAAAATTACTATTAAACATTATTTTTTATATATACTATTAAATATTTAAAATTCATTTATCATTACATTATTTTATTGTTTTTATATTTTATATATTATTTTATTAATATATATTATACTATAATGAAGTTTATAAATTATTATTAAGTATTATATTTATGTGTACTAAACATATAGTATGTATATTATCATAAAATTTTATTATTTATACATATTATACTACGTTTTAGTATTTATTAAATGCTTTAAAATTTCCCTTATTTGTTTATTATAACAAATATGAGATTTTTTAGTTTTATTTTCTTTATATATGTTCATATGTTATAATATATCTATGTCAATTGTTTTAAAACATAAATTCATTGCACGAGTTACTTGTTATCATTGATTTTATATGTTTACATGAAAATTATTTATTTATGAAAGATATATTGTCATGAAGTATGATTATACATTTTATCCTCATTGTTTATTATGTCGTATTTTTACATGAAATATTATTATCTTTGCCATTTTGTATTTGTTTGCATGAAATAGTAATGTGTTTATTAATATTATTTGTAATTATATGCATGAAATATCAAAGTATTATGTGTTGTATGTCGTAATTACCATTTACTACATTATATTTGTACGAAATACTAAAATACGTGGCTTAATTAATCCAATGTTGACCCATTGATAATATGTTAAATGCATCATTATTAAAAAACCTTTATATTTCATTCAATCCAAGAGAATTTTTTAAAAGGTAAGGCAATGTTTTGGATATTTAGGAGTTCGGGAAATAGTGCCCTAACATGCTGGGTTGCGATTTCTCATTTGTCTAAATATCTAAAATATCCTTTTAAACGAGTTTTACGAATCACGAGATGATTTCAGTTACGAAAGTTTAAATATATCATGTCCAATCATGTTGGATGTGATGTTTGTACTCTTTTGAAGCGAATGAATCTTGATATTTTTAACTTAAGATATTACGGTTTTAAGGAAATCTCATTTCTAAATTCTTTCAAATTTCTGACATTAAGACAAAATTATTCAGTTTGGTACCAATTTTGGGCGTTACGAGGGTGCTAATCCTTCACCGAACGTAATCAATTCTCGAACTTGTTTTCTCGTAATTTCGTAGACCAAAATATTTTATAAAGTGATCCAATCACACTTTAAAAGATTGGTGGTAACTCTCGTTTTCATTTTTTTAAAACCCGTTTAAAAGGAGGTTTCGACAGCTTGGCGACTCCACTGGGGACATCAAGAGAGTCGAGCCAAGAAATTGAGTATTTTTTTATCTTAATGTCGGAAGTTTGGAAAATTTAAAATTTGATCCTTTTTACATGTGTTTGCTGCATATGTTTGTTACCTTATTTTTGTACATTGCATCTGCATGACCGTTGTGGTCACACCCTTAAGTGGGAGTACGAAGCTACACTTTCGTGAGGTTTTCACCTTCGTATGAGCTAGTGGATTACTTCTGGGATACTGTACCTATGTCTTCGTGAGATTTTCATCTCCGTATGGTCATAGGGAAATGTGTTCCCCTGAACTGAACTTGGTCTATATGAGCCTATAATGGGTGAGGACCGAGGAATATGCTGGTTCAGGTACCCTTACTTTAGAGCTAAAACTCATATAGTGAACCTTTAAGTGCTTACCGTAGGGAAATAGTGATAACCTTTAGAAAATTACCCTTGTAAGTATTTGTTTATCATTTTCTTATATATATGATACTGACCTATTTTTATTTTGCTGTCATTGCATGTCATTTGGCATTTAAAGGTGTCGATTCAAGGCACGATTTCTAAATTAGAAAGTTTTGTAATGAGGAACGAATACCTTAATAAAGTGGAAGACAATGCTTGTCTGTACCTGGTCAGAGAAAACTCAGTTAGAGAAAGGAGATAGTGTCACCGAGGGGTATACGTCAGAGTTATGGGACTTCACCCATGTTAATTCGACGCAGAATGAGTTAAAAGAGTTGAGAGATATTTGGGCCCAATGGGATGACGAGGTTAAGCAGATCTTCTATCAGAATTATGGAAACCTTCCCTATTTGCTAGACTTCAAAGTAGATAGGCACTTGTTTCGAGCTATGGTACAGTTCTGGAACCCTGCTTATAGTTGCTTTACATTTGGTGATGTTGATCTTATACCTACTTTGGAGGAGTATACGACTTTACTGCGTTGCCCGAGGATTCAGGGTCACAAGGCTTATGTTAGGCCTGCTAGCCTTCCAACTTTTACAAAGAAGCCGGTAATGATTACTGGGATGAGTGAACAATGGGCTGTAGCTCGTATGCAGCAAAAGGGTGATAGAAAGTGTATTCCATGGGCCGTTTTGAGGGATTTGATATCGACGCTGTAGTAGCTCATTCTTGCCCGGGCTTTAAAACCCAAAAATAAAAAAAAAAATAAATATTTATTTATTACAGTCCATGTACAAAGCCCAAAATTACATTTTAGCCCAACCGAATACTAAACCCAAGCCCAAACAGACCGGTTACAACCCAATAGCCTAAACTGCCCAGTAGACCCATTTACACCTTACCCCTGATACTCTAAACCCAAAACTTAATCGGCCCAATTAGCCCAAACTTTTACATGGAGGCAGGAAACCCTAGGGTTTCTGCCTTTCCCTCCTAAAGACCGCAGCAATGCAGATTACGAAAAGTTCGGGAGCGTCTCATCCAGCCTCGAATCGAGGCCACCATTCAATGCACTGTCTCAGGGCCTTTCAACGCCCCATCAGTGCCTCACCGTATCAACGACTCCTCAGCCGTCGATCGTGCCCCCATCAACGCCTCTCCAGCGACCTTTCAGCGTATCATCCCAGTCGCATCGTTTCAGTTGTCCACTATCGACGCCGTGATTCCAGGCCTCAAATTTGGCCTTAGTTGAAGCCGAATCAATGCCGGTTCTGTCGAAAGAGCCCGTCCATCACTGATTTCCTCGCTAGATACCTTCAAAAAAGAAGAAAGAACCAACAACAGCCAAGAAATAGATTTGGAAAGAAATCAAATGATTTCTTTTCTTAAAATGTAACAAAGGGTTATAAAAACCCCTTCTTTTTCTAATCTGAAAGAAAAAAAAACGTTTTTGGAAATACAAACAGAGAGATTCAATAAACAAAAATAGAATACCTTTTTATACAAAAAGAGAATCACGATCCATTGAGAAGCATAAAAGGTGAATATTTTTAAATATATATTACAAATAATAAAAAGGAAAAATGAGGAACGTACCTTTTTTTTATTCGCGTCGGAGGAGGGAAACTTTCCAGTTTCCGACCACCGTATGTGGTGGTTCTAACGGGGGCGCGTGAGCGCGTACGAACTCCGAACGGAGTCCTGATAGAACTCCGAAGGCCCCTTCCCCCAACCCTTTCAGAGATTTTTTTTTCCCTTTTTTTAAAGACAAATTGAAAAATGATTTAGGAGCTTAAAATTTGGCTTATATAGCATTGACAAAACGGTGTCATTTTGGTTTAACCCAATAAGCACAAAACAGTATCGTTTTAGGGCCTCAGGATTCGCGTGTTGACCCGATTACCCGGGGAGGATCCGCGTGTTTTTGTAAAGTGGGTTAGTTGCCCAATCGGTCCTCTCGTATTTTTATCTTTTATAATTTCATCTTATTTATTTTTTAATTTAGCTCTAATGTTCTAATTTTTTTTCAATTTAATCCTCATAGTGGCTTTAAAATTGTATTTGGAGAAACGGTGTCGTTTTGGGATTAGGGCAAATTGCCCAGTGAGTCCCTCGGCTTTGGTCCGTGTTTTTAGTATATATTATTTTTATATATTATATGTTTTTAGTATATATTATTTTTATATATTATTAATCATATTATTCATATTATTATACATTTTATTTATAAATTTAGTATATACTATGTATTTTCCTATAGGTATTAATTACTTTACTATATTTTTATATGAAAATACTTATTAGATTATTATTATTTTATATATTCTTTATATATTATATTATACATATTTTATTACATATATTTTTATTACTATATGATTTATATTATTACATATTTTATTTGTAAATTATATTATACATTATATTTTACCATATTTCCTTATATTACCTTTATTTTATCACAAAGTATACATTATTACTTATTAATTATATACATTCTTTATTTTTTTAAAAATTGCAATATCAAGTACATTTTTTTATTATATATTAAGTTATTATATCTTATGGTATAATTTATATATGTATAGATCATTTTAATATATTTCTAAATAGCTTATTTTTATATTTTATACATTTAATTTGCTTATTTATTTTTAGATTCTCTTTTATTTTGGTATTGTTTAGTAGGTTAAATCTTACATGTCATTTTATTCTTGTTTTTATATATTCACATAAAATTAGTTATTTATGATAATTTAGATACATTTGCATAAAATGTTGTTATATATATATATATATATATATATATATATATATATATATATTATACAATTTATACTATTGAATCCTTTATGCTCTATGTTATGTTTTGCATGTAACACTAATGCATCAACATTTATGTTATTTAAGATATATGCACAAAGTGATAATGTATATTGTGTAATTTATGCCATTATTTATTACTCTTTATACTATATTTGCATAAATAGATGAAGCATGTACTATATAGTTAGGTTTATTTCTTATAAAATGTAAAATACATCATCATTTCCAAAAAAAAAATCTCATTTCAAAAGATTTTTTAAAAAAGTAAGGCAACGTTTTGATATTTAGGAATTCGGGAAATAGTGCCCTAACATGCTGGGTTGCGATTCCTCGTTTGTCTAAATATCTAAAATATTCTTCTAAACGATTTTTTTTTACAAATCACAAGATAACTTCAGTTACGAAAGTTTAAAGATATCGTGTCCAATCATGCTGGATGTGATGTTTGTATTCTTTTAAAACGAAGGAATCTTGATTCTTTTTAATTCAAAGCATTACGGTTTTAAAGAATCTCATTTCTAAATCCTTTCAAATTTCTAACATTAAGACAAAATCATTCAATTTGGTACCAATTTTGGACGTTACGAGAGTGCTAATCCTTCCTCGTACGTAACTGACTCCCGAACCTATTTTCTCATAATTTCGTAGACCAAAACATTTTATATAGTGATCCAATCACACTTTAAAAGATTGGTGGCGACTCCCGTTTTTGTTATTTTAAAACCCGTTTTTAAAAAATGGTTTCGACAGCTTGGCGACTCCGCTGGGGAATTAAGAGAGTCAAGCCAAGAAATTGAGTATTTTTGTCTTAATGTCGGAAGTTTGGAAATTTTAAATTTTGATCTTTTTTACATGTGTTTGCTGCATATGTTTGTTACCTTATTGCTATACATTGCATCTGCATGACCGTTGTGGTCACACCCTTAAGTGGGAGTGAGAAGCTACACTTTCGTAAGGTTTTCACCTTCGTATGAGCTAGTGGATCGCTTCCGGGATACTGTACCTATGTCTTCGTGAGATTTTTATCTCCGTATGGCCATAGGGAAAAATGTCCCCCTGAACTGAACTTGGTCTATATGAGCCTATAATGGGTGAAGACTGAGGAATCTGCTGGTTCAGGTACCCTTGTTTTAGAGCTGAAACTCATATAGTGAACCTTTAAGTGCTTACCCTAGAAAAATAGTGATAACCTTTAGAAAATTACCCTTGTAAGTATTTGTTTATCATTTTCTTATATATCTGATGCTGACCTATTTCTATTTTGCTGTCATTGCATGTCATTTGGCATTTAAAGGTGTCGATTCAAGGCTCGATTTCTAGATTAGAAAGTTTTGTAATGAGGAAAAGTGGAAGACAATGCTTCTGTCTGTACCTAATCAGAGAAAACCCAGTTAGAAAAAAAAGATAGTGTCACCGAGGGATATACGTCAGAGCTATTGGACTTTACTCTTGTTAATTCGATGCAGAATGAGTCGTAGGAGCTGAGGAATATTTGGACCCAATGGGATGACGAGGCTAAGCAGCTCTTCTATCAGAATTACGGAGACCTCCCCTATTTGTTAGATGTCAAAGTAGATAGGTACTTGTTTCGAGCTATGGTACAGTTCTGGAACCCTGCTTATAGTTGCTTTACATTTGGTGATGTAGATCTTGTACCTACTTTGGAAGAATATACGACTTTACTGCGCTGCCCGAGGATTCAGGGTCATAAGGCTTATGTTAGGCCTGCTAGCCTTCCAACTTTTACGAAGAAGTTGGTAACAATTACTCGGATGAGTGAGCAGTGGGCTGTATCTCGTGTGCAGCAAAAGGGTGATAGTAAGTGTATTTCATGGGCCGTTTTGAGGGATTTGATATTGACGCATCCAGACGTGAAGAAAAGGGTCGACGTCCTGACTTTGAGTATCTATGGTATGGTGATTTTCCTAAAGGCGTTGGGGCACATAGATAAGGTGGTTGCTGATTTATTTGATCGACTTGGTAAGAACACGCCTGTTCCTACAATTTTAGCAGAGACGATAAGGTCCTTGAACGCATGTCGAAGAGCTGGTGAAGGAAGGTTCATTGGATGTGCACAGTTGCTATTGGTTTGTTTTCATGGCCACTTCTAGAAGCTTGATAAGATTCCTTGTCGAGTATTTTTTGAGGGTTATTCTCCCTTAAAAGAAGCAGTGGACAGGCCTAAAAGAGATGACATTTCAGAAGAGAGGTGGATTGATATTCTTCAGAACCTTCGAGAGGAAGATGTTATGTGGAAGGCTCCCTGGTTGGTTCCTAGTAAAGTCCTTTACCGATGTGGCAGTTTTGATTGGGTCCCTATGCCAGGAATTTAAGGAGCTGTTGGATATAAACCGTTGCTTGTTCTAAAGCAATATCGAGTGAGGCAGTTCATACCGGCTACACAGAGTTTAGCTCAAAGTGATTTCTCTTATAAAGGAGATCACTACAAGAAGAGGATGCAAGAGATTTCTGAGGCTTAGAAGAAGCCTTTCTGTATGAAGATCTTGATTGAAGGTTCGATGTCAATCTTTGAATATAAAGGATGGTTTAGTAGGAGAGTCAACGATAATGTCCCTAGGCCAATCTTGGGGGTGGCTCGATCATTAGAGGAGAGCTTATGAGTGATTCCATCAGAGGTGAAAATTATGAAGCAAGAGTTCGAGAGAAAGAATTCAGAACTTGAAAAAATGATGGAGAAGCTCGAAGAGGAAACGATGTGCTTGAGTCTCGATGTCGATGTTCAAAAGATGGAAGTCGAGAAGGTGAAAAAGGAAAAGAGAAAGATCGAGGAAGATCAAGGAAGACCGAGATAATTTGAAGACACATTACAAGAAAGCCCAAGTAACGTTAAAAAGGGTCAGATTAGGGAGATCCTCAGAGGAATGGCAACAAGAGATTCAAGAAGAAAGAGCCAAAGCCGAGTATTGAGAGAAGAAGTTCCAAGAGATGCAGTCACATATTCAGGCCCTAGAAAAGGAAAATCAAGGGTTAAAAGTTAAGGTGACAGAGTTTGGACGATCTCTTCATCATTACCGAAGTCGTAACTCTGCGACTGAGTTAAAGGCAAGCTTGGATAAAATCGAGGAAATGAGGCACAATATTGGAGAGTTAGAAGCAGCACTACAGGATTGTGAGTTACGGATTGAGCAGCTCGAGACAAGAGAAGAACAGTGGAAGGGAGAACTTCACCATCTTCGGGATCAAGTAAGAGATAGAGGTCATGTCATGGAAGAGGCCCTAGTCCAGATTCGAGAGGTTGCTGAACACTTGCAAGAGTTGGCAATACAAGCTAGAACATTGAGTATAATGTATGAGTCATCGTCAGACAAAGGACGAGAGTTAGCATTATTATTGGATAGGGTTAAGACTCTAGGCCTACGGGCAAAAGTGTATTTGTAATCCGTTTTATGAAAATATTTTTGTTCCTTAAATAACATTTTCTAAAATGAAACTGAATCAGAATCGACATCTTTTTGCATTCATGCATTTGCATTTCATCACATCATATGCATTCAAGTTTATAGAAAGACCCTAATTAGTTAAAATTATTAGGAAAAAAGAGAGTAGAGGAAAGGAAATCTGGAAGCAACACATCCTTACGGTACACGCGCTAAATCGAAGAATATGGACAAAATATTTGATCAGGTACAGAAGGACATGCAAGACCAATTGGCAAAAATGCAAAACGACATGAGGGAGCAAATGTTAGAAGCTCAAAGGAATATGATGGCTGAGATGGCTCAACTACTGAGAGCCACTGATAAGGGAAAGGCTCCCATGGAAATCACTGAAGAGGAGAACGAGGGTCATCCTCCTGGTTTCACTCCACCTCTCGTACAAACCCAACCTGAGGCATATCCCCGAAGGCCGTCTGTCACAATAAGGCCTCAACAGGGTCAAGTCGATGCTGGGATCCCCATAAATTTCCCAACTGGCTCAAGATTCAATTTGGCCGACAATCTTGCAAATCCTCTCATTCTTGACTGAGACATGGCTGAAAAAGAGGATTTAAGAACTGAGGCTGCAAGACAGTTAGAAGAACGCTACAAATGGTTTGAAGAAAAATTCAAAGCTTTAAAGAATGTTGATGGGCATTATAGAGTTGATGCCAAAGATCTAAGCTTGGTCCCAGACCTGGTGCTTCCTCACAAATTCAAGATGCCAGAATTTGAGAAGTACAACGGGACTACTTGCCCTGAAGCCCATATCACGATGTTCTGTAGGAGAATGACGGGGTATGTGAATAATGATCAACTGTTGCTCCATTGTTTCCAAGAAAGTTTAATTGGAGCAGCAGCCAAGTGGTACAATCAACTGAGCCGGGCCAGAATAAGTTCATGGAGGGATCTTGCACAAGCCTTCATGCAGCAGTACAATCATGTGACTGACATTACTCCAGACAGGATCACGCTGCAAAACATGGAGAAAAAGCCTAATGAAAATTTTAGGCAATATGCACAGAGATGGAGATAGGTGGCGATGCAAGTTTAGCCACCGTTGTTGGAGAGGGAGACTACTATATTGTTTATCAACACTTTAAATGCTTCATTCATCACTCATATGATCGGAAGCACCACTAAAAGCTTTGCGGATATAATGCCATAAGGGGTGGCAAAATCGAAGGGGAAGCAACCAAAAGATCGGCCTCAAGAAGAAAGGATGGAGAAGTGAATAACACAAGCACCTACAACACGAGGGCAATCACAGTAGGTCAACCTAAAACAGCTGCGGTTGAGCAACAAAACTCTCAAAAGAAGGAGTCGGGTACAAGACAGAATTCTAAAAGGATACAATTCACACCTATACCTGTGACGTATCGTGAGCTTTATCAAAGCTTATATGATGCACATGCTATTTCTCCTTTTCACTTAAAACCATTGCAGCCCCCATATCCCAAGTGGTATGACGCAAATGCCAGATGCGAATACCATGCTGGAATACAGGGACATTCGATCGAAAACTGTACCGGTTTTAAGAAGTCCGTAGAAAGGCTTATTAATATAGGGGTAGTAAAGTTCGACAATACCCCTAACACTAAAAACCAGCTACCAAATCATGGCGATCAAGGAGTGAATGCCATTGGCGAAGCCGATGAGAAAAAAATAAAAGAAAATGTTACTGAGGTGAGGATGCCTATGAAGGTGATCTAGAAGGAGATGATGAAGAGAGGTATGTTAACCTCTAAAAACGAGAGGGAAGAAACAAGGAACTATGGTGAGTTCCACGAAATTCAAGATTCTGAAGAATTCAAGGCCTTGGTGCAAGGCTTTATAGACAATAAAGAGTTACAGATTTTTGAAGGTAGCTCTTGTAAAGAACAAGTATGTGTGCTGGAGGATGAACAGTGAAAAACCAGTCGGCCAAGGATTATTATTTCCCTACAGGGAAATAATGAAGTGGGGGCACAAACGGTGCCTAAAGTCATTATCCATAAACCTATATCATTTCCTTATAAGGATAACAAGAGGGTACCATGGAGTTATAACTGTCAGGTGTCAATACCGGAGAAGGAATATGTAGCCAGTACGTCTAACGATGTACAAGTTGAAGGTTCTCATACACGGAGTGGGAAACGGTATGATACGGTGGGCATCAGAGAGGAGATCATAAAGACAAAGAATACTAATGCGGAGAAAGGAAAAGAAGCTGAAGTGCCCATCAAGGAGCCAATAATATATAGAAATCTTGCATCTCGCAAGCGTCCATAAATGACATCTGATGCACATTCGATTAAATTGTTTATGTACATATCCAAAATCCAATCTTTGATTTAAGTATATAAACATAAAAAATTAATAACGTTGACAGTATAATAATTAATTATTTAAAATTAAATAATTTAATAATATTTTCTTACCATTTGTAATTTAACGTCGGAGATATGTTAGTCATCCAAACGAATAATTTGATTTGTCATTTTAAAAATTATAAGGAATAAAATAAAATCGAAAAGAATAAGATTCAGAGAAAAATTTAAAAATATAATTGAGAATTGAGAATTGAGGATTGAGAATTGAGAATTAAGTACTGAGTTGAAAAGAATGAAGTTTGAAGGGGTTTATATAAGAAAAATTACGGCTATTGGAGCCCTTGTAGCCTTTGGAAAAGTTACTGTTGAAAGGGAAATGCATCTTACAAGGCACATTTTCACTGATGTGGCAGTGAAAATGCATCTTATAGGACTCATTTTTATTCTCTTCTAAAAGCACATCCTACAAGACGCGTTTTCACTGCCACATAAGTGAAAACACGCCCCGTAGGACATATTTTTCTTTCTCTCTTAAAAACAACGTAGATCGGTAATAATATTAATGTTTTATTACTTGTATTTTATATCATTATTTCACATGCCTTCATATATTATATGTCACACTTCATAATTGTTACAAATTTTTAATATTAATGTATCGTTTGATTACTTGTGTAATAATATGAGAAAAAAACTTATTTATTATATATGTATTATAGTAATTTGACATAAAATAATAAATAGTTAGTACAATTTTAAAATTGAAATTAAAAAAATGAGTAAAATCTCTTATAAAAATAAAAAATAATAAGTGAATTTTTTTAATTTATTTGCTAAAAAATAAGTAATAAGAATTGCTAAATATTAAAATATACATAAATAATAATAATTCAACCAAACATAGTATAATTGTTTTAAAACTATTACATAGTTCTTTTCTTTTTTAAAGCACTTTTTAATATCCGTATATTTTAATTATGTGTTTTATTTTTAAAATGAAAAAAGTAAAATACTTTTATATATATTGTTTAAGATGGAACTAAATTTCTCAAACTTCTAATTAATAAAATTGGAACAACATTATGCTTTGAAAATCAATAATAATATCAATTAAGTTAATACTTAGGTAATAAATAATTTTATTTTCAATATATGTAATTATTAAGGGGAGTTGAGTTTTGGACCTTCAATAGAAGGTATTATCTCACTCCGAGTTTTGGACCTCACTTGGAGAGCGCTTCGGTTGATAATTGATATAGATACGATTTGCAAGCTCATTGAAGAGGTATCAGTATAGTTATGAAAAGTGCACTTGGTTGGTATAGGGTATGCTAAGGTAAAGCATATGAGACACTGATTGATGGTTCAATCCTGGCATCCGCGTTTTCTATAATTAATTTCTAACATATTGATATATTTCATGTAAATTTACAGTTTGTATCTACACTAATTATCAACCGATACACTTCTCTAAATAGAAAATAAAACCTCTGAATAAGATAATACCTTACATTGAAGATTCGAGTCCGACCTCCCCAAACCGTAAATCATATATCATTTTATTAGCTGCATTCATAAAATCAAAGACTGCACTCATCAAATGAGATATATATTTTTCGTAAAAAAATAATTTTATTAGCAGCATAAGAAAGTAGAGCTAGAAATGTTTCAAAACAAATAATAAATACACAAGTTAATGGTAGATTAATTCAATTAATGAAATTTAGAAAATATAAAATATAAAATTAATCAAATTATTTATATAACTAATTTAAATTTACTTTATATTACTTTAAAAAATTACTTGCATTTTTTATCAAGAAGAAATTTATTTCCTAAATGTTTTAAAAAAGGGGTATTTACTATTGACTGTATTTCTACATGGTGTAAAACATACAACAACCGGAAGCAATTAGAAAACAGGAGTAAAAGAGATAAACAGGAAGGAAACATGGTTGGTATTCATTTTCCACAAAAAAAAAAAAAGAAAAGAAAAGAAAAAGATTTTAGCTTTAATTTCCAGCTTGCTTCAAGCTTATGCTTTTTCAAGTCAAGAAAGGGAAAGACAGGTGCCCAGCATTGCCTTACCTGCTCCAGCTGCTTCTTGGACTGAACCAAGACAAGGGTCATTAATGTCTCTTTCTCCTGCTCTGGCTCATCTTTCTTTACCCTCTTCATCAACCATCAAAGCTTATTTGAAAGCTCTTCTTATGGATATCTAACCCTGTTTGTAAGTTATAATTTTGCACAGTGAAAACCCCATCATTTGACAACTTAATATGCTCTTTACATTTCCATTTTATTTCCAGAATGGTTGTATAATTTGCACAGTGAAATAAATCAAGCTTGTAGTTGGACACTCCTTTGGTATTTAGACAGTTTAGCTTGCTTTCTCTTCAAACTTTCTTGTATTTGTTTACAGAATTGAAGACTTCATGCAACTAGGCAGAAAAACTGTTTTCTCACTGTTACAATTCTATCTTGTGGGATATATAACCAAAAACCTAAAGAAACTTTTTTTCTTCCTTTTTTGGTTAGTTTTTGGTAGATTTTTTCCTTTAGCTCTAACCAGTATTTCTTGTAGCTTGAGCAAAAGCTTCAACTTTTTAGAATCTTTGCCTGATATTTTGAATACTACATAGCAAACTTGGCGCTGATCAACTTGTATTTACAGGAATTATGGGTTTGTTCAAAGTTAGAACCTTGTGTTTCGGTCTACTTTTGGCCTTCAAAATCTGTATTGCTGCAGATCAACTTGTTGGCCGGTTATATCCAGGATTCCAAGCATCTCAGATGCAATGGGTGGAACATGATGGCAAGTTCCTCTTATCCAAAAATAAAATATTTGGTTTTGGCTTCTATACTGCCTTGGATGCTCAAAGTTTTTTCTTGGTTATCATTCATCTTCAAGCTTCCCAAGTTGTTTGGACTGCTAATAGAGGAGGCTTGTTGGTAGAAAAATCTGATAAGTTTGTATTTGATAGCAATGGAAATGTATACTTGGAAAGAGGAGATAGGTTTGCTTGGGCCACAAACACTACCGGAGAAAGGGCGACATCTCTGGAATTGCTGGATTCAGGCAACTTGGTACTTCTTGGGGACAATGGAAGAACTCTTTGGCAGAGTTTTAGCCATCCCACTGATACCCTTTTATCTGGCCAGGATTTTGTGGAAGGAATGAGACTCAAAAGTTTTCCCAGAAGGAAAAAGAGTGATTATCTTGAATTTGAGTCTGGGGATTTGGTCTTATACACAGGGTTTCAGATTCCGCAAACTTATTGGTCTTTGTTGCACGAAATCAAGACAACCGGTAAGAATTTTACTGGCACAGTTTATTCTGCAATTTTAGTATTCAACTCATGGAACTTTTATGATCACAATAAAGTGTTGATATGGCAGTTCAACTTCTCTCAGAATTCTGATATGAATGTCACATGGGCTGCCAAATTAGGATCAGATGGAGCAATTGTGTTCTATAATCTTCATCAGGGAAGAAGAGTAATTGCTGAGGCAAAAAAGATACCCCAAAACCCCTGCAACATTCCCGAGACTTGTCCCCCATTTATGGTGTGCTATTTTGACACTGTGTGTCAATGTCCTAAACAACTTCTTGCGCAAACCGATTGCAGTCCACCAATAACCTCCACCTGTAATTCAGCAGATCTACTCTATGTTGGTGAGATGCTCGATTATTCTGTGCTTGAGTTTGTCAAACCCTATATGAACACCGACATAAATGCTTGCAAGAAAGCCTGCATGGGAACCTGCTCTTGTTCTGCATTATTCTTTGAAAACAGCACAGGGAATTGCTTTTTATTTGATCAAATTGGAGGTCTGAAGCGTGCTGAGGTGGGTTCTAGTGGTTTTGTTTCATTTTTGAAGGTCTCAAGGAATGAAAGTGGCTGGCAAAATCATGCTAAAGGAAGCACAAATGAAGCTAAGCATATTATATTTCTTGTGATAATAGTAACAGCAACGATTCTGGTTATTGCTGGTCTACTTTATGTAGGATTCTATTATTACCGGAGACAGAAGAGATTGCTTGAATATCCTACAGAAAACTCGGAGGACGATACTTTCCTGGACAGTTTTTCAGGGATGCCTGTTCGTTACACTTATCGTGAACTTTGTAAGGCAACTAAAAACTTCTCTATAAAGATTGGCCAAGGAGGATTTGGCTCAGTCTACCAAGGTGAGATGCCAGATGGCACCCAATTGGCTGTTAAAAAATTGGAGAGCATAGGACAAGGAAAGAAGGAGTTCAGAGCTGAAGTTAGAATCATTGGAAGTATCCATCATGTGCACCTGGTCAAGCTCAAAGGCTTCTGCTCTGAGGGTGTTCATCGGCTTCTTGTCTACGAGTTCATGGGCAAAAGATCTCTAGATAAATGGATATTCAAGAACAAAGAAGAAAGTAGCATTTTGGATTGGAATACAAGATTCAATATTGCAATGGGTACAGCAAAGGGATTGGCTTATCTGCACGAGGAATGTGAATTCAAGATTGTGCACTGTGACATAAAACCTGAAAATGTTCTTCTTGATGATAATTTCAATGCCAAAGTTTCAGATTTTGGCTTGGCTAAGCTTATGAGCCGTGAAGAAAGCCTGGTATACACAACCCTGAGAGGTACAAGGGGATACCTTGCACCAGAATGGATTACCAACAACCCTATATCAGAGAAAAGTGATGTATACAGCTATGGTATGGTCTTGCTTGAGATAATTGGGGGTAGGAAGAGTTATGATCCGGGAGAAACTCCCGAGAAAGCTCATTTACCTTCTTTTGCCTTCAAGATGTTGGAAAAAGGAAATCTGAAAGAAATCCTTGATCCTAAGCTAGTCATTGATGAAAATGATGAAAGTATTGTTTCTGCTATAAAAGTAGCGCTTTGGTGCATACAAGAAGAAATGCGTTTAAGACCACCAATGACTAAAGTGGTTCAGATGCTTGAAGGTCTGTGTGATGTACCTCAGCCCCCAATGTCTTTGGGCCCAGGTGCTAGGGCTTACTCAGGCTTCCTTAGATGGAGCGGTAACGAGGGGACATCATCAGGACTAACAGAGTACAATAGTGATGCACTGTTGTCTGACATTAGACTATCAGGTCCAAGGTGATTCAAGCCATTTGTTTTAGGTGGATAATGGTATATTTATCTACGAAGTACAAAGATTTGTAAGCGTAAATTTTTGCAGTATGCATGGTTTATATGATTTCATTTATGGTGTAAAAGTTCTCACCAGTATGTCCTGGTTTGTATGATTTTTGGCTCCAGTTCATCAATTAGTGGCCTTTAAAAGGTACATTTTTGTAGTTAAAGCTAGTCATTGGTTGTGTGTTCGTCTTTATAACCTTGTTTACATTAAGTAAAGATCCAGCCAACAGATGAGATACGTGTAAAGATTGAATGGGGCCTCCTGGTGTAGTACAGGAAAATGAAATATTTAGGGTATGAAAAGCCTATGATTCAGTTCCCTTCTGTCTCTAGTTTTAATGCAAAATAAGTAAAGGAGGTTGCAGCTGAAAAAGCATCCAGGATGATGGTGTCATCCAACCAACTCCTGTTTTTGTCATAAGCAGGTTACTTTTCTCCCAAGAATGAGTTTTGATCGGACCCCACTAACCTACCCTCAAGGGGGAGAGGGGAACCAGTTCTACTAGATATCATGTGAGACGATGTAAATCAATAATGGCCATCTCAGAAGAATCTACATCATTTATTTATTAAGCATGTTTATGCTATGGTTTTGATGGATTGAGCGGACAGCTATATGGACTTACGTCTCTTTCTGTTTTGAAAAGTATGAAGTTACAGTAATGGACATAAAGTAGGTAGTGGTATTCAACATTAAGTCCAAATTGTGGGGCTATTTTATTAATCTAACTTAAAAAATTTCGATACTTATAAAAATAATTCAGGTTTAAAAATAATTATTAAAATTACTTGAAATAATCAGTAGACTAGGGTTTTGAGAATCTAATGGCCAGCACTATTTAATGTTGTGGCCTCATGATTGCCTGATGATTGTGTCAGACTTTAAAAAATTAATTTTTTTTAACTTTGGGAACCCAATAGCCTGCACCAGATTATTTTTTTTAAAATCGTATCATACTGATATATAAAAAATCAGTATTTAAAAAAAAAATTAGTGCAGACCAGTAGATGGCCGGCACCAGGTACCTTTTTCATGTCCCAATGTAATTTTTTTTTACTTTGGTACACTAATGGTTGGCACCAGTTAAATTAAAAAAAAAAATTTGGGTGCTAGCCATGTAATGGTCGGCACCAGAAATGTAAAAAAAAAAAAAACTAATTTGGGTGCTAGCAAGTAGATGGCCTGCACCAAGTTTTTTTTTGTCTCAATGCAATTTTTTTTACTTTGCTACACTGATGGCCGGCACCACAGATGAAAAAAAAAAACATTTTGGGTGTTGGCCATGTAATGGCCGGCACCAAGTACAAATTTGGCTCACTATGCAAATTTTTTTTTGAAACACTGATGGTCAGCACCAATGTATTTTTAGAAAAAAAAATTGGTGTTGGCCATGTGATGGCTAGCACCAGAGATATAAAAAAATTACATTAAAAAAAAAGATAATTTAAATGAAATAAGAAAAAAAATTAAATTTACATGTAATAAAATAATTTAAATGAAATGAAAAAAACTAAATTAAAATGGGAAGATAGATAATTTAAATGAAATGAGAAAAAATTTAAATTTAAATTTAAATGAAATAAGGAAAAAATTAAATTAAAATGGAAAGAAAGATAACTTAAACTTAAAATGTTACTAGTTGTGATTACTATGAAAAAAAAACTTGTATATTAGGAAAAAAATAAAGTTAAATAAAAAAAATTAATGAAATAAAATGTTAAATGAAATATGAATATCAAATGGAATGTAATTTGTAATGAATATGAAATGAAATGAAATGAAATGAAATGAAATGATGATTATGAAATGGAATAAAAGTTTAAATGAAAATAAAAATTGAAATGGTAAATAAATAAATTTAAATAAAAAATACAAATTTAAATGAAATGAAATGGAAATGAAAAAAAAAAAAAGTTGAAATGATAGGGCTGTGCCTCTGTCAGGCCTACGTCACTGACCAAGGCCAATTTGGCAGGCAATGGGATGGCATTTAACACAATTTTTTTTCTTCCAATTTTGCCCTTGCTCAACCACTATGGTCCCCCACTATAAATTAGCTATTTCAACTTATAATTGCCGACCACCGCCGACCGCCGACCGATGACCACCGATCACCTTCAAACACCTTCGATAACTGTCGTTCACCATCAACCATCGCCGACCACTGCCGATCACTCCATGGATCCTAATCCTAATATAATTTTAAATGACAACAACCACATTGCAACCTATTTGCATAAGATAAACTAGAAGAAAAATGTCTCATTTAATTTTAAATATTCATTAAATTTAAAAAAAAAACATTTTAAGAAATTAATACACGAAAATATAAAAAATGAAACCTTAAATCCTAAACAACTACATTAAATTTACATATATAAAAAAATACAAACATTCTAAAAAAATAATACAATTACTTTGAATAGTAGTTTCTTCACAATTAATCGTCTTTTGCTTGAACCAAGTCTACATTGCATCAGTACAGGATAACTGGATAGCTAAAATGGTCAGCAAAATTAAAAAGAAACAGAATACCAGCTGCATAAACCAAGGAAAAATTAATCGTTTTTTGCTTGAATCATGTCTACATTACATGGCCAGCACCCAAAAAAATTTTTTTTTTACATCTCTAGTGCTGGCTATTGTATGGCCAGTACCCTTTTTTTTTTTTAACATCTCTAGTGCCGGCCATTACATGGTCAGCATCCAAATATATATATATTTTTAAAAATTTAACTGATGTCAGCCATCAGTGTACCAAAGTAAAAAAAATCACATTAGGACACGATAAAGGTCTCTGGTGCTGGCCATCTACTGGCCAGTACTATTTTTTTTTTTTTTTACATCTCTAGTGCCTGCCATTACATGGCCAGAACCAATTTTTTTTAAATACTGGTATTTTTATATACCAGTATGATATGATTTAAAAAAAAATACTCTGGTGCTGACCATTGGGTTTCCAAAGTAAAAAAAAATCAATTTTTTAAAGCCTGATACAATCATCAGGCAATCATGGGGCCAAAACACTAGATAGTGCCAGCCATTGGGTTCTCCAAACTCCAATCTACTGTTTATTTCAGGTCATTTTGGTGATTATTTTTGAACTTGAGTTATTTTTATAAATACCGAAATTTTTTGGGTTAGATTGGTAAAATAGCCAAATTGTGGAGGAGGTATATGGCTGTGCTGAGTTTGATTGTCTACTCTCGTCAACACGAGACTGCTGATGAACTTGAAGACTACATGTTAAGGTTTTAGCTGTGCATAAGTTACCGATTCTAAGGGTCAAATTACAGGCATGATAACTTTATGAAAAAACCATTTTGATTTTTTATTTAATTTTTATTTTTTAACTTAATTTTCGTTATTTATCAAATCATCTCAAAATAAATAAAAAATTAACATTTGTTAACTTTGACAATTAATTAAAATTTTAAAAATTAAAAATATATATTTATATTTTTAAGATAATTTTTAATATTTTTAATATTTGTAAAATATTAATTGCTAATATAGTAATTTATGTGTATGCCACGTCAGCAAAGTTAACAAACATTAACTTTTCTATTAATTTTGAGATGATTTAACAAACAAAATAAATTTAAAAGAGGTAAAAATTTAAACGGAGAGCTAAAATGACCTTTTCTTGAAAAATTGGAGGGTCACATAAATAATATGTTATATAGATTTAATAATAACTAATAACTAATTAAAAGTTATTTTGAAGTTACATTTATTACGCATGCCAATATATAATGACAAATGCAAATCAGAAGAGATAAATGAAGCTAACAAGATTGAAATAATATTCATATTTATATTATTAAAATAGTCATATTTTATTATATCAAGTGTTTATTATTAATTATTTATAAATTATAATATATATTTATTACTAAAATATTAATATAATTTTTCAATAATATATTAAAATACTAGTTAAAATTTAAAATTATTATTAATGATAAATTTTATTTTTGAAATAAATTTGTATTATTAAATAATTTTATTAAAACAATAAATCATATTAATTATAATAATTGAATATATGATTAAATATAAATATGTTTGTTTAATAATATTAAAAATTAAAATATTTATGTTTTGTATTTGAATATTTTTAATATTTTTAAAAAATTAAAATTAAAAACTTATTATTAATATAATAAAATTTAACTTTACTCAAGTTAATTTTCATATAAAAATCAAGTTACTTATAAGAACCTCCTTTTAAAAAATAACGAAGTTAATTTCACAAAAAAGGAAACTTATTTTTATCAGTAAACTATTTTCTATTAATATTTTTTTTAAAAAAATGAAAATATAAAAGAATATTTTCCATAAAATAAATACTCTTACTGTTTCAAAATAATAGTCACCCTTTGTTGTAAATCGTTGAACTCAAATAGTACATTAAGAAAGGGGATGAGTTATTCTTTAAAATGAACTTGGATCATGGTCATGGGCTTAATGGGCAATGCCTTATCCAATAACTGGAGTTTTTTGGGAAAAAAAATTAGAAATTATTTTAAGAAATCAAAAGGTTAAAATATGGAATCAAAATATTTTTAAATATAAAAAAAAGAAATTAAAATTACTAGTACCTTTTTTAAAATATTTAAAATAATTGTTAAAAAATGTCGAAAATTTAAATTATTTAAATTACTTTTTTTTTTAAATATGATATCTTTATTCTTAAAAAGTTATTTTTATTCTTATAATTTTTTTTTTATTACCTCCTAAAAACTCTTTCAATAATGCATCAAATAATGATCTTATATATAATTTCGTTCCCATGCATGGATAAAAGACTGTCAGCCATTAACTTTAACCAAGCATTTTGGTTAAGATACTTTGTAAGTTGAAAGGCAAATAGAAGCCACAAATCTCAACCATGGAAAACCAGCTATTTTTTCCCTGATAATACTCCCAAATCACGTTGTGGACATCATATTGCCACTTCACCATGTTTTCACTTCCATAACTTCTAATATCTCTGCCCATTTCTGATTACTGAAGAAAATTTAAGCATCTTTTTGCCTACACAATATGAAGTGGAATATAAACCTGCTTCCATATATAGCTAGTCCATTTAGTGCCAACTAAGTTGAATCCATCTTTTACATAGACTAAAATGGAAGCTAATTCTCCAAGTTCAGTCACACAAAGCCAAGCTTTACCTTCTTTGATGAAGCTACTACAGAAATTGGGCCTTATTGATGCTCAAAATCATCAACTAATTAGCAGCGATACTATAATATTATACAAGAGAACAATATTTTTAAAGAAAAACCCAGTTAGAAACATGCAGCATTCTTTTACATTACATACCTATCTAATATGGCCATTTTATCAAATATTGGATACCTGCCATTCCGACAGACATTTAAACTTACACTATCATGGCCTGAGAACCACCAAAGTTGAATATATAAGACCTCTCCCAAATTCACACCAATATACATACCACGAAAGACTCAAATGTCACAGTTCATGACCTTGGTTGTTAGTGATTTATCAGGTTAACATAGACAAAGTGCAGGAATTGAAAAAGAATAATACAATCTGTTAAGAGGCTTTAATATACAAAATCACTGCAAAAACATAGGTTATCAATCTTTGTATCATAAAGCGAACCCACACCCTTGTTAAGAAATGCCCTTATGTCATAATTCATGACCTCGTTCGCTAATCAATAATCCAACAAATAGAAGAAATAAAACCTCAATCATAATCTAATTGGCTAGCATCTAAACCATGCACTGAAGGGAACAAGTAGTGATAAACATGCAATTCATGCATTCAAAACGTAGCCGACTGGCAGTATCAAATTACTCTAATGATATCTAATTAGGTACTAGATAAAAAAGAGTACCTATGAATGTAGGCAACAAAAAAAGCAAGTTAAAGGTGTGTTGTGACACCATAGAGTAATTGCAAGAAAGTGTTATTACTAGAGTAGTAATTACACCCTCTTGTAATTACAAAGAATTACAATTCTCTATATGTGTTTTGGCTAGTAGAGTATAACTACATCTTAAAGAAATAAACAAGCTAAAGAAGTATGAAAGTCATCAAGACTAATTACTTGCATAATTCCTCCAATTCTCTCACTAATTACAATAATTACCTATACATGCCAAACATAGGTAATTAGAAATGATTACATTGTGTGGCATCTCACTTTTATCTACCTCTCAGAAGGTAAATGAAAAACCTTGAAATTTGATTCCATAAGATGTTATAAGAATATGTTTCCCTAATATAACAAAAGCTAAATGGAAAGGAAAGAAAACAAAGTACAAGTTCTTTACCTATATTTTAATTTTCTTCGAGTATTTCTAGTGCTAATCTATCTTAGTCTGATATTTATATACAGAACCAAATTTCTTACTAGGTTATCTTCTAAATCGAGATCCTTTGTTAGGTTTACCAGTATTCCTCCCATCCCATGAAGAAGACCAGAAAAACAGAGACATCCAGAAAAGAACAGCAAAGAAGATCCGTGCACGATCCTGAAATCTAGACAACTTTCCCTCTAACCCTGTTCCACAGACAAAAGGATCATAAGAATACCAGAACTGGTTGCCTTCAAAGCAGTTTCAATGGAATCTTGACTTCAAATACAACAAGCAAACAAGAAAGAGTCAAATTTAGCTAATTATATGCAATGAAAAAAATATGGGTCTTTTAATACCGCCCTTTGGTCACATTACATTGTCACGACAGATATTTCTGATCTTTATTACCAAAAATCACCATCTCCATAGCAACTTTCAAATTGGTACACACATTTGTGATCCCATTAACATATAATTTATTATAAAAATCTTCGAATAAAAGAAACAAATCACAAGCTTCAAATTTTACTTATGAGAACACAAAACTATATAAAAATTCCCAAAAGAAAAGTTTTACATTCAATAAATCGTATTTCGTTCCTACTAAGGAAACAAAGAAGACTGCCCTATCGAATTGTGAATTGGTTCTAGTTTTCAATCCTCGAACCAGACCAATCCGCATTCCAAGTAACATTGGTTCTAAACAGTTGCTTTTACTCTTATGATGCATTAACGGGTGATATCTAAAATTAAGCACCAGCTCTTGTTAAAAAATACACTACTAATCTACTATATTCACTTGGGTGTTAATTATGGAAAACAGTAACAAACAAAACACTCATCCACTTTTGAAGAGCCAGAAATGTTACTGGTAATCTAAAATTTTCTTTTCCTTTTTTGATTCTTAATCCAGAAAAAAGAAAATAAAGAGAGAAAGCAAATATTAATTGCTACACTAAGCTTCTGAACTTACAACTAACATATTTGCAATTTCAAGACTAAATTTTAAAGGAAAAAGAAAAGAAAACAACTTGACAACTAGAAAGAAAAGACAATACATGAGCGGAAAATATCCAAAGTCTAAAATTTCCATAATTATTCACACACGCAAGAAAAAATCAAAGAAATTAATCCAAATCCAACTCCAATCGCATGAACACACAATCAGCAAAAGTTAAAAAAAGAAAAAAGAAAAGAGAGAAAAAGGTGGAAACCTGGGGGGTCAGAGTCAGGCGGAGAAGGTGGAGGGGAGCCGGCAGAGAGACAACGTGGACGGCGGGTAGGGGAAAAGGAACGGAGGCGGACGGGGAGGGAGGGAGAGAGGGGATGAAACCTGGGGGGAAAGATCAAAGATTTGGAAAAGGAATAAGAGTGGTGGGGTGAAGGTGCGAAAGGGGTGAGCATTTCCATTTTTCTGGTATCCATGCAACCAACTCACTTAAAACTCCCCAAATTATCGTTTATATAGTAGTGGGCTTTGACTATATGGCTAATTTCACTTTTCTCATCTGAAATTGGGCCTACCAATTTGGTACTCTCGTTTTTGTGGGAGTTTTAATTTTTAAAGTAATTTTTTTATAGTCAATAAAGTTTTAAATTAAAGGAGGGGTTGATTTGATTCAATTAAATGGCTCACAAGATTTTAGATCGTGAGTGAAAATTTACATAAACACACAATATATATATATATATATATATATATATATATATATTTAACAATATGACACAATTTTAATTCCATTAATATCAATATTATTACAAAAATATGAATTCAAATATACTATATCTGTTTATCCATTTATTTAAAAATTGGAACAGGATTATGCTTAGTTTTATAGACTTGTTGAAATCTTCTTTGTAAAAGATCTAATTAGGCAATATTTTTATTTAAATTATAATGTATTTATTCCATCTAATCATTCATATCTTAATTCATATATATATATATATATGGTAATATTGGATTAACATAAGAAATTTATAATCTTTTCACAATTTGAAAAATGGAATTGATTTATTAATTTTTAATTAAAATTTGATATCATCAATAATTTATTTGAATTTAAGTTATTCAAATCTTAAATTCATTAATGAAATCTTGGTTTAAAGAAAACTTTGAATTTTTAGAAATTTTAAAATTTCAAGTTCAAGTTATGTATACATAAATCGTATGTGAGTAAATTAATTTGAGTTAAATTAGTTTCATCCATGTAAAGCTTCAATAATTTATTTAAATTTATTTGTATTCAAGTAATTCAATCTTCATTTCACCATTAAGGCCCTGATTTAATTATAGTTGTTTATAGAAGGACACATAATTAGCAACTCAAACAATGTTGACCTTCACGTTGACTCAGCCTAAAAAGAAGTTTAGTTGGACTATTTGCCAGGATCAAAGGAGTACCAACCCTTCATTCCCTTCAAAAAGGCCACGTACCCGCTTTAAGGATGAACATTCTTTTAAGTGTAAACACACCTTCAAGACAATGAGGGACCTACTTGAGCATAACAACCTTCTATTAATTGAATAACATATTTAGTACATGCTTTAGTACATTTGAATAACATATTTAGTACATACTGTTTAGAACATGCTTTATACAAAGAAGAATAGCAGCAACTACTACTAACAGATTCTAAACAGACTAACTTCTAAGCAAACTAACTACTCTAGTTTCTCTAATATTCACCCATCTCCCACGTCTTGTAACACCAAGTTTTCTCCGCAATTGAAAAAAAATGTGGAGGATACAGCTTGATAAGTATGTCAGCAACTTGATCAAGCGTTGGAACTTCACCTACAACAAGTCTCCCCTAAGCAACTTTCTCACAAATAAAGAACAAATCAAGCTCAATGTGTTTGAATTTTGAATAAAGAACTGGGTTGGCTAAAACCGCAACGATATTTGAATTGTTACACCAAATAACAGATTTTTCGTTCGAAACCATGCGAAGCTCACTCAACAATAACTCAAGCCATGTAAGATCAGCAGTAGCAGCAATACTCCTATATTCGGCCTTTGTTATCATCGAGACTCAACTTGCTATTTTTTGGAACACCAAGAGACAGGATTACCATAAAAAAAACACAATACCCAGTTGTGGATCGACGATAATCAAAATCAAGACCCCAATTCGCATCAGCATATACAACCAAAGATAACTTGTCAAATCAATAATGTCATAAAGATAATGTAAAATTCATTTAACTGCAACATAATGAACATCAGTTGGGGCATGCATGAACTGAAAAATGCGATTGACAACATAAGCAATGCCAGGATGAGTGAGAACCACATATTGTAATGCCCCAGCAATGCTTTGATACTCATACAAATTTTCAAGTGATCCTCCCATATGTTTAGACAACTAACAAGAACTAACCATAGGCATAGAACCTCATTTTGCATTCTCTTTACGGTATCGCTCTAATAAATTAAGCACATACTTTCGCTGACTTAGATGTAGCCACCACTATCGAGATGAACAACTTTAGTGCCTAAGAAATAATGAAGAAGTCTTATATCTTTGAGTGAAAACTTAATATGCAACATACTAACAAACTCATCAATTTTTGTATCTGAGTTACCAGTAATGATTATATCATCCACATAAACCAATACATACATACGACATATGTCGATAACCCGAACAAATAAAGAAGCATCAGATTTAAAAAACGCAAACCCGGTGGAAATAAGAAATGTCTTCAACTTGTCAAACCACTCTCTTAGAGCCTAACATAACCCATACAAAACTTTATTCAAACAACAAACAAGTTGCTGACCATTAGCATCTTTTTGAACATAATCGAGAGGTTGTTACATGTATATCTCTTCAATTAAAACACCATTAAGAAAAGCGTTGTTCACATCCACTTAACGCAAGTACTAGCTATTTGTAACAACAACAGAAAGAATAGTACGAATCGTAGTCGGTTTAACCATTGGACTAAATGTTTCCCAAAAATTACAGCCAGGAACTTGATAACACCCTTTTCCAACTAATCTCTCCTTTCGTCTAGCCACAGTACCATCAGGATTACATTTCACCTTAAATATCCACTTACAACCAATAGCTTTGAGACCCGAAGGTAATAGAACTAAAGTCCAAGTATTGTTGCAGATCAAGACATCATATTCCTTATGAGCAACTTTCCTGCATCCATTACTAACAAAGGCCTCTTTAATATTGTGAGATTCACTTTCATCAAGCTCAACAGTTAAGACCTTTGGTTTAAAAACACCTTCTATCGACCAGGTAACCATAGGATGAGTATTGATGGGAGGAACCAGCAGCAATGAAAGAATAGCATCATCATGAATAACAAGAGTTGGAACTCCAGGTGTAGGTGAACACGAACTAAACCCATCATCATGTGCAATATCACCAATATTTGTAAACGGACTAGTAGCCAAAGAAGAAGAAGCAAGAGAACACCCTGATGACTGATTAAGACGTGTAACAGGAGATGCTAAAACTTGAGTACCTAAATGAAATGATGAGATACTATGCAACCTGGGCATAGAACGAGGGTATACCACAGGAACACATGTGGTAACACGATCCAAATCCAAAGGCGAACAACTAGCACTAGTTGCCAGTACAAACAAAAATCGATTCTGTTAGCTCGATAATTCAATTCGAAATCACCAAGAAGGGAGGTGAATTGGCCTCTTAAAAATTTTTGGTTGCCAAGAAAAGCATAAAGACAATGAAAACTTTAATTTATAGTGGTTCGGCCCTAATTACCTACCCCATTACCTTAGCTTTCAACAACTAAGGATTTTCCCAAATTCACTAATTTAATAACCTTGGAAGACAAGGTTTAACCTTACAATCTCCTTTAAAATTTCTACCCAAAATCTTAAGATTGCAACTCTTTTAAGGTTTCTACCCAAACCTTAAGACTCAACCCTCTCAAAGAGTAAATACAAATAGTAAATTAAGAAGTAATCCTTACAAGATTAAAATGTTTTCCAATTAAGCACAAATAAACAAGAACACACTTGAGCTAAAGAATAACAATGAAGGCTCACAAGTGTATACAAGAAAAGTATGAAAGGATTAAGCACTAAGGTTGTATTGATTGATCTTTTGGTTTGATTATCTCTTTTATACCCTCTAATTCATTTCCAACCATTGTGGTTGTTGGAAACATGAATAGAGTCGTTGGGATGAAAATATCAAATCATTAAATTTACCTGCTATCATTAAATTTAATATTTGATTCAATGATCGTTAAAGTTAGTTTACAATGATACCAAATACAATTTATCAATACCTGGTAAAAGGTATCGATACTTTTTGAAAAGGTATTGATATTTTGAAAACTATTGATACTTGATACTTTTTGGCTTGGAGCAATACTGACTTATTTTAAAATAGTTTTAACTTGATTGAAAATATTTACCTCAATTGAAACCATTTTAACTTGATTTTATCATTTTTGCTAAATTTGTTCAACTTTAAAATAGTATCGATACTTTTTGAAAAGGTATTGATATTTTGAAAACTATTGATACTTGATACTTTTTGGCTTGGAGCAATACTGACTTATTTTAAAATAGTTTTAACTTGATTGAAAATATTTACCTCAATTGAAACCATTTTAACTTGATTTTATCATTTTTGCTAAATTTGTTCAACTTTAAATTTTATTCAAAAACATTTTAATTTGTTATATCAAAACATATTATTAAATAAAGTTAGGTATAATAGATTCTCATCGAACACCAAATGACACGAAATAAACACCTAGCCATCAGTAGCAAGACATTGATAACCCTTGTGCTGTGGACTCTATCCAAGAAATGTGCACAGATGAGATTGAAACTCCAACTTGTGATGATTGAATAGTCATAAGTACGGGTAACAACAACACCCAAACACCCGAAGATAAGTGTAATAAGGATTAATACCATGAAGAACCAACTAAGGCGACTGATTTTTGAGAATCAGAATAGTTAAGCAGTTAATCAAAACAATACAAGAAAAAACATACCCCTAATACTTCATTGGCAAGTGAGCCAGAGCAAGTAATGTAAAACTAACCTCAACTACATGATGGTGCTTTCGTTCAACAATATCATTATTCTCTGACGTGTGCAAACAAGTGACGCGATAAATGATACCATGTTGAGCAAGATAAGAAGTGAAAGGTTGAAATTCACCACCCCAGTCACTCTGAAATTGGTTGATTTCTTTATGAAATTGCACCTTAACAAACTTCTAAAAATACATAAAGCAATCAATAGCTTGAGATTTCTTTTTAAAAAGATACAACCAAGTAAACTGACTGTGCACATCCACAAATGTAACATAATACCAATTCGACTCAGAATACACAGGAGTCAGTCCCCATAAATCAGAAACCACAAGATCAAATGGAATTATTGTAAACGGTAATAGAAACTGAAAATGGAAGCTTATGAGACTTCATTTGGTGACACGTAAAACAAACATGTTGCATATTATTAGTAACAGAAACATTACAAAATTTTAAGGTAAACCTTAAGATCCGAGATGACGGATGCCCAAGTCACCGATGCCACAACTCAAATGTAGTACAAACAATAGAAGAGTTATGACTATTCACTAACTTGGTGTTATTCAAGCACAAGTCTGGATCACGAATGGACTCCGAAGCAGAAAAGGAAAATATCAGAGAAAATTTATACAACCTGTCATGTGTGCGGCCTTGAAGCAATATTTCATTGGTCTGAATATCCTTTACAAGACAATGAAAATGATGAAACTCGAAAAATACATTCATCAAATGCAATCGTTTGGTTGAAGTAGATATAGTACTATGACCTAAATATGCAATATTAGCACGGGTACCATCTCCCATGAGTAAGGGTGCCATACTTGAGTATTCACTAGTACCATATAGCAAAAAAAAAATCATTACAGATATAATTTGTTGCCCCAGAATCAGGATATCAAGTTGTGACTTCGATGAGCTTGTTGCTATTCAAAAAAGAATGAATAAAAATATGTTGGGTTAAACCAGATTCTAACAAACCATGAGAACCAGCAGGCTGCCCATGAGAATTAATTGAAGACCCAAGTGGAATTTGAGATGGGCCATAAACATTCGAATAAGACGGGCTCACGTGAGTAGCTACCGAATTTGAAAATCTACATGAGCCCATGGAAGGAGCTGTTGCCCATATGACAATAGTGAGTACAGAGACATGATTGGTCTGCATCATAGGCCTGGTATTAACCAATGAGCCATGTGACATAGGCATCGGTGGTGGGCTATGTGAACAACAGATTGCATCATTAGGGTTATACCCAAAGCTAAACCCTTTCTCTATTAGCAGAGAGTCACCAAGCGACGGATCAAACCAGTAATAGCATTTTTTAGCAACATGTCCTAGCCGACCACACAGTTGACACTGTGGACAACCACGACCACCCTGACCTTGACCACAGTGTGAAAAATCTGACAAACGAGACTCAATCAAGGAATTTTGTTCTACCAGAGAAGACCTAAACGGAGCAGACTGTTGAACCAGATTCGCTTGAATCGGAACCTCAATTACAAATTGTTTCTGTCGACTCTCATACTCAAAAAGCATGCTAGTGAGACAATCCAACGGAAGAGGTTTAAAAATATATTAGGCAAATGTCAGGACTGAGTCAAACTCCGTCAAAAGACCAGCAAAGATTATGCTCACTTGTCCTTCATCAGGAACATCATGACGGGAAGCACTCAAAAGATCACAAGTGGCCTTGATTTTGGCCAAATATTCCTTCACAGTCATGTGGCCTTTCTTTAGAGAATGCAACGAATGCCTTAAGCGAGACACCTTGGTGTTCGACACCACCGCAAACTAGAGACAAGCCTTGCTCTAAACAGCATGAATCGTGGTAGTGCCTGTCAAGTAAGGTAAGACATCAGTACTGGCAGTAAATCACAACCAAAAAGCCAACAATTTATCTTGCTGATGATGAGTAGCAAAATCAAGATTCGAAACCAACTTCCCTTCTTTATCAGGAACAACCGGAGAAGGAGTGGCCATTGTGCCGATGATAAAGTTGGTTAGCCCATAACCATCAACAATAAGACTAACCTGAGGCTTCCACTGAACAAATGTGCTTTCTTGAATCTTTATTGTATCATGACAAGGAAATGAGTGAATAACTCGAAATGCAACGCCTCCCTCCAAGAAACAAGAAGTCAAAAATCGCTGAATAGGGATTGGAACGTCAGGATCCTCTCCATCTGTAGAAACGTGTTGAGTAGTTTCCATCAAACAACCAAATATTTACTTCCCAAGAACTTAGCTCTTGATACCAAGAAAAAAATGTACCAAAAACAACAATGAATATAGAACAAAAGAGAGACTAGATCTGATTTATCATTCAAGAATAGAGAGAAAACCTTACTTCTCAAACTGTGAATAACATGCTCTATACAGGGAAGGATAACAACAACTGCCGCTAACAGCTATACTAACAAATTCTAAACAGGCTAACTTTTAAACAAACTAACTACTCCAAATGACTCTTAGTTACTTTGGTACACTTTGATACTCAAAAATGATAAAATTTTAATTTAATCTTTTAAAAATTATAAATTATTAAAATGATGAAATTACATTTTTACTATCATAAAATTATATAATTTAATTTCGCACTCTCAACAAATTATGTGCGGATTCACTTTCCATATTTATTTTTATTATAATCTCATCGTGCGTGAATTATGTCCAGACTTATTTGATCTAAATTTGAAACTATTCTAATTATTAAATAGTTGTAATGCTCGATAATGATTATAATTATTCCATATTTGTATAATTTACTCGTATAAACTAAAAAAAAAAAAACACATTTATACCAGAGGTCAGCCAGTACTTCAATCTGCTTAGATCCTAAATTCATTTATGCTTAAAAAATTCAAAACGGTAGCAGCTAAAACCCTAAAATTTTAAAACACAAAAATTTAATATATAAGTAACAGCCGCTGAAATCCAATACAAACCACCCAGTTAAGCAGTCTATATCCAATATATGTTAGGGTAAGGTTGACGTTTCCGAATTTAGAATAAAAAATTTATGAGCTGAGATGCAGAGATCAGTCTTTTCATGCAACAGATTTGCATGAAATGAAATTTGATTATTGGAAGTTGGAACACGCCACGTTGGTACTTCTCCAAGAGATTCCACACATTTAAACTTAAAAAGTTTTCCCTAAAACTGAAAATTACAGTACCATCCATCTTCCCTCAAATCTCAAATCTCTACCAGTGATGGCTAACTACCATTACAAGAAGTTTACTCATATTATATATATACATACATCAGGGATCAATATGTTATGAGCTAAAAGAAATGGTGGGTCATAGGATCAAGGTTGAAAGAGCTTATCCCCACACTTGCATTTCCAGGAGAGGAGGTAATAGTTATCATCTCCATCGCCATGGTTTGTTGCTTTGAATTTGTTCCATTGGTGGGAAGGAATGACAAGAGCAGCCATGCAAGGCCTGCAACTCAAGCACTTGTTCACACAACGGGGAGGCCTTGACCCCAACACCATTTTACTTTGCTGCAACCATCTCTCACTGTCACCTGACTCTACTGCCCCAACTGCAAAACCTAAACTACACTATCAAATAGGAATAATAAAAAATAGCTGAAACACAACCCAAATAGTTTTTGGATTTAATTACCTGAAGGAATCAGAAATGTAATAAAGAAAATGAAAGCCAGGGTGAGTGCAATGGGGTAGATTCTTGATGAAGCAGCCATCACTGTTTGTGAGGAAAACTGTATGTGGGGAGTAGAAGTGATAGAGCATGCATATTTATATGCGTATGTTTGAAATAGTTTCGATGGGTATCTGCCTGTAGTAAAGGAGACATGTCTCTGGGGCAGATGGCTTGTTCACCAATTAAAAGCCTTTCTTCATTGAAAAAAGCAACAACTTGTTTTTCTTGGTCCTTTTGGGAAACTGGTGCACTTGACTTTAAACGCTTCAAACGACTTTGATCATTGTTTTTGGTGACCCTCCTTAGCTGACTTGACCATCCATTAATATTATCTCACCCGACAGATGAGGGAAAAAAAAGATTAATGTTACTAATAGTGAAAGCAACCCAACAGAGAATTGAGGAAGGTGCTTTAATCTGGGAAATTCCTTTATTGTATAGTTAGAGTGATATAGCAATATCGACGTTTCTGATCGAGCTTCAGAAATATCCTGTTTGTGCTAGAAACTAGCATCATCACTCTTCTCTCAAAATTAACCTTTCTCTCTCTTAGGTAAAAACATCATAAAATAACAACCATAAATATATCATGTTACTGATGCTTCTAGTGCTGTTTAACTCCATACCACAATCATATATAAAAGATCTGAAGTAGTGCACTTGCAGGAGGGTGTTTCAGGACAGATAATCCTTTTTCTATTCCTTGATCAGTTTCAGGGTTATTACAGAAAAAGTTTGCTTTTCATTTACGACAATGTGTATACTGATATACATTTTTTCTGGGGAAATGGCAACTGGGTGTGGTATTAGAACCGTGCATGCATACATGCATGCATGGATGCAGTGTGTTAGCTATATGGGGAGGAGCGACGGTGAAGACAGTGAAGTTTTGAAGCAATGCCAAGCTTTGCAGGCATAGTTAACTGCAAGAAAAATGAATGTGGAGAAAAGGGCTATCCTATATGTATGTGTTAGGTAGGTAGGTCTCCCTTTTCAGTTTCAGTGGTGCCTTTTCACTTTCCTTGTTTCACACAAGGAAAAAAAAATGCAGCTGCTTTCCTGGAAGCAGACCATTTACTTTCCTCTACATTCTTATATTTCAATTTTTTAATGTTATATATTGAAACTACTTAAGACCTGTTTTTAAATTCCTTTTACTGCTGCCCCTAAATCTAAAAATTCCATCTACTTTATCCACTCTGATCCCATATTATTGTTGCAGCTCGGAAAGAGATTGTAGAATTTTCTTAACAAGTTTGGTATTGAGTTGAAGTGTATATGTTTAGTTTTATCTTCATCTCCTTGTTAAGAGCAATAAAAATTTTACAGAAGAGAGCACTTTCACCTATTAAAAATAATATTTGCATTTGCTTTTGCTATGCCTTTTATATGGCATTCACATGATAACAAAATAAAAACAAATAATTAAAATTTTAAGTCTAAAATCAACTTAGACATATGAATATCTAAGTTTATATAAATTTGATTTAAAAAATCTAAGTCTCAAAGAATTTGGATAAATGGACATATAAATTTATATGAATATGTACATTCATTTATTCATGTTCATTTGAATATGAACTTTTATTTCTTCAAATTCATTCTAAACGAAATTTGTTAAATTATAAAAAAAATTAAAATTATTTTAAAAATATTATTAAAACTTCATAAAAATTATGAAAATTATAAGAAAATGAGAACTAAAATTATTTAAAATATTTATGTCTAGAATGAATCTAAACAAATAGACATCAAGGCTCATTTGAATATGGACAAATGATATCTAGATTCATTTTGGATATAGTTTCTAAAATGATAAAATAAAATGTAAAACATTATTAAAAATTAGGGATGCCAATGGAGTGGGATGGGGGCAAATATTGGTAAATCCTTCACCGCTCCATAGTTGGCATGCTCTGCTCCACCACCCGCCCTGCTCCACTATGACGGTATAATCTTAAAAACTATTATCACCTTCGTGAATGTTGGATACATTCATCTTAAATTTTGCTACTTACCTTTAATATTAAAATTACTTTTAGAGTCAAATAAATATTTAAACATAATTCTTCAAAAAATATTTAAAGATAAAATATATTAACTTTTTTCTATATTACATTTTTAACCTTTTAATAGTTTAGATATACAGTGATAAAATGATAATTTCATATTGTGAAGCGGGTTGGGGTGGGACAAGCAATTACCATAACTTCTCTATACCCACTATAAAAAAAGAAAAAATCCATCTCACCCCGCCTTGCATTCACTTTTTAAAACAAAAAGTCCAGTCCAGTCGAAACGAATCGAATCTAAATCTATCGGACGGTTCAAGTTTAACCATCCCTATGAAGAATTATTAAAAAAAAAAAGAAAGGAATGGTGATTCTATTTTTATTGCTATCTCACAATAGGTAAATCACATTTTTATAAGTTTTTGAATTTTCTGTTGTTGTTTTTAATTTAATTTGTTAATTGTGGTATTAGTGTTTAATATAGGCTTTTTTTTCTGTCAGCATTTAGCTAATAACTTCAATGAAGGATGTAAAATTGTCTAGAATAAATTTGGACAAATGGATATCCAAATTTAAAATAACCTGGATGTCAATTTATCTAGAAATACCCATAGCCCCTCCCTAACCCATAAATAGGAGTATAATGCGCTTCAATGCACTCGAACTCGCGTCCTCCTACCTTGGCAATAATGCTCATGCCAATCAAATTAAGACTCAATCAACAATTTATCTAAGTTTTGGAATTGAGATTTTTAACAATTTTTTGAATTTTTTATTTCTCATTTTTTTTTATAATTTTAAAAACTACATCTAGGATGAATATGGACAAATGAATATCCAAATTCAAATGAACTTGGATGTCCTTTTGTCTAGATTCAAATGAACCTGAACATGATTTTTTAAAAAGAAAAATTAATAAATTTTATTTTTTGAATTTTTATTTTGTTGATGTGGCAGTGCCATGTCAGCAGCCATTGTTGATGTGGACCACATGTGAGCATCATGATGGCTAACTTAGTTATCATTAACAACCGCGTCAACACAATAACGATCAACAATGAAAATTATTGGTCAGATGGCTAACTTAGTTATCATTAACAACCGCGTCAATACAATAACGATCAACAATGAAAATTATTGATCAAAAGACTTGATTGATAAATTTTTAACGGTACAATTTTTACAAAATAATTTAATTAATTTTTTTAAGAAATTACAGAAGCTTTTCCTCTTAAGCCAAAGTAGAATAATAATTAACTAAAGTTGTCATTTTATTTAAAATTCATCTAATAAATAAAACATTGAGGGGTAGTGGAATTTTTATCAAACTAAAGGGGTAAGCAAGTAATTTGCCAATAGCGTGTGGATTTTTCATCAGATCTCGTGGGGAAGAGCAGGGTTAATACTTTTCCGTAATTTTTAAAGAGGACAGATTCAATTTCATGCACGAATGGAAGAAAAAATTTGAGACCCAACGGGTTTCAACTCGACCCGATTGGATAGGGTCGGCTTTTTTTTAAAAAGATGGATTTTTGACCCAGGTTTAAGTAAATTAAATTAGTTAAGATGAGTTTAGATTAGGTTTTAATAACCGAGATATTTATTAATATATATTTATATATAATATTTATTTAAAATATAAGAGAATAAAATTTATATTAAAACTTGTTCTACCATAATTATATCTAGAAAATAATTATTAGTATCATTAAAATATAATAAAAATAAAAAAGTATTGTTCTATTTTGATAAAATGATACTATTGGTCTAGCACATTTCAAAGTTCATGATGGAGATGAGATTAATTTTCCTTGAGGTCCAATCATGAGATTCAAATTCAAGTAATTGAAATCAAAATTTAACTTAATCGTTTAAGATTTTAACACAAATAAATTTCGAGAAGAAGAGTTGAAGCTTCAAAACAATAGGCTTTGGAGTTTATGTAATAGGCTAATTTTGGCCTGGGCCCCAAAAAAATAATAACTGAAGCCAAAGGATGCAATCGGTCGAAAATAAGCTAAAAAGGGCCAAATTGAAAGACAATCATTAAATTATGGCCAAATCAAAAAGATAGAGAAAGCCAAGAGGTTATCAAATTTTGTTGACTTGGTAAAAGGCTAAAAATAGGAAGATATTATTTTGATTTGATTTGATTTTATTATTAAATTAGTTAGGCTATTTTTAGTAAACCCCATGTATATAAATAGGGATATTTTGTTCATTAAATGGATTTCTTTTGGTATTCCTACTTCAATTTGGAATTGGATTATTCTCTTTTTTCCTATTTTCATTGGAATTGAATTATTTTCTTTTCTCTTTCAATTACGTGGGAATTTTGTCCATTTCATTTTAATTTCTTTGTTTTTCTAAATTCGTCCAATTACTTTTAGCCCTTCTGTTTTTTTATTTGTTTTGCAATTAAGTTTTCATTATTCTTAATTTTGGCCCTAAAATCTGTTTTGACTACATTTTGATCTTCCTTGAAGCTGTGTGTTTTGGAGGGTGGGGATTATTTCCCTTTTGGTCCCTCCTTGTTATTCGCAGGTTCAAATTGGTCCATTTTCTTCTATTTATCTTTGATTTACCCCAGAATTTTGCTTTAAGGTTCGATTTAAACCTTTTTTATTTTCGCTATTTTATTATCAAATTAGCTAATTTAATATATTGTTGCTATTATTATTATGTTTCTATTTATATTTATTTTGTTATTCTAATACTATTATTATTTACCTAATTTTTATTTATCTATTTATATTTCTACTATTATTATATTTCTATTTATTATATCTTTATTTCTATTTATATACTATTATTATTTTCATTATTATTTTTCTTATATATGTTTTTTACTCTTGTTATTAACATTCTATTTATTTATTTATTTATTTATTTTACATTTTTTGTTATTATCTATTTTAACTTTTTATATAACGCTCATTTCAAAATTTTTATACATTATTCACTTTAATATTTTCATATATTATGTATTTCAAACTTTTTTTACACATTATATATTTTGAATTATTTATATATTATTTTTAAAGAGTTTTATATATTATTTTATCTTGAATAGATACTAATTTTTTTAAAAATTATTTTATATACTTTAGATCGGCTTTTATCATTGTTACCTCGAACCCTCTCAACTTAAGAAATTATTTCGTGTTTGGAGGTCCTAGAAATCGTGCCCAATCATGCTGGGTTTTGATTTTTCGTTCAACTAAAATACGGAATATCCTTTGGAAATTTCGTCCATGCTTTTTAAAATTAAAATGAGGCAATATTTCGTATTTGGAGAGTTTGAGAGATCGTGCCCAATCGTGCTGGGTTTCGATTTTTTCATTCGACTAAAATACGGAATATCCTTTTTGAAATTTCATCCATGTTTTCTTAAACTAAAATGAGGTAATATTTCGTGTTTTGAAGTTTGAGGGATCGTGCCCAATCGTGCTGGGTTTCGATTTTTCATTCGACTAAGATACGGGATATCCTTTTGACATTTCATCCATGTTTTTTTAAATTAAAATGAGGCAATATTTCGTATTTGGAAATTCGATAAATCGTGCCCAATCGTGCTGGGTTGCAATTTATCGTTTGGCCAAATAACCAAATATCCTTTTGAAATTTCAAATGCATGAGTTTTGGAAATTACGAAAGGATCTTGTATTGAAGGTTTGAAATATTTGTATCCAATCGTGCTGGACATAATATTTTATTCCTTCTGAACGAGAGAATCTCGACATCCAATTCAAGTTATCCAAACGTTTTTGAAAGGTTGTATTTTAAAATCTTTTCAAGTTTTCAACATTAGGACGTTAATTGATCAATACGGTACCAATTTTGGGCGTTGCGAGGGTGTTAATCTTTCCTCGCACGTAACCGACTCCCGAATCCGTCTTCTAGTTTTTCGTAGACCAAAAACGTTGTTTTAATAAACCAAAATGCTTTATTAAAATGATCGACCATATGGTGACCCGATCACACCTAAACAAAAAGGATTAGTGGCGACTCCATACCTCGTTTAAAAGTCGATCCTCATTTTCCAAAATAAAAATGGTTTCGATAGCTTAAAACGGAGCAATGATGAATTAGGGTTGACCAATTTTGTTTGTGAACTTAAAATCTCAATCCATGATGATAAACTCATGCGGAAAATATTAATAAGTTTAGGCGTTACACTTCAAGGATCCCAATCAAGTCCACTCGCCTAATTATGTTTCAATCAATCGACTTGCGGTGCACTTTTGGAAGAGATACAAACATTTTTGGGTTGAGATGTCTTTACAGCATTCGAAGATCTATCTTTTAGCTTCGAAACACATTTTGAATTACTCGATTTCGAGTTCAAACCGTTTTAATGAAGACTGTGCAAGTAGAATTTCTGAACAAGATTATTACAAAAATTACAAGTTTCGGCTTTTAATTTGAGTTTAAATCTATTGGGTTCAATTATTAGACTTAATTTTTATTAGATATAAACTCAATATTATATTTATTAGGTATTATTATTTATTTTGTTCAAAATTTTGGATATTTTTTGAAATATTTTAAGTTATTTTGGAGTTTTATATTTTTTAGTCAAACAAGAAAGTCCTGTTTAAAACTACTTCTTGCTTAAATTAATTAGAGTTTCAGTATAGTTGAGAGTTTAATTTGGGTGTACTTAGCTAGATGCTTTTCATTGTTCATTAGAAATACAATTGTTTTCATTAATCAAGTTTTCACAGTCCTTCAATTTACCAAGCATTATTTATTGGAAGGTTAATTAGAATCATTAATTGAATTTGTTGGGGTTTATATCTCAAATGATTCAATTCGACACTTATTCATCTATCCATCATATCTATCGGTTTATTCGTTTCATCTTTCACTTTTTATTTTATCGTTTCTCTATTTAGTTATTATTTTAAATATTTATTATTTATTCTTAAATTTTGTTTGTTTTTGGTTTTTCTTAAATTTGTTTAAGTCGAACAACTTAAACACAATCTTAACCGCTATTTCTTATCATAAAATATAAAACAAATAAAAATTATGAAATAAAATTGGTTGAATATAATTTTAACTTTTCATGGCGATAAATAAACTAAATTGGGATCGGATTAAGTCGAGGGTATATCGAGTGGCAAACAAAACACTCCTATGCCTCGGTAGCATCCTTGACATAATACAAAAAGAAAAATATACGAGAAAATTATCTTTAAAAGAAATTAAATATGGATGGGTATTATTTAAACACATATTTATACTTCAAAAATATAAATAGACATTAACATTTCCAATTTAAAAAATGCATAGTATTTTTTCTTTTATTTTGTGTTTCTTCGAGGTAAATCTTAAAATTATATATAAACTTTGATTTAATGTGTAATTTAATACATAAATTTTGATTAGGTACGATTTTACACATAAAATTTTAATTGTAGTTTTAATGTATATATGAAATTGTAATTTTGATTCAATTGTACACATTTTAAAAAATAAATACATCAATTTATTTTCATATTAAATATATATAATTATTTGTATTACAATATGTAAACTTAAAATAATGCTATATCGGTAGTTGTTTTAAAAATTTTCAAAAATTAAATTAAATTTGTACAAAATTAAAGTTCATATATAACATTGTAAGTTGAACTAAAATTAATGTTTAATTTTGAGATTTATCCCTTTTATTTATACCGAATCATTTACAAAGATAGGTCAATAAAGGAAACATCCAAAGTCAACAAAAAGAAAAGAAGCGAAATAATAAAAAGATCGGAACATGCATTCTTCGATTAAAACCGAATTAATCGATTGAGTCAATTAGTTCGATTAATTGGTTGGTCATTAAAATTAATTTAGCTGAAAATCGATTAAAAGTTCTGTAAATGTTCGAGTATCATTTAATTCAATTTGAAAGTAGATAATTAAAAATTAATGGGCCTATAATTATTGATAAGTATAATGACTTATTTAACGCTCCAGTTAAAAAAATCATTTTAACCATTTATTTAAATTTTTACATCTTTTAAACTTTGAACTTACGCTATTTGTCACATCATCCCTAAAATAAATAAAAAATTTACCATAAGTTAATTTTACTAAGGGCTAGTTTGGCAATGCTTTTGAGAAGTGCTTTTGAGAAGTGCTGTGAAAAAGTACTTTTGAGAAGTGCTTTTGAAAAGTTTGGTTTAAAATTTAAATGTTTAGCATTGCTGTCAAAAAGTACTTTTGAGAAATAAAATGTTCATTTTAGACATGTTATTATCAAGTAACAAATATGCATTTAAATAATATTTAAATTAGTTAATATTATTATATTTTAGTAAGAATATAAAAAATTTATTATAACTTCTTGTTAATATTTTAATATATAAAATATAAAATTTAAATATTTTAAGTAATAAATATTAATTATTTATAAAATTTAATTAGAAATATAAACTATATTTTAAATATTTAAATATAACTATTAAATATTTGTAATTAGTATTTTAAAAAATATTTTTTTATTTTTAATTAATGATTTTAACATATTTGTAATTAAGTATCAAGAAAAAAACGAAAAGTACTATGTTATTGGAGGGGTGAAAAAATAATTAATCACTAAAAGTACTTTTGGGAGAGGAAAAGCTAAAAATTTCAGCCAAAAGCAGCTTGTTGTGCACAGCTTTTCTCCCAAAAGTGCTTTTGGAGCCAGAAGTACTTTTGAAAAGCAATGCAAAACTAGCCCTAACATCACATGAATATCACATCAACAATTAATTATTTTTAATATTTAAATATTCAAAGAACAAATTAAATAAATTATTAAAATAATAAAAAAATATAAAATTATTAATTTTTTTAAATTTTAAAAAAATAATTAATTACTGATGTGACATACACATGGATATTACATAAGCAATGTTAATAGACATTAACTTTTCCATCCATCCTAAAATAGTTTAACAAAAAATACAAATTAAAGGAAAATTATTTTTGTCATTCTTTGAAACTTCATTGAAATAAAAACTAAGAAAAAGAACATTATCATCATATTTTCAATTAACCGACTGGAAATTAAATCGTTTAATAATGGTTAAGAAATCTGAAATTTCAATTAATTGTAGTTTAGTTCGAGTAAACACTCCTAGAAATATGATTATGGCTGCAATTTCTTCCTATGATCATATCGTAATTAGTAAGCAGCAGTCCAAAAAATAATCATGATAAGTGACCATCAAATATCAATGAATTGCCCTAAAAAATAATGATGATGACGAAGAAATTACTGAAATCTGAAGCCAAGCAACCAAATCACAATCAAAGGCAGCAGCAATTCAGTCAACAAACTCGAAATTACTCCAACCTAAAACCAATCCGATTATAAACATGTAATAACTTGAATTTAATAATTGAACTCGTAACAATCTGATAAACTCCAAATCCACCCAACAGATACCCCTAAACATCTACAAATCTAGAATCCCAGATTGGTTTAAAGCTCTAAAAGCATCTATAAGTTTAAAGGAGCTAATCAAAGGTACCCATAGCTTGTGAATGGGAAGGCCATAAGCTATAAATGAACAACTTTGAAACAAACCTGGTATGGCTTGTTAAAAGCATCCCAATCCTAGTTTTTTTTGCTTCCCTAATGAAGCCTTATTCCACAAAATCCAGGGAGCATACTGAACATCTGGGATAATTTATTATCATCACATTTGTTCATTCATTGCATGTTCAAATGAATCAAAGCAAACAACACTTGCACTAGGATGTAAGGTAGCCGTAAACAAAGCACAGAATTTGGCAATAAATTAATGATAGAAGATTTTGCTGCCCTGAAAACCAGAGGGCGCTAGTATTTTCTATTTTGGATTAGTTCCAGTTCAATAAAATAGCATGTCTAAAAGGTCTGTTGAGTTAGAATGAAAAAAAGGACACCAGAAGCAGGCATGACCCTGAAATTGTTACGGTTGATATACACACCAGGCTATGCTCCAATGCATTTACTTATTGAAGCAATTAAAATGTTACAACAAGTCAGATAAATATTGATATCTCACCATCTCTCAAATGTAGTTGTACTGTTGTTGCTCAGTCATACAACCCTTCCTGCTCCCAAACATCCACGAGAAAATCTATCATTTCCTGTCATTTTTCATGAGAAACACAAATCAGGTAAGCAAGCAATTCATTGATTATAAAAGCTTGCTGGTGCTGGGACTTACAGAAAGAGGAATAGGCTGAGGGAATGGCTTGTTGCTTCCAAGTAAATTTTCATAAGTCGCATTCCAACTGCAAAGCCAGAATTGTTTAACCATGCTGAGACAATGAGTGCTGACAAGATAAGCAAAAGGTTCATAAATGATTGACGGGCTATATACTTGCACCCAGAAGTAATTTTCCAGAAGTACAGAAAATGCCATTTCAAAGTTCAATACCTAAGATCCAGGTTCTCTAATGATAAATCTGGATTTTGCTAAAATCAGAATGCTTGACACAACTCCTAAGACACTGGAAAATTATGCAAGCACCATGCACTATTAAAGGTACCATTATTGTATTGTTGAAAGACAAACATTAACCTTTTTGATTCTTCATTATAATCTTCAAATCTTACAGGTTACAGCAATAGATGCTAGGAAAGTAAATATCAATATCAGAGAACCAGTGTTGTCAAGGACACAAGGCACTAGAACCCTTATATTGCCTTAAGTGCAAGGTGTAAAAAAAGAGCTAGCTGGAGTGAAGTACAGGGAAATATGTGTGAGTTTTTGCAAGTCTGTGTGTATATATAATATATAAAGCTTAAGATATATAGTAAACTCTAAAGTGTGGTCTAGTTTATCTACAAATCATGCAATTCTTTTATTGGTCAATATGCATGGCTTCCTTATGGTCAATGTTTGTTGTTGAATGCTCAAATATTGAGAGGTACAGAGTTAATATTATCCCTTTCATACTGGTAAAGGTATATCAAATAAAAATAGTGAAAAATAAAAGAAATTAAAGAGTTCAGTCAGGCAGGCTTTTTTTTTTTCTAATACCTATTGCCTTACAAAAAAAGTACGACTATGTGCACCAGGTATGCACCTGATCAAATGGGCCTTGCCTAGAAAGGTCTGAGGCATTTTTGCTGTATAAGGCGCAAGGTGCAGGCGTGCCTAAGCACACACCTTGACAGCACTGCAGAGAATAGAGATGTGACTTAATGAAAGCCCATGTCAGGGGCTGAGAAAAATACCAGAGAAATGATTGTCTAGTAGATAGCAACTATAAAGAGGGCCTCACTTTACTGAGCTCATAGAGGATATTGTTCTAGGTAAAGTGAAGTGGCTGATGTCATGCAACACACTTCACATAGGTAAAGTTGTCATTATTGCATTATTATTTAAACAATTTTATGATTTGGTAGCATAACTCATCCTTTCCAGGTCAAAGGCAGCTAAAATGTTGAAAATTAAATCCGCTCCCCAGTCCAGAAGATCTGAAGTTGAAAATTTAATGTTGTAGAAATGATGATATCTTCTTTTATGTCTTGTGCCTTTGTATGGCCCCGAGGAAAGAAAGAAACAGTGATGATAAAATGGTCGTCACATAAATTAGTTAAATGGAAATTGTTTCATATCTAGTAATTCCAGACAAAATGCAGACTTAGATGCCTTCCAAAATTCAAACAATACATAGAAGAAAAAAGAAATGGACCTAATTAACACCCTCAATACTGTTCTCCTATATGCAAATAAACAAATCTGTAATCGGATCATTTTGCAAGTGGATGAGAGCTCATGGGAAGAAATGTATTGGAAGATCTTAAAACCAAGATTAATGAAAACACTAAATTTATATTTCCTGACAACAACTCACTTTAGCTTGGGTTCTTGAACCAATTGCTTCCGATTTTGAGACCTCCTGTTTCCCACCCAGCGCTGCCTAATTTGATTCCAGAGAAGAAGGCCTGCAACAAAGTGCAGTTGTGATTGTGAGATGGTGCATAGACAGCCTCATCTTATTTTAGCACCAAAAGAGGTCCTCAAAGGACTATCCAGATAGGAAGGTAAGTAAGTTCATAAAGCTGTCAGATATAAATGTTACTACAGACAAAGTAACTTAGGAGCTGAGAACTTGCCATGATTTACAAATTCAGCTGGGGCATTAGCAGTTGCAACACTGGCATGCAGATCAAGTGTCTGGTTGCTTGTGCTGATCGATGAGATGCTTCCCTGTGACTGCACAGCACTGTTGTCCATATCACAAGTGCTAGTGGTCCAGAAATCTTCTGATATGCTGCCTTTCCTGGCTGTCTGACCTTGAACGTTTAGTCCTTTTGACGACTCATTCACCAAGGGATTGAAACTCGGCTTCTCATAGCATCCTAGACAACCACTGCTCTGTTACAAATCACACACAACCATATTACATGATTAGTACCTGTATCGACCCTTATTTTATCACATGTAGCAAAACCATATTTGCAACAAAAAGCAGTTCTCGTAAAAATGCAACAGTATAACACTTCAATTCAGAGTGTCAACCTCCTGGATCAAAGCCAATTAGCTATAAATCTTACAAGAAAGGCCCCCAAAAGAAGTAAGCTTCCCTTCAAGGGAGTGTGCAGGCAGTTTTATTTGAATACTTAACCAATCAAATCTATGGTTGACTTTGAACAATGATGCCCAGCATTGTGGCTTGGTTACTAAGTAAACATCCCTCAATTCTGGGCTCAGCAATTTAAAGAATTTGAAACTGAAACAGTTACAGCGGTGGGGTATTCAAGTTCCTCGTGTTGCCTTATCAATTTCTACAAAATCACTGCTCGTCACTTAATAATAATAAATAAAAGCAATGTTATCTGCTACACCAGAATCACTAGACAACATCAGAAAGGTTCCTGATTTCTATCACTAAAAAATGGCATAAAACTCCAAGACTATATCCTATATGCCTAAACCAGTAACTTATAATCATGATTGTTAGGAAGGTGAGAAAACTTCCTTTTTCTAGATCTTTTGTTTTTATTTATCAAATACAGGCATAGTGGTTGCAAAGACACTAGATACATATTTAAAAAAATTTACAATCAACATAATTAATCCTACAGAACCATACTATTAAAGAACCATTACTTATAAAAGGGCAGAATGAAAACAGATAATCAAATTGGGCTCCATTTCTTTTCACCAAAATGTTTAGACTTTAGACATGAACGGTAAACTCCAGAGTTGAAATGTTTTTTTTTTTTTTTTTTTTTTCTCTTTTCCTCTATTGTCAAGGAAATTAATTAAAAAAAAAAGGGTGCTCCATTTACTCAAACCCCATATTAAACCACAAAGAAGAGGAATCAAATAAACAATAAAAGGAAGAAAAATAAAAACTTTTCAATCTTGTCAATAAAAGGCCAAAAAATATCAAAATCATAGGAGAAAACAAAAACCAATAAAACTTACCCCATATATACAAAACAAGGACTAGAAGAAGCAAAAAACAGATCTGTAAATCAATGGGAATCTGATTTCCTGAAATGAAACACCAAGACAACCCTTGAGGAACCCAAAGAAGTAATGGAATTCACGGGAATGACATAGCAAGCAAAATATATATTTAATAAACATGGTAAAAGAAAAGAAATTTACCTGTAAAACGGTGACAAATTGGGTTATCGTTGTTTTGATTATGCGTTTCAGATGCGGTATTTAGCCCTTTGCAGTCGTTTTCCTTTTTCTTTTATATTATTCTTCTTCTCAACTAGTAATTTGGGAAAAGAAAGAGAAAAAGTGAGAAAATAGTATTCTACAGATTATTATTATTTTGGTAAGGGAGAAAAATACCTGAGCTGCTCCGTTTCATCTCTGCCTAGTAAATATATAAGAAGGGATAATTTAATTTGTTTACTCCTCCTTTTGGTAATTTCTTTTCCATTTTAATACTTAAATTTATACCTATATCTATTTTGGTCCCTTAACTTGAAAAATATAAAAATTTGTTGATACGACACCCTAAAATTATGCCGCGTCATTACTTAAATATTAAAAAATTTATATGAATCTTTAGGTGATGATATAATACAATCTTAGAATGTCATTCAACATTTTAATAATAGGACCGATGATTGAACATGTTAAACTATCAATTCTCGATTCAAACAGTTTGATTGGTTTGACCGTTGGACCTACAATATAAATTTTGGACTTTAGAGATGACATACTTAAATTTGGTAATGTAAATATGAACTATAAATATATAATAGAAATGTTATAAAAACAAGTGTAAGAATGTGAAAAGATGGTTATGTGCTTAAATGTAATATCTCTTGCGCGGATCTTTTATTGGATCGGGGGAGAGGTGTTACATTTCTACCACACTTTATCAAGCAAATTTTATCAATTATTTATTTACAGGGTAAACTCTAAAAATTGTCACTCAACTATTAGCATGTTTCTGTTTTGGTCACCCAAGTTTAAATTTTCTATTTTAGTAACCAACACTATTAAAATTTAATATTTTGGTCACTCACTCATTTGTTAAATCACTAACAATGACATTTTTTTTTATTGGCATAACAAATTTAGGCCTCAAATGTTTACTTTTATAAATTTAGTCCTAAATCTAAAAACATTCAATAAATTTAACTCCCAACTTTACACATTTTGTCAATTTAGTCTTGATTCTTAAAGTTTTTAAAAATATTTAAAAGTTCATTTTTCAATAATTTCAATAAAAATACATACTATATTTATTTTCTCTTTTTCTAACATGAATTTTATTTATTAAAATAATAAATTTATAAATAGAATAATAATCTTATAAATAAAACAAATTAAGGGGAAAGAAACATGAAGATGACTTATACAGATCCAATATTTTTTTCTTTTTTAACATTAACGACCACCGCGTTCAGATTGGGTAAAATATTGTAGCCTAAGGTCGAAAAGGATGAGAGATGTTTTTAGGTTGTTGCTAGAATGGATTTATTGCATTTGAGATTGTGCTTGAGGGCAAGCATGATTGGAGATATATAAATGAGGATATGAGATCTTGAAGGCCTAGTAGGTGGAAGGCTATGCCGTCAACTTCACAAACGATTCCTAATTCGATGGCGCAATGATGAAGGATGTAAAAAGCAAGGAGTTCGAAGTAGGGGTTATTGGTGCTGATAGTTGTAGATAAAGGCAATGTCTAGCAATTGATAAATTTGATGAGGATTAAGGAGCAATGTCAAATGTATAATGAAATTTATTATTTATAAAATAAACTAAAAAAGAAAGGAGAAAATTTTGAATCTGCTTTAAGTTTTGTTTGTGGGTTTTTCTAAAAAAAATATTTTATTTATAAAAGTATTATTTTAATAAATAAATTTCATGTTATTCATTTATTTATAATTTTGTATGTATTTTTATTGAAAAATGAACTTTTAAATATTTTTTATTTCTTAATTTTCAATTTTGAATTTTTAAGAATAAAATTAAGGCTAAATTTGTTGAATTTTTAGAATTAGGACTAAATTGATAAAATCTATAAATATTGGAGAGCTAAATTTATTATTATTCGGGTCATCATTAGTGAAAATATTAAATTTCAACAGCATTAATGACTAAAATAAAAAATTAAAAACTGAGCCACTATTTTTATAATTTACACTTGCAATTCATCAATGAAAACACTGTAATTGTCCAAAAATTTAACCTTAGAATAATTCTCTTGGCTTTTGCTTCAATATAAAATCAGGTATGAACTTACATTAATATCAATCAATGAATAACTCTTATGGGAATCCCACACCCAAAATTGTTTCCAACCCCCTAAATTGACCTTCAAAATTTTGAACTACTCCTTGCTATGAAATTTTCGGCTGTGGGGTTGGTAAATAACTATGCCTTCTCAATCAATTGTTTTCTACTTTGGGGATTTGGACAAATAAAAAATTATATTTGAACTTGGGCAAATTCCAAGTCTAATTTGAGATTTTTATATTTTAAGAATACATGAAAACTTTTTTGTTCTTTTTTTCAAAACCCAAACAATAAATAATTAATTTTAATTATAATATATCATCAAAGAAGCTTTATGCATTTAATTTAATACAGTACCATAATTTTCATATTTTTAAATTATAAACCCTAATTTTTAATTTATACCTAAGTAAATTTACTTATTTTAATACAAATCAAATTATATATTTTTTATTTAGGTGTAAACAAAATATAAATGATTTTTATAAATAACACGATAAAATTGAATTTTTTAATATTTTATTTTAACCCAAAAAAATTATAAAAATGGAAAGTTACATTGTGTTTGCCAAGGCATAATATCTTTCTTTCTTTTTTTTTTTTTTTAAGACTTCGTTAAAAGAATATACCGAAGCAATTAGTTCTATCTTAAATTGTTCATAACAAAGTTAAAAAACATTTTTTTATTCAAAATCAAGTTTTTTAAAATTGAACTAATAGTCAAATCAGTCAGGTTATCAGTTCGTCAAATTTGATTAGATAATTCGTTAAAAATCATAAAAATAAGGAAATATTTAAAAAAATGGTAAATGATAGTATTAGTATAGATAAAAAAGATTATATATATATTTTTTATCTATATACTATATTTAATCTCTAATTGAGTTGGAGTCATAAGTTAACTTGACACTAGGGCTTAGTTTGGATGGGCGGTGTGTTTACTTCCGGTAAGGTTAAAAACAGCGGTGGCAGTGAGATTAGTTACTATAGCGGTGAGATTGGATACTGTAGCGGTGAGATTAGAAACAACAGTGGAGTGTGTGTTTGGATTCAAACGCAGCTGTAGCGGTGAGGTGAAAATGAAAAATGACTATTAAGGACATCATATTAGAATTGATATATAATAGAATTTTTTAAATTATTTTACTTATATAAAATTATTAAAATATGTAAATTTATAAATTCATTTAATAAATATTAAAATGTATCTTTTAATATTTTATTATAAATATTTTAATGAATTATATAATCAATTTAAATTATTTATTAGATAAAATGATAATAATTTTTAATTTTTTATAGTTAAATATTCTTTTATAACAATGATAAATATTATTTTCGCAAATAGTAACATTATACTTGGATCAAATTTTGAAGTATCTAAACGAATGATTTTCAATAAAAAATATATATATATTAACATAAGACATAACAAGTTTCATTATTACTAGAAATTAGGTTTTGATGCAAATTTGTTTTTACAAATATTGATTCATTAAACTATTTGCAATGGTTTCCCTTAACATTGCAATTTCAAGGTCACTTTCACTGTTAGAAGAACTCGATTCACCTCTATCAAAATGGCCTGAAGAGATTGGCATGTCGAGTATATTCTCAAATTGTCGAAAATCCTCATCATTTAACCAAGCATGTCTTCAAATGTAATTATGCAAAACCATTGTTGCAATAACTATTAAAACTTGCTTGTCGAATGAATAGCTTGGAATATCTCTTAATATTGGCCATTTTTTTTCCAAACTCCAAATGTTCGTTCAATCACAGAGCGTAACGAAGAATAGGCATGATTAAAAATTTCTTTTTTTCCAGATGCTCGATGATTACCTCGATGAAAGTCAGGTAAATGATATCGTTCCCCCCTATATGGACCTAGAAAACCTGCCATTTGTGGATATCCTGAATCCACAAGATAATATTTTCCTACAAAAAAGTAAAACATAATATCAGTTTAAAAATAAATTAAAAATTTTAATATTGTTTTTTACTTAAAGATTAATTAAAAAAATTAAAGTTCAACCTGGTGGAGGGTGTGGAAACTTTAACTGTTGTTTTCTAAGTGCTTGCAAAAAAATTCTACTGTCATGTGCTGTTCCTTCCCAACAAGGAAATGCAAAAATAAAGCACATGTTGAAGTCACAAACTGCCATAATATTTTGAGTTGGTTCACCTTTTCGCCCGATATAAGGTATTTGACAAGAAGGCGAAATGCATGCTTTTATGTGTGTTCCATCTATGGCCCCAATACAATCCTTTAAAATAAATACAAGTAATGAGATAAAAGTTAGAAATAATTTATATTTTAAAAATATAAAGATTGTGTAAATTTTACCTTAAAGTGAGGCCAATATCTTGTATCATGTCGAATATGGTTCGGTACTTCCTCGAATTGACCTTCAATGGGTTTAATCATGTCTATTCCCATTCGAGCAAATATATGTAACATATCAGTAAAAATTCGACTAACGGTTTCCCCGGATCGTTGAAATCGCTCTGCTGCATTTGAATTTGATTCTCTATTTCGAAGAATATACAATGATAATGCTAACTTCTCCATCGCAGATACCTTCCCATGCTTTAAGCCATAATTTGTTTGCAAATCATGCAACAAGTCAGAAATATATTTTTGGCATCCTAAAACTATTCATGCAACAATCATCATGCCCATTTAATACTTCGTCCACCCACCCACATTTGACTTATAATTTGAATCCATACACGGTTGCTTAGTGAAATAAGTTTCATGGTGTAGCAATACAATCGCTTAACACTTGTTCTTCCTCTTCATGATAATTGTTGTGCTGAACTTGTGTAACAATTGTGGCTATTCTTCGTTGAGCTTCTTCACTTAATTCAGGGGTATCATAATTCATATAAAAACTATTATACATATTGTTAAATTCATCAATAACCTGAAAAAGTAATCAAATAAAAATAAATTAATAACTTGTGACATTCTATACAACATAAAAAATTGAATAAAATCATAGCTAAAAATACCAAACATAAAAAATGTAACACCCCCACAGCCGAGACCGTCGCTGGAGTCGAGCTTGAGGCGTTAATAAACCTAATTTTATCATTCGGACAATTTTAAACCATTGACTTCAACATTTATATTAAGCTGTTCATCTGCGTCACGGTCACTAAAAAAATCATATCTTGAGTTAAAAAACTCAAAATTAAGATCCATAAATTTTTCCGGAAACTAGACTTATATATCTATTTACTAATTTTTTTATAGAATTTTTGGTTTGGCCAATTAGTACAGTTTATTAGTTAAAGTTTCCCCTGATTCAGGACTCGATAGCTATGACCCCTGTTCACTACGAATCATTTTTCTCTCTGTAAAAAATTCAAATGACTATGCCGTTTGTTTCTATTAAAAGTAGACTGAATAAGAAATCTGCACATATAAAGTATGTCTCTAAATTATTTTTGTACAATTTTTAATGAATTTTCAACCTCAGATCAAGATTCAATTTTATAATTTATTCGTCATCTAATCCTATCTCTACTATTTTTAGTGATTTTTCAAACTCACATCATTGCTGCTACAGGATTCTGTTTTATAACAAAGTTCATCTTTTTTATGAATTTTCAAGGACTAGGTAGTACATTAAACATACATAACATATAGACATAGCTGAATTTCCTAGTATCCATAACAGCCCATATTCTACATGAAAATCAGATTATTACCTTCGATTTTACCCTTTTTACAATTAAGTCCCCTTTTTAGGAGTTTTCACATAAAATCAGTAGGTACAAGTTGTTAAACACACACTAACACATCATATTCCTTCATTATTCATCAAAATACAATTATGTCACACATGGGTAAATTTTCATACATGCATTCTAGCTCAAAATATTACTAAAAAATGATAGAACATGCTTTCTAGATTTTAAAATCGAAAAGAACATTAAAAATGGGCATGGAAATCACTTACAATCGAGACTTGAAATGTTGAAAACCCTAGCTATGGTGTTACGAGAATTTCAGCAGCTTCTATGGAGAAGATGAGCAGATTTTTTTGTGTTATTTTCCTTTTTTAATGGCTATATTTACCATTTGACAAAAATGCCCTTAATGCCTTTCTTTATAATCTTTCATGTACAAGCCCATTTTTGTCCAAAATTTTAGAAATTGGTAAATTTGCTATTTAAAGCCTCGTAATTAATATTCCAAATCAATTTCATACTAAAAACTTCTAGAATGCAAGTTTTGCAACTTATTCCATTTAGTCCCTAATTTCAAATTAAGCACTTTACGTATAGAATTTCTTCACGAAATTCTCACACAGTCATGCATTCATATCATAAACCTCAAAATAATTATAAAATAATTATTTCTATCTCGGATTTGTGGTCACAAAACTACTATTCCGATTAGGCCCTAATTCGGGATATTATAAAAAATATGATACATTAGGTTTACGTATAAAAAAGTAGATCATACATTAGTTTTGCATATAAAAAAGTAGATAATACATTAGGTTCACATATAAAAAAGTAGATCATACATTAGGTTTGCAAATGAAAAAGTAGATCATACATTAGTTTTACATATAAAAAACTAGCATAGTTATATTACAATAATAATTCTAAGGAGCTTATGGTGGAGGTGGTGGATGGTATGGTTGGAAGGGGAATGAGGATGTTACTACCAAGGATGAAAATGATGCAATCGGATTTTGTTCAGCATACTCACGTCGAAGCCACCAAACTCTAACATCTGGATCTAAGTTCAAAAACACTTCTCGTTTCACCGGTATTTGGAACATTTTGATGGCAAAATAGTACAGTTCATCTTTTTTTGGAATTTCATCTTCCAAATCACGCAAAGCATCCATTGCATTTGAAATAGAATATTCAGAGTGAGGAAAATTAATTTCATTCACTGACTTTCTTGGAGTAGCCATACTCTCACACAATTTCTCAATATGAGTAGCTAATGAATTTCTTGATGATTTTCTACTTGAACTTGATTTTTTTCCTTTACCGTGTACAACCCCAAGTGTTTCCTTTCTTCGATTAGGAGTTTCATGAAAAGGGTTTGATGGTACCTCATTAGGAGGGATATCTTCATTCTCATTGCTATTTTCATCTGAATCACCAAATCCCTTATTAGGTATATCATCTCCCATAGGAACCCCACTTGGAAGAACACCAGACGAAGGTGGCCATGCATTCTCTTCAGTGGCTACAATGCCACCAAACATTTGCCACATTAAATCATTCAATCGTGGTTCAATTCCTTTCTTCTTAAATCTTTTAAAATCAGGATTTTCCTACATAAAATGTTAAATGTTAAACATTATACTCAGATTTCTATATTTGTAAATGATTAATTTCAATAAACTTTATGCATTAAAATAATCACAATGTTAACACTAACCTATATTTTTTCAGCCCACCATTCTTCGGTAGCATCGACCGTCCTTTTAGATGGACACCATCCAATACCTGTAGAGTCCTTAAGCAACTCCCTCCATAACCTCCATTCCTTTTTTAATGTATCCCACTTATTTTTCAATTGAGGTTTTCCATAATTTTTTTGTGTTTTTGCTTGAAAAAGAGCAACAACATTTTTCCATCCTTTTGAGTTTAGATGAGTTGTCGGTCTATTACCAGCATTGACTTCATTCACGCAAAGTTCACAAAAAATCAATGTCAGCTCGTCATCCCAAACAGCTTTTGTTGCTAAGGTACTATCTCCCTCCACAAATTTTCGTGTCTTTACCATCTATTATTATTATTTTGAAATCAATAGAGCATTAAATAACACAAGTGTAAGCATAAATCAATATGTAAGCATAAATCAGTAATACAATAGGGCACTAGGCAGCAAAAATGAAATCAATATGTCCTAATTTGGACAGCATAAATCAGTAAATAAAACAGGGCATTAAATAACAAATAACTTGTGCAGATACATATAACTCCATCAAACAAGTGTAAGCATAAAGAATCTTCCAAAATGAGATACAATTCATGTGTCATGTGTCATGTAGATATGAAAATAAAATAAGAAGAAAGTACAAAAGCCATATTACCGACAGGAAAATTTCACTCAATAGAGCAACGAACAAGCTATACCTCCAATTATAAATAGTGTTCCTATTATCCAAAAGTTAGCATACATCCTGCTATTCATGTTTTTTCATGCCTATGGTCTTCAACTGTATGCATTCAATATTGCTAATTAACTTTAGAGGCAGTAATTTACCAAAGATGCATTCTTACAATAATTCTGGCGATAACAGAGTAGCTAAGAATTATATCAATGCCATGTAGGTGATCAATTACTTACAGTTCCAAACACAACACCGTCGAAGGCAGTATGATACTCAAAATTTGGAGTTGGAAACTCAGGAGTGGGATAAGCAAAAGTAAGAGGAAGCTCAGGGTAGCTCAAAATGATGTACCTACAACAGAAAAGTAACTCAACCATTAAGATTACCAATCATATTTAAATTTATTTACGGTATGAACCGAAAAGGCTAACATATTTAATTGAATTGTGGATGGCAATGAATTATATGTTAAGAGTTCATGGAGAATGATAAATGCCAATTGTATTTCGGAGAAGCAAGGGTAAATGATATGAGTATGAATCTAGTAATGGCTAAGTGTGATAGCTGAATGTGCTATGAATTAATATAAGTGAATGGTAACTTAAATATATTGTATCATGTAATGACTGAATGCATTATGAAATTGGATATTAGTCAATGCTATAAAGTGAATGAAATTACTATGTGTGATATTCAGGCTAAGAGCCTAGCAGGCTAGTTGCCGTTAAAATGAATTCGGGTTAAATCTAGCAGGCTAAGTGTCGTTGAATTATTCTGAGCATGATATTAATGATATACCTACAAGGTAGTGGTATACCTAAAGGTATGAAAACAATAGGAATGCAAACAACCTGGCATGCTCAATAATAATCTCAGTAGAGATATACCAAAATTTTCTAGTTCAGTCAAATTTGTTCATACAGGGAATAGCTTACTTCAAAACAAAAATGAAATGAAAATTTGCTCAAATAATTTAAAAGAAATCAGAAATAAAATAAATTATGCTAAATCAAAGCAAGATAGGATCATGAATTAGTAATGTCTATCACAGAACTCAGATCAAAAGAAATTATTAAGCTAAAACCTATAAAAAAACACTAAAGAGTTTTCCAAACTCGATCAAAAGACATTATTAAGCTGAAACCTATAAAAAAGCAGTAAAAAGTTTTCCGAACTCAGATCAAACTCAGATCAAAAGACATTATAGAGCTGAAACCTATCAAAAAAGCACTAATATATACACAAGTATATATGTAGGTTCCATATTTCATATTCTCCATAGACTGGTAATATTCAGATACAAATAGTCATGGCGTGGTTGAATCTAGATTTTTTTTTTAAATCAAACTTCATATAGCAAAGACTTACTTGGACTCTTTCTTCCAGGTAGTCGATACCTTGGTTGTTTCACAATGTTCTTCAAGGATTTATGATCACTCTTATTCATACGTTTAAGAGAAGGAAAACAAAACAAGATCAGTTTTAGACACACTGTACAGAAAATACTACTAGAGAAGCAGAACCACTAAGAAACATTCCATGATAGATAAAATTACATGATTAACCATCTCCAGCTTGCATTGCACACCTGCAATAATTAATGATAATTAGAAATCCACTATGTATGATCATCTAGGAAATAAACAGCACAATAGACAAGGGTAAAAACTAGATCAAGCTCTCCATAACAAATATCATTAGTAAACTATTTAAACATTAGTACATATTCTATAATCTATCACATATGATTGTGCCCATAGATGCATTTGAATTCAGAGAAAGATTGCCAGTGAGCCCTGCATTCGGTAGAACCCCAGAAAACCTCCTAGTTGATTGCTGCTCCAATTTTTGTCTCACCCTAACTACAAGCATGCAAATTAGAGATTAGCCACATAATAACCAAATAACAAAACCCCTCCAGAATAAAGGACAAAAATGGCTGTATATTAGAATAAACTAGGTGGAAGAGTTCTAGAAACAGGTGCTCTAGGACGTACAGAGGGTGGAACATAAAGGCAACTCTGCACATCATAAGGAAGCCTAATGGTAAAGCACTTGCTACAACATAAATGTCATTTGACCTCATAAACGAACAAATAGAAACATTATTAACACACACAAAAAAAAACTACCTGAAAGAAAGGATGTTGAAGGGCCTTAGCAGCAGTTGGCCTTCTGCAAGGATCCAACAAACAGAGAGACTAATCTGGCCATGAATCTTCAGTTGGAGTGCCTACTACACTGCAAATTTTGTAAATTTCATCTGCTTTACTGCACACATAATAGTAATGAAGGGTTAGCATCAATCCTGTGACTAACCAGGAAAATATCTAATATTGCCACAAATTAGAAAAACATAATTGAATATCATCTAATAACTACAAAAATGAATGGTAATGTATGGTCTCGAGAAGAAACAGAGAATATGGGAATGAAAAGAAATTACTTACAGAGAGCATCAAGAAGAAACTGAAATACTTTACGCTTCATAGGCTTGTCGATTGTCGGAGGAGTTGAAGAGTTTTCGCAGTTATCTTTCAATGAATTTGGTTGTTTTCTTCCCAAATCTGAAAACAAATAAGATTGGGGAAGAACTTAGGCCAGAATTTAAAGGATAAAATGGTAAAATGATATAAATAGAAGTATGGGTATTTTCCCAGTTGCCTTTAATCTTTGCTTTTTGCTTGAGTCCGTTTCATCATTGCGGTGAGATTGAATTTCTTTTTCACCGCCTTGTCTTCGGTGAACCAAGCAGCAGACTAGTGAGGTTGAGTACCCCAACTGTACTTCACTGGTTAAAAAAGCTCATCCAAAGGCAACCTAAATCTGTTGAGAAATAAAAAAATCATTTTAAAAAAAATAAATATTATTATAAAGGTAATTTTTTGTTTTTATATTAAATATGTAAACCTAAAGCCTTGATTTTAACATTTCAAAAAAATCACATTTGATTTATATATGTTGAGGGATGATCAGCTCCTTCAAGAGAAGTCTTCGAAGTGTCATCCTCAAGAACGACGATCGGTCCCTCAACAATGGAAGGTATTATCCCTCGAGGAGGGTTTTGTCCCCCTCCGCAAAGAGTCGTGTACAGTTCACTTATAAAATGAAATTATTCTTTATCAATTAACTTACATAGAAATGATTTTAAAGTAATTTTGTAACACCCCAAAACCCGACCTAGAAGTTTAGACCGAATCCCGGAGGTTACATTGATCATCGAAGTGATCGTAGAAAGTTTCTACAAAACGAGTTGTTTTAGATTTCGTCAAAAAACCGTTGCTTTAATCGAGCTCAATCATTTAACAAAATATGCCAAATTCAAATCAATAATTAGGATACGATGAAACATGTTCGAAAATAAAATCCCCAATTTCCAAACTTCAGTACAAATAACACTTACGTGTATATGACACAAAATTCATACCACAATTTTTGAAAAAGTACTTACAGTCCATAACCATTTATTTAAACTCTAAATTAAAGAAAACTTATTAGCTTGACTCAAACATAACATTCTGAGACCTCTGACATGCCGAGTCTAGCTTCAAAACATGAGAGTACCTGAAAGGGGAAATACTAAGGGGGTGAGCTACAGGAGCTCAGTGTGAGTTTGAAATGTAACAAAAAACGGAAAACAGAATATTATGACAAACAATCCGCTACCAGAATATGAACACAACATAGAAAACTCAGCTGCTAAACCAAACAACATGTCGTTACCAAAACGCGAATTAACAAAAAACTTCATTTTCAAGTACCATATCACTAACACCTCAATACTCGCATAATCTTACACATATATTAAGATATATAATCAGATGCGTATGAATGCCACAAATAAAAAACAACCTACCCCACCTACCAAACACCTCTCTGACCACCCTGCACACCACATATGAGCTAATCAAGCCCAACCAACCATGCACACCACATAGGACCTCAAAAAGCCCATCCATCCTACATACCACATACGTGGAACTAAGCCACTCGAATGACAATATGCAGCTAAGCTGATATATGTAAAGTACAATGCGATAAACTGCTATACAGATGTATTGCAGTTGAAATTGCCAAATCAGATCGGACTTCCTTCTCTTTGCAACCAAACCTAGAATTTTATGCAAATGTATGTATGTAAACAGAACACCAACAGACTTGCAGAAACACTGTACATAACTTACAATCAGTTACACATCAGTCAAACAGAATCAAAGATGCACATATTCAATCGACCAGATCCAAAATCAGTTATAATGGTACTTAGCTACTAGGTAACATCACTTATCACTTAAATAACTCAATAAATTAGTGCTATGATTACAACTAAAGTATAAGTCTAGCCAAAACAAAGTCTCAACCACCCTTGCTAAGGCCTAGCCGAGGGTTAAAACACAAACAAGTCAAAATTCGACACAGAACAAAAATTTACGAAATAGGACCACAAGACCGTGTGGAAATGCCTAGGTCGTGTGGGGGTCTACATGCCCATGTGAAGGAGGAACACGCCCGTTTGAAGATGACACAAGCCCATGTGTCTAAAGAACATGACCGTGTGAACAGCCCGTGTAACTCTCTGTCCAAATTAGCTAAAATAAGGTGCAGGGCAGACATGGTCATGTGAAAGTCTCCTACACCCATATGCCCACAGGACACGACCGTGTGTTCAAAACACACGCTCGTGTGAAAATCGACTAAAATCCCCAAATCCAGCCACACGACCGTGTGGTACCAAAATTTGCTAAAAAACCCTTATTCCCAAATGCACACGGCCGTGTGGTCTGCCCATGTGCGGTACACGCCCGTGTGGCCACCCGTGTGGTCACGAAACCATACCGAAACTGACTGTAGAACATGCATTTGTCGTCAAAACGATCCCCAACCCTTGATAACTCAGAAATACACCAAAAGCACATAATTTCAAGCCATTCCATTAAAATCGACCTTTCGATTGGTCAATTTAAAAAACACACAAATTATGTCGAATTTCATGGAAACCAGTCAGAAATTCGATAACAAAATGGAAGGGTCTCCAAACACACACATGGATTCGTGATTAAAGCACCCAAAATGATCAAAACGTCACCACCCACCAAACTGAAACCTCAATTCCATGAACATACCAATTTATAAGAATTCGACTAACGAAATTGAAAGCAACAACAAAGATAAATTAGTCAATAAACCCAAAGGACGAGACTTACCCAATACAACACTCAGAGGTTCAAAGATCGACTTTGAGAAGCAGTAACTAGCAACCTCAATTTTGAAACCCAAAAGAAAAATGGCAGAATCACAAGGGGAAGGAGATAGAAAAAAATAAAACAAAAGAAAATGTTGCAACAGAGGGGTGTGGAAGAGGGAGAATATGAGAAGTTATTTTTGGGATTACTTCCAGTTTCAAATTAAATTAAAATAAATAAATAAATGTTTAAAACTTAAAAACAAAACTATAATAAAACTAACCCTTCTAAACACACATGATGACTTGAGCCCAGAATCCAAAGGTAAACTAACATACAACCAATCACCGAACCAGTAGACCTATTCTTACATAATAATGCGAAAATGAACCCAATTGTTCGACTTACTTACTGACCCTTACTACAAACCTCAAAACTTCAAAACCTCAAATTTTGGAGTGTTACAAATTTTATTTGGACAAGGCACATCTTTAAGTACCTTGATGGTTATAAGATCGTTGGATGTGAAAAAAGAACATTTTCATCCTCGTGAAAATGATGAACTTCTTGGTCCTAAACTACCATATCTCAATACTATAGGAGCATTAATGTATCTTGCTAATAGTGCACGTCCAAATATAGTATTTGTTGTAAGCTTATTAGTAAGATCTAGTCCTCCTTTGATGCATAGGCACACTAGAATGGAATTAAACAAATATTTCAATATCTCCGAGGATTGATTGGTATGGGATTATTCTATCCAAATGGTTTAAACCACAATTGATTGACTATGTAAATGTAGGGTACTTATCTGATCCACATTATATATTTACATGTGGAGGTACAACTATATTATGACACTCAACAAAATAAACCTTAGCTACTACTTCATGAAACCATGTAGAACTAATTGTATTGTATGAAGAAAGTCGAGAATATGTTTGGTTAAGAATGATGACCCAACATTTCTAGCAGATGTGTGGTATATCATTCGGAAAAATGGTTCCAACTATTTGTACAAAGACAATGAAGCTGGCATAACTCAATTAAAAGGAGGATAAATCAAAGGGGACAGAACAAAACATATTTCGCCAAAATTTTTCTTCCCCCATGACCTTCATGAGGATGGTGGATATAAATGTTTAACAAATTCGTTCATGTGAGAATTTGTTGGATTTGCTCACTAAGGAACTACTAACTAGCACACTGGAAAAGCTTGTCAATGGAATTGGTATGCGCCGACTTAAAGATATTATGTGATGTTGTCATGAGGGGTAGTAAAATACGCGTTGTACTTTTTTTCCCTTAACTAATGTTTTCTCCTATTGGATTTTCTTGGTAAGGTTTTTAATGAGGCAAAATGATATACATATTATAGATAAGTGTACTCTTTTTCATTCATTAAGATTTTTTTCCCACAAATATTTTTATATTAGTAAGATTTTAACAAGGGACATTATTTACCAATGCACATCCAATGAGAATGTTATGAATATCTTATCATTAAGTGGATGTCCATCAAGATCAAGATAAGTTTAATGTATTTTAAGACTATAATATTTATTAGACATAGAGCTTCATTTCACTTATGCTTCTTATGTCTTTAAATATAGACTCTAGAGAATCATTATAATCATTCCTATTTTAATTAATAAAACCTCGTACTTTTTTTTGCTCTCTTATTTTCTTTGTTCTTTCTCTTTATTTTATAACAAAATCAAAATTTTATTTAAGTCCTCCCTAAAAAAACTTTATTTAAGTAGGTATAACACTAAATTTTTGTTTTTAATGTTTATAAATATATTTGTTAATTTAGCACTTATTCTTTTTTTAGCTAAATTTGACTCCCAATCTTTAAAAAAAAGTTGAATTTGACTATTAATTTTACAAAAAGAATTGAATTGTTTTTTTAATGGAAATATTCACTAGAACATTAAAATTTTAAACATAGCTCAATCTACATGTATTTCATTTTTTTTTTTAATTTTCATGAACTTTTTATTTTTATTTTTTGAACATTTTTATAATTTTAAAATTATTTATCGAAGTGATAAATCAAACAAATAGTATCATATCAACATAAAGTAGATATGGGTTCACTTCCTCTGTATGTCTTCCTTAATTATGATCTCAACTCTTGGTTGTCGTTTAAACATGAGTACAACTACTTTCTCTTAGAACCAGGGGCAAAACTAAGGGACTAACTCCATTAAGAGATAATTTTAAAAAAGATATTTTATTTAAAAATAAAAAATAGAATTATAAAGGTATTTTTATATTTTTATATTAAATCTATAAACCCAAAATAAATCTATAAATAATGAAACTTGGACCTAAATAAAAAATCATTAAACTCTCAATTTTAATATTTCAATTAAAGCCTTTTTTCTATTTATATATAATTTCTTTTATATACATATTTCAATTTATACCGTAAATATGACATAATCTGATATATAAATTTAATTACACTTACCAAAGATTAAGCTAGTGCTTGTGGTTGAAGTCGGAAACGAGAGTAGTGAAATTGGTAGCAGCAAAACTAATATGGAAAGTGTGGGGAATGTATGTTTGATTGGTGTGAAAATGATATCTGGGTTGCAGGCGATGGAAGGTTAATGGGATTGGATTATTTTGGATGTAGAAGACAAATTTGGAACTCAATATTGTAATGGCTATATATATAACTGCTTACCAAAAATGATGTATCGGATTTCATCTTCCATTGTGAAATCACATTAAAGTTTTGATTCAACAGCCTTTCTTTCCTGTTGGACAAGTTCTGATGTTGTAAACTAAACTAAAGTCAATTAAAAATGGAGTTGATCCAACACGGCAGATATCAGTCTAATATGGGCTTGTAACGGTCCCGTTTTGACTTCCAAGTACTTGGACTACTTTTGGTTTACAAAAGTAATAGAATTCTTAAAATATACTTTTATTTAGCACATTACCAACTTTGTATTAATAGAAATGAATGGTTGAGTAGAAGAGGGAAAATCCCAAAATATAGCAAACTAGCAATTAACCTTGCTTGGGAACGCATCAGCCATTAGAATACTAAATATTCCTTGAGGCCGCACTTCAAAGACATTCAGGCAATCAGAGGACGATGCTAAACTCTACTTGGCTAACCATTCTGCAAAATAACTCTTCTCCCTAGGAACATATATAGCTAATTCATCAACCAACATTCTTCTTATTTCTTCTATTAAGCAACAGTGTGGGTGAACCTTATTAACACCATTATTCATCATCCGTACAGAAGTGAAAGAATCAGATTCAATTAAAATTCTCCTAATACCATTATTCCATGCAAGTCGGATGCCTATAATTCTGTGACATCAATACTAAAATTCCCAGTTACAATCGAATAACCAAGGAACCAGGCCCCACAATTATCTCGAATGCCTCCACCAGCATCTGTAACTTCATCATCTCGAGATCCCAAATGTCATCCATATATTTTATTTATTTATTTATTTTGAATTTTAGGATATTTTTAAATATTTTAAATTATTTAAAAAAATTTGTGTTTCTTAGTCAATAAAAAAATTTAGTTCAATTGGAATACTTTTATTTAGATTAATTAGAGTTTCATTGCATTTAGAGTTTTTATTTTGATGTAATTAGCTAACTTATATAAAGACATCAAGTTATATCATTTTTGACTATTTAGAATATATATAAAAGCACGAGTTTAAAAAAAACTTTTGAACCGACGAGAATATATTTTATTTTCTACCATATCACTAAATTGGTATTTAAAAATATTTATAATTTAATTTAGAATTATTAATTATAACTTTATTTAAAAATTAGTTGTGATAATTTTATTGGCTCTAAAATAGAGTTATAACTTAAATAAAAGTATAAGCATACTCGCGACTAGTCAAAATAACTAATAATTAATTATTTTATTTTTTATAACTGAACTTTTTCTATTTTCATATTTATTAATATAATAAAATAAAATTATAACTCGAATAGAAGTTCAAGTATATAAAGAGGCATTGATTTTATTTTTTTAATTATCATTTAATTATCCTCTTATTTATGAGTTAGGGAAGACTATAAGTAGTTCTAGGTATTATGTAAAAAAAGAACAAATATGATCAGAACAATTCCATTGGTTGAGTTTTTTGGTAAATCTTTCTTAAAGGATTCAATCAGACATTTATTCATCTATTCATATCCATCGGTTTATTCGATCATTTATTTTCATTCACTTTTCTTAATCTCTTCTTTACTTTGATCATTAATCTTAAGTCTTAACTTTTTTATTTTTTTTATTTTCCAGCTTAAAACACCATTGCTTACTACCGAAATTATAAGAATTAATCTAGAACTTCTTGAGTCAAATCGAATTTTCTCTTTCGAAACAACTTTGAATTATCTTGGACTTTTGGAACCTGTGTGGATGCTGCCCCTTTACCATTGATTCATTAACCGAGAAGGCAACCAATTTGGGAGATTAGGAAGCAATATATCATTGATTAACAAAGAAGTGCCTTACCGTGATGAGCATCTGCCCAGTATCCAACTCATTTGTACAATACTAATCAGAGGACCATTCAAAGTCCACCTATCAAGCCAAAATTGAACATTGACACTATCAGCACTCTCCAATGAAGCCCTTTTTCCAAATTGTTCTACATGTTAAGATATTACGCAGTAAGTGAGAGAATTGCGAAATAGATTCAACCTCAAATAAATTCTTATTTGAAAACAAATATTTGGATATACAAACTTACACCCATAAATTATTAGCTTTTGTAACCAATCTCCTTCCAATCTTCACAAGCACCACCAAAATCCAATCACACATTATTTTCAACTCCAAATCACCAACTTCTAACGGTAAATAAAAAATATCCTAATTAATAAGGTGCGCTTTTCTTGTATTTTAAATAGATCCTCAAATAAATATACGACAAAGCTTGTCAGTCTAATCACGTACATCCAAGCGTAATTTTGTAGGTTTCATAGTATAAGTCTGTAGCAAAATCAATTATTTAACTCCTAGACTTGAATTATAATTGCTGGATGATTGTAATTATAACTCATACAAATCTAAAATCAAAACCCAAAAAAATAAAAGTTATTTAAATATAAGAAAATTGCTCAAAATTTCCCAAATATTTTGATACTTAACAACACATCGTTTCACAACCACAATTTATGGTAATCATATCTAGAAGTATGGGCACGAATGCAAACCAAGTTAAGAATAAAGTGAGGTTGTCGATGGCAGAAAACAAAAAGCATGGCCAAGGGAGGTGACAATCTTAATGAAACACAAACTTGGGCCACATGTATACTTGTAAATTTATCTCAACTTAGAGGCCCATGTTACTTGAATTTAGGATCTCCAAATCATTTTCTTCAATACAGAATATATCTCATAAAACTAGGGCCAAAATAGCATGCTATTTCTTTCAAATCCTTAAGATATGTGCTCAACCCTATGTCTTCTGAATTCACTAATGTATCAACTATTGAAGAAACTGACATTATTGCTCATATTTTATATGTGTAGTGGAATGCACGGTAGAAGACATGAGAGGAATGCTTACATCGTTGAGTTTTAGATTTAGTATAATTTTGTGTTTATTTCCTTGATAAACCATACCAAAATTTTATATATTTTCAAGTCAACTCTTATTATTATTATTATCTCATCTATTGATTATAAAATTCAAAATTCAACAAGCATGCTACATTTCTCTTATATAAAAGATAAATGGATAAATAAACATGTCTTGATTTTGCTTAAGGATCTTTCAATTTTCTTTTAAAAAATGTATTTCAAATGAAAATATTGATTGCTATTAAATGCTAATTAAATTAGGTGAAATTAAATTTTCATTTAAGTACAAACAAATTTCAAGAGTATTATTGGATGGAGAGTGCTTATCTGGGTGAAGTCATAAAATTAGAGGGATTCTTTTTTTGTATTTTATTTAGATTATTTTTACATAAATATGATAATTTATTATAATACACCTTCTTTTAAAAAAAAAATAAAAATAGAATGCAGAATAGGCACCGACTTGCAATATAATATTTGCACTAGAAAAAAAAGAGAGAAAGAAAGTATATAATGGTTAACACTAATAGTGATTGAGTGGATCAAAACCAACCACTTGTCCATCACTCAATTAATCTTCTTTTTCTACATCAATTATTTTTTCTCAAATATTTTATTTCACTTTTTTAAACTATATTCAGAAAACATTAATGAGTATTTAGTAAAAATATATATATACAAATTATTCATGAATTTTTTTTAATAAATATATATATATATATATATATATATATATATTTGTTAAAAGAGCTTATAAAAAGGTATTTTGAATTAGAGGTTGAGTTGGTCAAATTAGGTAGGCAATGTTTGATTTTTAATGGAGTATCATTTGACTCTGAAGAATTCAAAGAGCCCACCACCAATAATAAATAAAATTAAAGTAGGTGTTTAAGGTGGTCCAGACAGTTTTGTTGGGCCCAAAATGGGCATCATGTGAATGTTGATATAATCTTTGGTGTCGTGCAAGTAACTTAGCTCAGATTTTTTCTATCCCTACTTTCTTCTTTGCATTACACATTATTTTGTTTAATTTTAGATTTTTTTCTCCTTTTTTTTGACTAATAAAAGTCACCCAAATTACTAACGGGATTCACAAGAATATTTGTTTCACACCTTTACACATTATGGTTAGGTAAATCGCATGATGATGCTTAATTGATTTTTTGTACAATTATTTTAAAAATAACAATGGATTAATCTTTCAACTGTTTTCATAATTATTGAATATGAATATTTCCCACTATATTTACTTTAATAAATTATAGATATACTAATTTATTTGGTTCTTTAATTTTATAAAAAAATTATTTTAATTATTATATCATATTAAAAAATATAAATTTAAAAATTAAATAAATTATTATGCTTAAATTATATCAGTGTAACTTTTTATAAGAACAATTAGAAAAAAAAAAAAAAAACACTCGGAATCTGTTACTGAAATGTGAGATTTACATTTATTTGATTGAAGATAAAAATTTTAATTAGGTTTAATACATAATTTAGTACCTAAGTTTGATATTCTTTTTCCTAATGTAGTACTTGTGTTTTTTTTTTTTTTCAATGTAATATCTGTATTTGACAAAAAAATATACATTTTAGTACTTAAAGGTAGCAATGTTAACTTTTTAATGTTTAATTCAGGTTACCTAATAATATTAGCACTTAAATGTCATCAAATCAATCTTAAAACTTGAATAAATCACATCCATCATATTATATTTGATAGATTAAATGTAAAATTAAATAAATTCATAATTAATACTAAATTTATTCTAATAACTAAATCATGAAAAATTCAAACATAATAATATTAACAATTAACTTTCACCAAATAAATCCTAAAACCCGACTAAACACTAAAAAAGTTGATATTGTTACCTTTGGGTACCAAAATTTTTGTCAAATACATGTACCAGGTTGGATAAAAAATTAAGTACTACATTAAAAAAAAGTGTAAAACTTGAATACAATATGATTTATTAAGCTTTTAGTTGTTAACTTTTCTATTTAATAAATTATTTTATTGAAAGTTTAAAAAATAAATTATTAATTACATTTGTTTAAACTTATTAACATTTCTTATGCATCTACCTATTCCTACAAACATAAGTCTTAATTAGGGATGGGAATGAGCCAATATTTGTAAAATTTTGCATAGTGCCTTTAGATCTTTAAAGATAACAACAACAACAACAAAAAAACCCATATTCAGAGTCATGTGTCTGCATTAAATTATATATAGAATAAATTATTTATGAATTTCAATTAAAAATAATTTGTTTAATATAATAATCTTGAAAAATATATATTACTAGTTGAATTAGCAAAATTCCAGACTTGATGTGCTGAGATAATTAGGAATTAGAAATTTTGCCAAAATTTCCTTAAAAAGGACTCATAATTTGGACAGAGTGATATTATTTACATTCGAAACAAAGAGAAAAAGTTTTACATTTTTTTGGTTTGCAAAAGCTAAGAAGAAGAGGGAATCAAAATAATCAATATGAACACTCCATTTTATGAACACGAACACGGTCCCTGAGAATTCCATTGTACAAAGCTATCCTATTTGCCGGCATTTCACTTCTGCAAAACCCATCCATTTTTCTTCTTCTTGTTGATGCTGCTGCAATTAACTTCTTGTGTTGTTCTTTTCTGTATTCTTGTCCATCGCCACTTGTTTCTTTAACATTCTCAGCAAACTGTACTTTTTTCTTCCTCTTTTTATCCCTTTTCTTTCCATCTACATGACCAACAATCAACAAAACATTAATTCAATTCATCAAAAAACATAGAAAAAGAAAAAAGAAGCTTATCCCAAGGTGTACCTGAAGACAAGCAAGAACGAAGGGTTTGTTTAGGTGGAGGAGACAAGGTTTTTTGCCTTGAAAAAGTGAGGAAAATAACAGTGCTGGAAACAACCATAGCAGTAGCTAAGACCAAGCCTTGTGAACATATACCTGACGACATAGTGGCAGCGATGGAAGATGATGTACTCAGTGTTTTGTTTATATATAGAAAGAAGTGAAAACTGAATACAAAGGAAATCAAGTTGGAGAAGTTGGAGAAAAGGGTCAAAAAGGGAATATTATAGAAAGAAAGAAAGAAAGAAACTGGCGTGAGGAACTGGAGTTCTCTGGTTTGATTAGCTTTACATGGATTTTGGGTTTGGGATTTGGCATTTTGTTACAAAGGAAGTGAACCACATGGACAAGGCAAGGTGAAACTGAAAGGAAAGGAGCTTTGGGAAGAGGTGATGGGGTCGGTCAACAGAGTCCTCGGTCATGGAGTTCTAGAACGGAGTAAAGTGTCAAAGTAGATTCTTTTATCTTCTTTAACAGACAAATAAAATAAAATAATTGGGAATGTGTGCATTACTAGGTGTGGTAACTGGCAAAGACTTATAGCATGTGGACTACGCCTCCTCATGCTAGATTCATACACCTCCTCATGCATTCATTCGGTCTGACTTGAAGATTTATTTAAAAAGTATAAGGGTTTAAATAAAAATAAAAATTTTAAAAATAAGTTTAAGTAAAAAATAAGGTTTGTTTTAAAAAAAATGTAAGGCCTTGGGTAAGATATTTTGGACTCGAGCTTAGTCTGGTCTGATTCAAATTCACTAAATGCTAAAAAATATTGTTATATTTTTTGTTATTTTAATGATATTTTCTTGTTATTTTCTCCTTATTTTGCTACCATTCTATTATCATATTGCTACTATTTTATTGTCATTGTTTAAATATTGTATAACACTTGTTTTATTGTTAATTTTATTATTATTTTAGAGACATTTTCTTGTTAAGTTGCATCTATCTTAGTATTATTTAAGTATACATATTTTTTTAAAATTTATTTTCAATTTGTTTGAAAATATTTATTTTAATATTTTTTTTGTAATTTTGATGTATTATATATATTTAAAAGTAATGTAAAAAATAATATAATATAAAAAAATTAATATGAGCGGGCCGAGTTGGGCTCAATTTTAGCATTTATCTGAGTCAGATTTCGCAAAATTTTAAGCCTATTTTTCGAGTGGAGTCGGGCCTAGGAAACGGGCAGTAATTTTTACTTAGGCCCGGTCCATTATCACCTCTAATGTAGACTCATTAATTGGTTAATTGTTTAGTATATTGAAATTTAAGATACCCAAAGTTTTTTTAAATAAAAATCAAGTGAATATTAATGCAGAGGTAGATTACAATTAAATCACTACAAGAAAGTAAGAGAGTGAACATCTACTCTTGTATTCGAACAAAATGGAAGTAACTATTGCACTAATGCCACTTTCTTCATTGGAAATTTTAAGAAAGAACTAGAGATCGATAATAATTACTTTTTACTTCTATCTTAGTTAGATTTTTTTGATAATAAATATTAATCAATCAAAAGTTTACAACAAATCTTTCAACATTAGTGATGCACGAAATCAGCCATTATATAGTTTATCCTCTTTTTCATTATCTCAAAATTTAATTTTATGTTCGATATCACAATACTTTATCTAAAAGAATGGACTAATAAGAAAATTGATAACTTTAGTAAAAAAAAATACCAAGATTCATGAATGTTTTGTCTTCAAAATAAACGTATAAATTCTACATTAAAATATAGTTATTTTGTTATTGAATTGATGGATTGGGACCTTCTTTTTGGTCTCATTAGTTGTAACTTTTGGAAAAGAAAACGCGACTTTATTTTTATGAGTATTATCGAGACTAAGAGCTTCTTTGATAGATGTGCACACTTTCACACGAAAGCTATATTTGCCTTGCATTTTCAAAACTTTCTTACAGGGGATACTATGACAAGGGAGTGGCGATCGCCTCCTCCTTTTGAGGTATGGAAGATTAATATTAACGATGCTTTTAAAGAGGAAATGGAGATGTCAACTTCGAGAGGGATGATTACAGATTCAATCGGATGGTTATGGGGTTTTACACGAAACATTGGTTTTTGCAATACTTATGATACTAGATGATTTAGATCAAATTTAGAAATTGGGAGGGCATCGAATTATTTTTGGAATAAGATAATTTAGCAGTTGTGCAACATGTTCAGAACACGATTAATAACTAAAAACCAAATTATGTTATAGAGAGGGGAGGGTAAATCTAAACTCATCAGGGTTGGGGGCACACTCACACGACGTGGGCGATGCGAAATGTCCGGACCGATCAGGTTTTTTGGGCTTGTAGATATTTTATCCCAATATGTATCCTTAATTTTTCCTCAGCAGAGCTTATCTTTTTTTGAAATCAAAAGGAGTTAATGCCTTTAATTAAGGTTTAAATTCTCCTTGATTCACATGCATGTTTTGGCTCAATTAGTCAAAGATTTCAAAAAATTCTTCCCTTGAATTTATTTTAAAAACCTAATAATCTGACAGAGAAGATACACACTGAAATATTTTCCAACTTTTTCGAGATATCATTCCCTGCATATTATTCAATCTATTTTCCAGTGATAGATAAAGGCAAGGCCATTGTTCGTTGATCACTATAGCTGTGCTACTGTCATGTTCATCTTGTTGTTGTATCTTGAGAGACAACCAACCGACATCTCTCCAGCACCTAAAGGAGAAACCAAATCTATCTTAAGGAGACTGTCTAAACAAGCCTCAACCACCAGTATAATATTTTAATTTTTTTTGTTTTCCCAGTTATATATATGTATTAATATTGATCTTGTTCGATCTTGTGATTAATATAAAAAGTTTTATATTACTGTTATTTTACTAACACTTGTGCAACAATCTTATGACTGACTCATTCAAATCTTTCTAATCCGAGAAAAACAGGACACCAACGAGAGATTGTTGGATTTTCGTTTCAAACAAAAAGTCAATTAAACATTCCTGTTTTAGGATTTTACTCCTGCCATTTAACAGGATTTGTTTGATTTCTGTTTCAAACAGAAAATCAATTGAACACTCCTGTTTCAGGATTCCATTCCTGCCGTTTAACAGTATTTATTTGACTTCTGTTTCAAACAAAGGATTAATTGAACACTCCTATTTCAGGATTTTTTTCTTGCCGTTTAACAGGATTTGTTTGATTTTTGTTTCAAACAGAATCTCTATTGCCTGTTGTTCAACAGGATTTGTTCGATTTCTTCAATTATGTTTCAAGATTTTATTTCCTACCGTTCAACAGAATTTATTCGATTTCTGTTAGAGTAACAATTTGTTATCAAAAATTGGTTATTCAAGGCAGTGGTTTACTTGGTAGAAGGGTCAAACCAATCCTATTAACATTCACGAGCGGTTAGATCAGGGGACTACTAATGATGAATGGTGGACTTTATTTCCAAACTACAAAGTGTATTACCTGTCATACTTTTTCTCAGATCATTGTCCTTTACTCATAAATTTGAAGGTGGAGGGTATGAACACAAGAGTGTATCATTTTCGCTTCGAGGCGACCTGACTCTTGGAGAACACATGTAAAATGGAGGTTAAAATTTTGTGGGCCACTAGCTCAGGCTCTATTCCAACAAGGCTTCGTAAGGTTAGGGAGGGTCTTGATAAGTGGTTCATAAAAGTTAAACGAGAAAGATCACTTTCAAAGAAGGACCTTGAAAAACAGCTCCAAAGGCTAAATGATTTAACTCCAACTAATGAAGTTCTAAGGGACATTGTTGATACAAAGCTAGCTGCCAGTATGGAGGCTGATAAAGAAGAGTTGTATTAGGAATAAAGAACTAGAGTGAACTGGCTGAAGAATGGCGATCGAAACACGAACTTTTTCCACAAAGTAATATCCAAGAGAAGAAGAAGAAACACAGTGGAAAAATTGATGGACTCTAACGGAAATGTTTATGATAGTAACGATGGTCTTCTATCACATACTACTAGTTACTTTGATTCCCTATATTCATCAAATGGAATTGCTAATATGGATGCCAATCTTGAGAGAGTTGAAACTTGCATTACAACATCAATGAATGTTGATCTCACAAGGGTGTTTTCTTATGAAGATGTATGTATGACCCTTAAAAATATGAGTCCACTGAAGGCATCGGGAGAGGGTGGTTTGGGTGCGGTGTTTTGTCAAAGATTCTAGCACATTATAGGTAAGGAGGTTGTGAGTTACTATATTGAGGTGTTAAATGGAGACCATAATATCTCAGAATTAAATCAGACACGAATCGTCCTTATTCCAAAGGTCAGTAATCCTAGCTCTATGTCTTAATTTCGACCTATTAGCCTGTGTAATATATTGTACAAAATCGTTACAAAAATGTTAGTAAACAGATTTCAATCGGTACTCCATTTTTGTATTGATGAAGCGCAAAGTGTTTTTGTATGTGGAAGACTCATCTTTGATAACTTCTAGGCCGCATATGAAATTCTTCATTCTATGTCTAAGAGAAGACTAGGGAAATTGGGTTCTTTTGCTTTGAAAGTTGACATGAGCAAAGTATATGACAGGGTGGAATGACCTTTTCTTAAGATTATGCTTAGAAGAATGAGTTTTTCAGAAGAATGGGTTTAGAAAATAATGGATGTGTTAAATCAATCTCTTATTCCATGGTTCTGAATAGGCAGATAAAGGAAAGGTTCTTTCCAACTCGTAGGCTTAGACAGGGTGATCCACTTAGTCCCTACTTGTTTCTTATATGTAGTGAGGGTCTATCAGCTTTATTACGTTTGGCTTCTACAAGGGGTGAACTCAAGGGAGTTCATGTGAATAAACATGCCCCACTCATCACTCATTTACTTTTCGTAGATGATAGTCTAATTTTTGGAGAGGCCACGATGTATGAGGATAAGGTTCTTAAAGATATATTGAAGATCTATGCCAATATTTTGGGGCAGTTAATAAATTTCGACAAATCGAAATCTTTTTTCAGTTTAAATGTATGTCAAGAAATCAAGGAGAATGTTTTTCAAATATTGGGAGTCAATTCGAGAAATAATCTTGAGAGATACCTTGGACTGCCTTTGATTGTGGGCAGGAACAAAAAGTTGGTGTTTAAAGAGATTAAGGAAAAAATGAGCAAAATGGTGGCTAGTTAGAGTGCGAGAATGCTTTCTATAGGGGGTAGAGAAGTTATTATCAAAGCAATTATCCAAACAATCCCGTTGTATGCGATGCTGTGTTTTTATTTTTACTTAGCTCATCGTGCAAGGAATTGGAAGTTGTGATCGCAAGGTTCTGGTGGCAAAAAAAAGTCGGAAAGAGTAGATTGTATTGATGCTATTGGAAATCCTTATGTGTTTCGAAACTAGATGGGAGTATGGGTTTTCAAGACTTATCAAAATTCAACATTGCACTTTTAGCCAAGCAAAGGTGGAGATTAATGAAGAATCCTACTTCTCTAATGGTAAGGAACATTCACGCTAAGTATTGTCATGACCCAAATTTCATGGAGGTTCCAACCCATCTCTCATTTGGCAGAGTATTTGGAGTTCTAAAGCTCTGCTAGAATCTGGGCTTCGATGAAGGGTTGGATAGAGACAATCTGTCTTAATTTGGAAAGAATATTGGCTATCGGGGCATAATCGGGTGAGGATTACTACTAGCCCAGTATCGGGTCTGAATTGGTTTAGTGACTTAAGGTTACTTGGTTCAAGCAGTTGGAGTCATGCTCTAATCTTTAGTATTTTCTTTTATGAAGAAGCAAAGAAAATCGTAAGCATTCCTATTCAACTAACTAGTCAATCTGATAAGTTAGCTTGGTCTAAGGAAAAATCTGGTATATATTCTGTTAAGAGTGGGTATAAAGTACTTATGGAGCATTCAAACACAACCGCCATGAAGAGTGACTTATACAAACAAATTTGGAGCCTTAACTGCCTAGCAAAAATAAAAATTTTGGTTTGGAAATTTGTTTGAGATTACATTCCTACATTTAGAATTTAAATTTTCGACGAATTATGATGGAAAATTGTTGCTTGCGTTGTCATGATTATAGTGAGTTAAATAATCATGTTGCTCGTGGCTGTATGTTTGCAAAACAAGTGTGGTCGAAACTTAATTATCAGTGACCAATTTTAATTGCAGAGTCAAGTTTTATAGAGTGATTATCTTGGATGTTTGATAATATAGTAAGTGATAAGGATGAGGAAACCGCTATTACAATCTGAGCCCTTTGGTTTGCCCGAAACAAATTGCTACATAATAAAAAAGAGTTATCTGTAAAAAAGGTTATTACCTTCATCAGAGGTTATAAAAGTGAAGATCGGGATTTATCGGTGAATTTGCAACACCCTAGACCAAGGGAGATGATTCGTTGGAATCCCCTCCACCGAATTGGGTTAAAGTGAACGTAGACGATGGTTTCTCTACTGCAAAACAGGCGACAACCTCAGGGTTTATTATAAAAAACAAAGAGGGGCACGTACTGGGCTATGGGTTTTAAGTACATGACTTTACCACAACAACTGCAACGGCAAAAGCTACCGCAATGTTCCATGGAGTTCAGTTCGTTTCAGAAATAGGTTTCATGCATGTAATTTTTGAAAGCTATTCAAAGCTTACAATAAAAAACATTACATCTCCAGACAAGGATTGTTCAGAGACGATGTTCAGAGACGAGACCAATTACCTAGAATGTAAAGTAAAGGTGATCATAGGTCGGACCGAGCCAGGTTCGGGCCAAGCTCAACTAAAAATTTAGGTCCATTTACTAGGCTCGGGCCCGGCTCGGCCAGAAAAATGGGCCTAAAATTTTGCCCAAACTTAACCCGGATAAAAATGCTAAGCCTCCCATATTAATTTTTTATATAATTTTTAAACATATATATAATACATCAAAAATACTAAAAACATCAAAATGAATATTTCCCAACAAATTAAAAATAAATTTTAAAAAATATGTATACTTAAATAACACTAAGATAAATACAACTTAACAAGCAAATGCCTCTAAAATAATAATAAAATTAACAAATGCCTTTAAAATAATAATGAAATATTTTATCCAATATCCAATATCCAAACAATAACAATAAAATAGTAGCAACATAATAGTAAAATGGTAGCAAAATAGAGAGAAAACAATAAGAAAATAACATTCAAAAACAAAAAAAAAAAGAGTAGATTTTTTTTTTATCTTTTAGTGAATTTGAGCTTGGCCAAAAATACCTTACCCGAGGCCCGGCACGTTTTTTAAACAGGCCTTATTTTTTTGTACAAGTTGATTTTTCGGGCTTATATTTTTGCCCAAACCCTCCCACATTTTGAGCGGGCTTTCGGGCCGAGTTGGGTGGCCTGACCCATGATCAGGTCTAATGTAAAGGCCTGGGCGAGGAATTTCTCTGGTTGTCGATTCGAGTACACCGTGAGCCAAGGTAACTCTATTGCACATGCATTGGTGAAGGAAGGTATGAGGAGGCTTGATGACCATTTTTGGGTTGAAGATGCACCGACGAAAGCAAAGGAGTTGGCAGATTTTGATCGCCGATTTTAACAACCGCCGTAGTCATTCGATTCTCTGTTTTGCTCATAGATTGGGGACATTTCTAATCTAAAGTAAGGCAACCTCAAACCCCTTCCATTTTGCTTTTTACTTCACCAAAATTAAAGGAAGATTTTGCTGCCATTTAGGTTTTGTAGTATCCAAAGGGGTTTGGAATGAAGTTCCTTGATTTTTATTTTTTCTCTTTTGTTTTTCGTGGTTTCTGTTGTTTCATGCTTTAATTTTAACTATTGGCGTGTTTGTTGGGTTTTCTTTTTGATATTGTCTTTGGGCTTGTGCTTTGTTTTTTAAGCCTATTCATTCAATCCTAAACAGTATTCTTTTAAAAAAAATCATAAATTTTACATTTTTGCATCTATTTGTATGAAATTGGATAAATCTATGTTTAGATTAAGATAATTTTGGTATCCATTTGTCCAAATTTATTATGAGTCTATATTTTTATTAACTTCTGAATAATATTTTGGACTTTTAGTTTTTAATTTTTTTTGCTTATATAGCATAACATTTTAGCATACTTATCCAAGTGACATGTCACATGTCAACTTTTCATGGTTTACGTCTGCCACATCAACAACTGTTAATGATTAAAATATCAATGATTGTTTCGTTAACGAAAGGGGCCAATTGATTTTTATCATTATGCGCTCAATTGAGTGCATCTTTTCATAAGAGCTTGATTAATTCTTTTCTACACTAAGGATTTTTTATCCATTAGCCTAAGCCCATATTATGGTAAACTTTTCCCTTAATGTATACTACTTATAATGTCTCTAATTGAGTTAGTGTTACAAGTTAATTAGAAATCAATTAAATTGAAAAAAAATTAAAAAAAATATAATTTTTAAAGACAACAAATTTTATAATAAGGCTAAACTTACAAAAATAGTCACTTTTGTTTGTCTCAAATTACATTTTAGCCACTTATGTTTGAAATGTTACATTTTAGTCACTTACGTTATCATTTTGTTACGAAGTGGTCACTCTATCGTTAAGCTCCGTTACCTCCTTAATGGCGGTCTTACGTGACAGTTCAAATATGTTTTAAATGCCAACTTGGATGTCCTATGTGGCAATCCAAATTAAATTTATTTAATTAAAAACTTATTTGCATCCAGCAACTGGACATCCAAGTTGACATTTAAAACTCATTTGGACTGCCACGTAGGATTGTCGTTAGGGAGGTAACGGAGTTTAACGGTAGTGTGACCACTTCGTAACAAAACGATAATATAAGTAACTAAAACGTAACATTTCAAACATAAGTGACTAAAATGTAATCTGAGACAAACAAAAGTGACTATTTTTGTAAGTTTAACCTTATTATAAAATTTATTGTCTTTAAAAATTTAGCCTTATTATAAAGATATTTATATCTTTTAATAATTTTATAATTTATTTTTAAATTAAATAGTTTAGATTACAGAAAATTTCAAAATGTTGAGTTGATACTTGCTCGATTTTTAATGTTGATTTTATATGTTTTTTATCTTTACTCACAGGGTGAGCATCGCATAATTTAATTAAATATTTTGAATATGGTTTGGAATTTTTCTTTCTAAATAATCTGATGTGATTTAATCATATTTCGTGATTTGTACGTTGTGTATGCATTAGGCTTCCCATTTTGTCAAAGATTTTTACTTTTATATCAAATCAAATCAGAAAAAAGTTTTAAAATAAATATAATTATTTTGTTAATTAATTAGATGTTTTTATTTACAATAATATTGAATAAAAGATAATTATTTAATACATAATTTGAGAAAATTTTAAACTACACGAGTATAATTGAAAATGTGATAAGTGTTTCATTTGTTTATATATTAATTTTAAATTTCTTTAATATAACCTATAAGACGTTCTGCACATGTTATATATAAGATAATATTTCATGTAAAAATAATGAATTATTATAAAATATTTTACAATTTAAATAAATAATATTAGAATAATTAAACCTTGGACACTTGAATTTTTATTTTCAAAATAGTCAAATATACAAACTATCCATATAAGATTTTTAATTTTTATAAATTTCTAAAAATATAAATAAAAATTATTGTAAAACATTTTAAATTCGAAATAGAATAAAACAAATAAATGCTTTATGCTTTTTTAGTTGGCTCACATGTCAATATATATATATACACCTACCATTCACTTACATTTTGTTCTGTTGTTTTTAATTAGAAATTTAGGTTGTGTTTGGTTTAAGGAAATGGAAGTTATTTTATTTTTTTTGGAAAATAGAAAATATTGAAGAAAATGCGTTTAGTTGAAATTTTTAAAAATGATTTTTGGAAAATGAAAATATATGAAAATTAGAAAATAAAAAAAAATATTTTCATTGTTTTCACTAAAAATGTTTTGTAAAAGTGAAAAAGATAATAATAATAATAACAACAATTAAATGTTTTTAATTTTAGATGTAAATTTTTTATTTTGTTTCTGTTAGAGAAAAGTAGTTACCAAATATTTTTTTATATTTTCATTATTAAAAATATTTTTTATTTCTATTTACCAAACATGTTTTTCAATTTTAAAAATTATTTTTTAAAAATAAAAGTAGAAAATGTTTGCAGAAACCATCGCAACCTTAGTTTTTAATAGTCCTGAAAACATCCATTATGTGGTGAAAATAATAGATAAATAATTATGTACACTAAAAATCCTCTCTGTTACACCAAAAAATATATAGGGTTAATTGAAATAATTAATTAAGTAAAGAATTAGGTTTAATAGTTAAATAGTTAGTGCAATCCTTAGAGGACTAAGCTCTATCCATTCTTCTTCCATTTCTTTTCTTTTTAATTCCAACAAACTAGAATAAAAACCACATTATTATAATATTATTAGGAGTGAAAATTTATCAAGATTTGGGTAATATTTTAATGGTTAAAGTTTGTTTCTCCTCCCTGCTTAAGTTCAAGCTACCCTATCTCCACCATTTAATTTTTTATTTGTCCACCTTAATTTCAACCAAAATGTTAAATTAATTGCCTAAATCTCTCCTAAGGTTTCAAACCCTAAGTTATTTAATCCATATTTCTAATTAGGTTAGGATTTTGCTTCCTTTTCAAATTCCCTCAGAATTTTGCTTCCATCTTTTATATTTCTTCTAACTTTCTTTTCTTCCGTTTTCTTGTCATCAAAATTTTATTTCATTGTTGAGAATTTTTCTTGTTTCCCGATTTTTAACTTATTTTTCAATTAAATTTTTGGTCGCTATTAGAAACATTCTTTGATCATTGCCAAGAATCAGACCTGTTTTAGGTGCAACATACCGAATTTGATTGCAAGGAACGACGTTCGGGCTTCTAGTGAAAGATGCGTGTTCTCTTATAAGTGAACTGGGGTAAAATCGTGCCTAGGATAGGGCCACATGATTTGCCGCACGGGCGTGTGGACCACACAGCCCCTCACACGGCCATATCCCCTTAGAACCCTAGGATAGTTCGAATCTCACACGGCCCAAAACCCTCCACACGACCGGGTATACGGCCGTGTCTCCCTTGTACCTTGATTTTGCAATTCCTACATGACCTCAATTTGTTACACAATCTAGCCACACAACCGTGTAACCCCTCCACACAGTCCAACTACACGGTTGTGTGCCTTTGTTTTATAGTTTTTCTCAAAAATTTATGTTATGTGCAGTTTAGTTTTTAGATATACCCGAAATTGTTTTTAGTATTTCATTTATTCGATTGAGTCCCTAATAATATGAATAAAGTTAGATTCTATAATTTTATTAACTGAATTGTTATTATTATATATGTATGCATGAACTGTGAATAACATATGTCTCTTTTTTTTGGACAAAATAAAATATATGTCTTTTGTATCTACACTTGTGATTATATATACAACATGCCTTATTTTTACCGTTAAATCGAATTCATGATAAACATGTTTTTGTTGTTGTAGTGATTAATTGAGAACATTTATTACTGCCACATTGATCTATTATAAGCATAACATTTCGTTTCCGTTATAAGCATGCCATGTTACATTGCATGAGGTAGGACGCTTTGAAAAGGAGGAAGTTTTGGCATATTAATAATCTACAACTTGGTGGTTTATCCACGTACTTTTTGGCAACTCTCATCTGCAATTATGTTGAGTACTCACAACCATTTGACAGTGTATTAACCTGCAACACTGGTGGTTCACCCACCCATTATCTGCTAACTATTATCTGCAAATATGTTGTGTATCCACAGTCATCTGGCAGTATATTAACTTGCAACTTTTATGGTTTATCCACAACTCGGTGTGTAAGGATAGATGAGTTTTGGGGAACTCTTATTATGGTGTGTAGCGGTGAGGTATGATCTTTTCTGTTAAATTTGAAACTGTGTTGCATTCTCAAATTATGTGCAAACGAAACTGGGATGTCTGAGATAATAAATATGTATATACGTTGATTGTGTTGATATGATATTACGATGCTTCGAAACTACTATTGTGAATTATTCTATGTGATATGATTTTGTATGCTTATCGATTACACTAATTTTCTTATGATGGAATCCACACTGAGCTTCATAGCTCACTCCATTTAATTTTCATCCTTACAGATAACCCACCTGTTAGATTATAACAAGAAACTAACAAAACAACTGAAACTATACTATTCAAGAAGAATACATTTCTCAAAATTTCATTAAATACACTGACTACTCAGATCTTTATATACCAATGTAAGCTAACCGATTACTAACAGATAAATAATTGTTGACTAATGACTAATAGCTTTAACAGATTCATTAATTACTCTAACATTCCCCTAGTTCCTTTGACTTTTGATCACTGAGTTCACTTAGAGAAAGAACTTGAAGATTATGTCGAATGAATGCAAACTGCTTAGGTGTAATAGGCTTTGTAAAGACATCAACTATCTGTTTAGTAGATGGAACAAAATTGACCTGAAGCAATCTAGTAAGAACTTTCTCATGAACAAAATGATGATCTATCTCAACATGCTTCACCCTGGCATGATGTGTGGGATTTGTAGCCATTGACACTGTAGAAGTATTGTCACACCAAACTATTGGCAATTGGGATAAGGACATACCAACTTCATCCAGTAACTGTTACAGTATTCTGCTTTAGAGGAGGACCTGGACATCACTGCCTACTTCTTCGAACACCAAGCAACAGGATTTGGTCCTAAATACACAACATAACCTGAGGTTGAAGTCGATATTCAACAGATAAGGCCCAGTCAGCATCAGAGTAACAGATCAACTCTCGTTGCCCTTTGGAGAAATATAGGCCATGATCCATAGTGCCAACCAGATATCTCAACACTCGTTTGACTGCTTTCCAATGAGTGTCATGCGGAGAATTCATATACTGACTGAGCTTATTAACACAGAAAGACAGATCAGGACGTGTAATGCACACGTATTGAAGCATGCCAATCAGGACGTGTAATACACATGTATTAAAGCATGCCAACTATACTTCGGTAAAAATGAACATCAACAAACGAAGGACTACCAAATGAAGCAACTAATTTAGGGGTATTCACCATGGGCGATGGTGCGGCTGTTGCACCTACCATTCTTGTTTTGTGAAGTAGCTCAGTAATATATTTCTTTTGACTGAGCATCAGCCCCTAAGATGTGTGTTGTACATTAATTCCTAAGAAAAAATTAAGGTCTCACATATCTTTAAGAGCAAATTTATTATGAAGCTGGTGCACCACATCTTCTATATCTCCTGTGAGAACTACGTCATCGACATACGCCATGAGCAACAAATACCTCCCTGTAGATACTCGAATAAATAATGAATGATCAGTTTTGGACGCTCGAAAACCAAGCTGACCAACAAGATACTACTTAAGAGTTTGAAACCAAGCGCGAGAAGCTTGGCGGAGGCCATTAAGAGCTTTGTTCAATCTGCACATAAGCTTTTGTCCAGTGGCATCGGATACTTCAAAGCTAGGTGGTTGCTCCATATATATTTCTTCAGTTAACTCCTAATTAAGGAAGGCGTTATTTACATCGATCTACCTCAACGACTACCCTGCATAATAACAAGAGCAAGAACTGTTCGAATGGTTGTTACTTGAACTACAGGGCTGAAGGTGTCACGAAAGTCAAGTCCCGCATGCTGAGAGAACCCTTTCGCTACCAAACATGCTTTATACCTGTCAATGGACCCATCAGCCTTTGTCTTTACCTTAAACAACTATTTGCACCCAACTACTCGTCGATTTGCTGGTAGAGAACAAAGTGTCCAGGTATTGTTACGAATTAAAGCCTACAGCTCACTATGAACTGTTGCCTTCCAACACTCAGAAGTCATCGCTGCATGAATATCAATAAGAACATCACCAGAAGAATAAGATGTTGTGCTTAGATATGCCTTGGGCTTAAAAATCCTAGCTTTACTCCTGGTAACCATTGCATGGGTGTTACATGGAGTAGGAGAAGACTGTGGTGGATCGGGTGTAGGATAGCTAGGTGGGTTAGGTGGGTTAGGGAAGATGGATGAATGCGTTTTAGCATTAGAAGAGATAACAGATGTTGAGCTAACACGTGCGACAAGGCTTAAAGATAAGACAAGGAGTTTGGCACTAGACTGTGGAACGGGTACAGACGAAACTGGTGTAGAGACATTGGTTTTGTATAGAAAATCTGTCTCATGAAAAGTGACATGGCGCGATACATAGAGTCGACCAATAGTATCTTGACACTGGTACCCTTTGTGTAATGGGGAGTAGCCTAAAAAAAGACATGGGGTTGACCGAAATTACAACTTGTGCTTGTTGAGGGGTCTAAGGTTAGGAAAACATAAAGAACTAAAGGTTCAAAGAAAAGAATAATCGGGTTGTGTCTGAAATAGTTTTTCATATGATGAGACGTTATCTAAAGGATAAGAGGGTAATCTGTTTAACAAATACACAACACTGCAGAATGTATCATTCTAAAATGTTAGAGGCATAGACGTATGAGCCAGCATGGACAGACCTGCTTCAACTATCTGTCTGTGTTTGCGCTTAACTAGACCATTTTGCGCAAAAGTATAAGGACAATTAAAATGCTGCATTATCCCTTGTTGAGCTAAATAACACTTTAGCGTCTGAAACTCTCCTCCCCCATCTGTTTGTAAGGTTTTAAGTTTGTAACCAAGGACTCTTTTAGCCTGTTGATGAAATTATAGAAACACAGTGATGACATCTGACTTCTTCTTCAAAAAATAGACCCATGTATATCGTGTATAGGCATCAGTGAAGGCAACATAAAAGCGAAAACCATTGGACACAACCGGAGCTGGCCCTCAAACATTAGCAATCATCAACTAGAGAGGTGAGGTATACTCAGTGGATGATTTAGAAAATGGAAGCTTATGTTCTTTTCCCAAGTGATAAGTAATAAAGTCAAGAGATTCTTTATTTGCATCAAACTGTATATTACAACATATAGGAGCCTTTGTAAGTATGGCCTTACATGGATGCCCTAACCTAGAATGCCAAACACTGAGAGGTACCAACGTACTAGTTGTAAAATATTGAGCTTGTCGAGGAGACAAAGTAGACTTGATAGAGCCATTGAAGTGTAGTTTGTATAAACCATGATATACTGAGCCTCGGAGAAGAACCTCTCTGGTTTTCAGATCACAAACCTGGCACTGTGTAGGAAGAAACTCAAACATCACCTGATTATCTCTTGCAAACTTTGACACAGATAAAAGATTTTTAGTTATACCAGGTACAAGCAACAAAGACCGCATGTATAAGGGTTTAGAACGAGTAAGTAAAGATGATTGGCTAGTAGACAGAACAGGAAGTACCGAACCATTGCCTACATACACCTTACCTGGGCCATAGTAAGAAACATTGTCACCAAGCACAGCAGTAGAATGTGTAAGGTGGTGTGTGGCACCAAAGAATATGTAAGGTGGTGCGTGGCGCCAGAATCAAGGTACCAAGAGTTATCAGCAACTATGTAAGGAGTTGCAACATATGCCTGAGACTGTGGTGCACCAGATGAGCGCACACTGACCTGCTATGGAGAACTACTAACAAATGGGTTAGTTCAGGCAGACGATGAAAGAGGTGTGAAAAACCAACCTTGTGAAGGGTACGGAATAGCCAAATGAGACATGGGCATAAAAGATGGAACCCAAGGCGCAACAGAAGGTCTTGCTCCAAACATGTAGATATTCGTTTGTAGAGGAGGCCTGTATCTTGCACTTTTGTAGGAGGCATCAAACCAATAATAGCAGCGATCGAGAAGATGACTAGCTTTTCCGCATAACTAACATTGAATATGCGATGCAGAAGAGAGACCACGCCCACGACTTCGAGCAGTTGAAAAGAGATGATAAGCTGGTGTATAGTCACTGTGAACACTACGATCTAGAGGTTGATTGGAGACCATATTAGCAGAACTAGGTGCCTCACAAATTGTAACCTGCTGACGAGCTTCAGCATCAAGAGCATGGTAGTGGCACCCTGCACGTTGTATGGGACTTGACTTGCTATGATAATAGTAATTACATACTCATATTCTGACGAGAGACCGTTAAGGATTGCAGTAACATGTTCGTGTTCACTGATAACCTCTCCGCAACTAGCAAGACTATCATAGTACCCTTTAATCTTCATTAAAAATTCTTTCATGCAAAGCTCACCCTTGCGTTGAGAGTGCAAGGCCCTTTTATAGAACATCAACCTAGAAGTAGTTTTACTGCCATACAAGTTTACAAGTGCATTCCAAATCTGAGCGCTTGTGTCTATACCAATAAGATGAGGGAGCACTGCTTAGCTGACCGATGAAAGAAGCCACGACGCAAGAGCACTGTCTTGCTATTCAAAGCACATAAACTCTGGGTTCTCGTAAAGTACACCATTTGCATCCGAAACAAGCTGAGTAGGAGGAGTCATTCAAGAGTCCAAGAAGCTCTGAAGCTTATATGTTTTGACTACCAAAAGAACCTGTTGACTCCAAACAGATAATTATTGTCATCAAGACGCACACTGATTTTCTTTGTAGAGAATAATCGACTATCAACAACTCGGTCTGTAGCATTGGAAGCCATCACTGGTGAAGTAGACTGCACAACAGACGAACTAGACTGAAGATCCAAGAAAGTAGCAAGAAATCTTAGAAAAAAAAACTCTAGGAAAGAATAGACATCTAATACCATGTTAGATTATAACAAGAAACTATCAAAACAACTGAAACTATATTATTCAAGAAGAATACATTTCTCAAAAATTCATTGAATACATGACTGCTCAGATCTTTATATAGCAATGTAAGCTAACTAATTACTAACAGATAACTAACTGTTGACTAATGACAAACAGCTTTAACAGATTCATTAATTACTCTAACACCACCAAGTTAAGACGCGAACACGACATTTGGAGGGTCTTGGCTCGATTTTGTTAAAATATTTTAGATATTTTATTTGTTACTTTATTATTCAGAGATTGTATTATTTTATTTCGAACTGTGACATGAGATATTGAGTTAGTTGTTTTTATTTTATTTATAACTGCATGACATTTAGTTTAATTTTAGGACTTTTAATCATGATTAGTAATTAGTTATACATGAACTCCAATTTTTATTAAAATCATAAACATATATCACTTTATCATTGCTAAATTATAATTTAAACTTGAGTATTAAATAAATTGGTAATAAACGAGGTTTTCAAAAGTAAACACTGTATATAGGATACTAAATTTAAATTGTTTTTCAATTGGTAAGTTTTTTCTGAAAATAGACTAAGATTTTCTTCTAAAATAAACGAATATTTTAAAATGATTGTTTTCAAAACTCTGATAGCTTACTGAGCCGTCTCAGTGGTAATCTAATCTTTCAAATTCGGGTCTAACATCTAGGCCGGGTTGGAGAGGTTACACTCTCACACACGTATGCATGTGGAAACCATGAATTTAGAACACATATATGTGTTTAAGAATAATATACAACAAATAATGAAACATATGGTTTGAAACTAATTAATCATAATAACATATGAAATATGTACGATATGAAAATTAAAAAAATAAATTAAATTGTGAGTAAAACAAAATTTAAACAGATTAAAAATATTAAATGCTCTACAATTGTTTATCATAGTGTTTTTATCAATTTGTGAGTTACTGTTGAGTTGACTTGTGATACTAACTTGGTGACATTATCTAAATACACAAATTTGGTGAGAGAAAACATTTTATGTTAAAAGTTAATTCTTTTAAAGTTTACTTAAGAGTTATTATTGGTGTAGTGGTAAAAAAATTGTTTATAAATTCATTAAACATGAGTTTAATCCCTCGACATGTTAATTTTTAATTCTTTTATTTAAAAATTATATAAAAGTATGAAAAGATAAAAATGTCATCAAAATAATAATAGTAGTCATTTAATAAAAGAGTATATTTATTATTTTTTAACTAAATTGGTACCCGATTAACCCGAGATACCAACTTAATTAGAGTTGTATTAATTGTATAGATAATGATATAAAGAAAGTGAAATAATTAGAAGGGAGAAAAAATAGAGTAATGGAACCAACGGAAATAATAGCTACATATAGTGTTTTAGAAATGTCAAAAAGAAGATTAGAAATGAAAAAGAAAGGAAAAGATACCATTTAAACAACTTAAATTATGAATATAATCTTATCAAATATGTTATTTGCTTTATTATTTTGATTTTTTATTGAGTCGTGACATGGTTTTTTGATAATTAAATTATGATAATCTTACATAAATCATATAAATATATTTATTCGAGATTGTCATAATTCAATTATCAAAAATCTTATTATTTTATAAAAACATCATAAATCAAATCAAGTTCTTAAAATATAAATATTATATAATTAAATCTTTTCGTTAAATTAATGATTAATTTATGCATTAAAGATTAACTTAAATATCATATGGAATATATTAAAAACATATAAATTAAATTATATCCATGGTAGTATATAAATAGCTTAGATATGATAGTTTAGAAAACTAATTAATAGTGAAAATGGTGGGGACACAAAAAATTGGCGGTAGGAGTAGAGTGAAAGGAGCAAAACAGGTTAGCATCACGTCTCCAATCACTGATGTTGAAAGCTGCACTTCACACACGCTTTCGACATTCTCAAATTAAAAGTCATCAACATCTAACTACGAACCTTCCTCTGTATGCAACCTGACAATGTCGTACATTTTGCCTTTGCCTCCCCCCAAAAGATCAATTGTAGGATCTCATTGCAATAATGAAGTTAAATGCGTAGAAGAAGTTAGGAAAAAATAATAGGAATTAAGATACCGACACCCTTTTTGTCTGGTCTTGTTATAAGATGATATATAATAATTTCTGTAATTGAAATTTGGAAGGGTCCATGTGTTGCCTGCTTGTGTAAATAATCCATTTAAAAGACTAGTACAACAATTGACCTTAGGATAGGGTGGGGCAGGTTCCACAATCAAATCTTGTATTCACATTTGCTTTTGAAAAGGAATGAAAGGAAACCAATAAGATATCAACATTTGCAAGTCCATATATAAAATATTACAAAAATGATTCTCCTCCATAATTTCTTTTGTTTAATTTTTGACAATTTTTCCGTCGACAAGATCATTTACAAATGAGAATTTAGAACATTACATGACAGCTCTCAGCTTGTCTGATAATAGAAAATACCAGTCCAGATGGCAAGTCCTATCCATAGTTTTCTTGATTTTTATAAAGGAGAATAAAAATAAATAAATAACCATATATATATATATTAGTAATATAATATTTAAAAAGAAGAAATCCATATATTAAACTTGTGGAGCGTAATATAATATGTGACCTTTTGCACATATACTGAACCAAGGCCCAATCATAAATATGAAATGTTGAAGGCTTGGAATAAAATAAAGTAATCTAGTGCATTCAATTGATTTCTGGTTATCATGTGTAGAACTCAGAAGGCCTAGATATTAGGAATTTTGTGTAACGAGAACCTTGAGAAAGTTGTGGATGAAATTACAGGATTAATCAGAAAATGATGCTTCAATTGAAAATAACAGAAGCAGGAGAGTTAAGTACCCTGTTGCATAAGATACAAGATCAACAACATAAGTAGACAATCTCATTCAGGCTATTACCAACCTGTTGTGATCAATGTCTTTACTTGACAACCAGTGAGCTAAGTTAAGAACTAGACAGCAAATCAGATCATGAAAAGTCTCTAACACAACGACCGAAAACTGAAGTTCAAATGCTTCCGCAATGTGGTAACAACTAATAGATAATTAACAATAACCGCAGAACATATATCCGGAGGCTACAAGTTTTATTATACCAGTCAGCACTAAAATCAGAACACGGTATCACAGCTGACGGAAAAGCAATAGCAACACAACACTGCAGCTCTGCAGACTATGACACAAGCACAAAAACAAGTTTTATTGTTACTACCAAAGACAGTAACACCAAACTAGACAAGTTATTATTGCTTAAGAACAAAGTAAAGATCCCCTAAGTAGTGAGGATAGGTGGCAGATAATCAGATTTGGCACCAAGAACACGGGCCTTTGTGTCAGGGAAGAACTCGGTGCCAGGCAATTCAGTGACAGATCCATCACTAGAAACACCGATGGGGTAGCGGAGTAGGTGTCCAGGCAAGTCTCGCTCAAGTGACTCACTTGAATAGAGATCCCAATATTTGTCAGCAACCTGATTCACCTTCCTGACACACTCTTCACTTTCTGGTGCGAGGAATGTGTCATCAAGCATGCCAAGGTGCTCATACCACAGTGACAAACGGAAACCATGGACCTGACCTCGTGCTGGTTCCCTTAATGATAAATGATACGGTTGATAGGCTCCCATGGCTATTTCAGAGTCTCTAGCACCATCCATGGATCGCTGGTTGATGTTGGCAGACCCAATTATTATGTATTCATCATCAACTGCAGAAAGCCAACCAAAGTTATATGAGATGTAGGTACTAAAGAGAAACATAAAAAAGAACTGAAGGGGAGCTCAGTGTTCAAAACAATTCAAATGAAAAAGCCTGTTAATTTTCATTATTTACAGCACCATGACCATTGCTCCTTATTCCACCTTACTTCAAAGGAAATTTTCCTCGTGACCCAACCATATGGTGGATATATTCTGCAAAGGCTTGTATAATCTCAAAAAAAGAAAATGTCAACTTCAATGTCTCTGTCCCACTAGTGGTTCAAGGACCTACCAGATCCCCCCAGGCAGCCAAATTCAAAGCTAATATTCAATAACAGAAGCGAGTGAGGTGTGTGAATTAAATTTAAAAAAGGTATTCAGCACCTACCAATCATCATTTTAGCATGAACATAGATCATGAAACGACGGGCCTCCTGAGCTCTGGCATAATCTGTATCAGGGTCGGGTCTTTCAGAAGGTTCATATTCTCCACTCTTCTTAACCTCTCGGTTCCCAAGGCAGAAAAATGTTAAATAGTTTCTGGGATTCTCGTCGCTACCCTTGGCTCTGAGAGCCTGAACAACATCCTTATACATCATGTCCATCGTCCTTCTCTGCCAATCTAATATTGCCAGAACTGAGGCACTCTCTGGGATTCCTTCTGGCCACATAGGGACAACAACATAAACGGTAAACCTCTCTCCTGCCTCGATCTTGCTAACAATTTTAAGTGAAAGTTCTTTGGGAATCAGATGCAAAGCATTAATATCCTCAGGCTTGATGTCATCAGCACTCCAGTCAAATGAGCTTCCGAGGAAATACTGATTTTCAATATAGATAAAATTCTTTGCTCGTCGTATAGCATTAATATAGGCATCCTGAATACTTCGGTCAATGATATTGTCCTTTCCACTCACAAGCCCAGCCCTGGCAGCATCTTCAGGTGTCTCAGGGAAACCAAAAGCTGCCCCACCATCAATTGATCTAAATAACTGTACATTCCAAGTTTCATGGTCATCAGGAAATGTAATTGGAGATGGGGGAATGATGACATCTTCAAGTTCCCTCAGCTGAAGAAGCACATCTTTACCGCCTTGTCGTTTCCATCTTTGCTCAAAGTTGAACAAGACATCCCAGGCAATTGGCCCTTCAAGTCGGGAGTGGATATCGTGCCAAGGTTCCCTTGGTCCACCTTTGGTGATTGAAGCATCAGTGAAGTTTGGCTGATGGAAATCATCGTGGTGAGCGGTGTCCAAGGTCCTGAACAGGGAATGGAAAGGTGTGTCATATCTCCCATCACAAAGATCAATACCTCCAACAAAGCTCACAATTCTCCTTTTCTCTGGATCTCCATTAGGCATTGCAGCATCCACTACAACAATCTTCTGGTGATGAGTGAACATGGTAGATATTTGTAATTCCTGGACAAAACTTCCACCATCATCTGGATTACGAGGGCATAAGACACAGTTGACATCAGTATCCTTGAAGAATTGTTCAGTTTCCTCATCATGGGTGGCCATTAACCCATCCTTCTTCAGCAATCCAACAGATGTTCTATCATCCCAAACAAGCATATTAACCCTGACACCTTCACTTGCTTTCTTTTTCAGCAATTCACCAATAGTGATGTCACCCCCAGGCTTTGGCCTTCTTGAGTCTCTCACCAAAGCGATCTCAGTATAAACAGACCAACCAGTAATATAGATCATGTGTTTAGCATTGGTGATAGCATCAAAAATATCTTCCCAGCATCTATGTGGCTCATAATTCTTGCCTCCAGCGAGAGGAATTTTAGGAACAAATCCGTCTGGGATATGAGCATCCTGGTACAGAGAAACTTTACACCCTTTTCTCTGTGGATAAAACGTATAGGGAACTCCAGGAAACTTACGACTTACGATACCACGGGCCCAGTTGCGGTCCTTTGTCACATCAAAATATTGAAGCTTCACATGGATTTTACCACCACTTTTTATGGGATTCTTGTCTTCATCCAAGATTTCAACCCACCTATCCACTTCATCCCCTTCTGTGAGATCCTTAACAGGGACATATGCTCTTCCAATCAGAGTTGCTCCAATGGGATTGTCATCTTTAACAGTGAACACCACATTGGAAGCATTATGGGCACAGTAAATGTGGAAAGACTCATACCACCTAGGGTTGGAAGTTTCATTTTCTATTGTTCTGGTTCGTCCAACTCTGGCCCTTTCAAGATCAATAGTTGCATAAATCTTTGGAACTCCTTTGCCAATGCCAATAGTCTCCTGAACATTTGCCACAAGCTGCAAGACAAATTTCATCCAGCAGTAACTTAAAGAACAGAAATGAGGTGACATGTTAACAATTCAAAGATTTAGAAGACAGTTAAAACAGAAAAACTCACCACTACATTGTGAAACGGGCTAATAATATTTCAGAACCAGTAAAGTAAACAAGACATAGAATAACCGAAATATTTGTCAAAATAAAAGGAGAGAATATATTCCAATAGCACGAATGAAACAGAAGATGGAACCTTCCAATAAAAGGATAAATAAACCTTCCTATTACAATCTTCATGAAATGTAGCAGTCTATAAGCGTATATGAGAAGAGTAAAAATAGCGTATGTTCATATTTATATGAAAGGAAAGAGTAAAATATATAGCGATCAAAAGCATCAATGCAGGTATATGAGAGAAATGTTAAAGACAGGAGCAAATTGGCAGAAACTCAGTCTGCTTATTTCTACTCCAAAGAGATGGGGAAGTTAATGATTAATGGTTCCATTTTTTAAGAGCACTGATCATTGTCTAATTACTACAAGGTCTAAGATATGCTTGCTCCAAAGAAAAAAAAATACTAGAAATAGGTATCAAATGCTTTTTCAAGGACAAACAGTCATTTATTTTATAAGCTCTGACCTGAGTCAATCAAGAAATATGTGACATATTTCAAAATCAAGAAAATGAATTTACAGAATTCTATTACATTGCTATCCAATTAGTATTGCGTCCAACGCATATACATATGCGCACTCAAACAATCACACATATAAATCTTCCTTTTCCACTTGCACAAAGGACTCTGCAACATGGTTAGTAGATTCAAACATTTTCCTCCCACGTAACTATCCAGACCTCATGGATATCCAAGTACAACAACCTAATCAAAAGAAACAGATCAAAGACAAAGACATGGATACATCCTTATTTCCTGACAACCTAAACAGTCTTGGAAAAAATGCTTGCTAAGAGCATCTCAAATAATTTTCTTTCTTTAGAATCACCCAAATGATCCCCATATATTTTCAAAAAATCTGCTGTGTGACTGTTCAACAGTGAACCCATCTCCAAACACACTTACTTTTAACTAGGAATAGTCTTCACTACTGGAGTTACTGAAAAGGAACATCTACAGAGCATTTCTCCAGGCCCCATTGATGGGATCCACAAAACAACGCCTAGATCTTATCTAATACTCCCACTTCTGGAGGGATCCATATATCCACACAAGTAATGTGAAGATTCATAACTCAGATTATCCAAAAGGAAGAAAAAAGAGAAAAATCGATTATATTTTCAAGATAAAAAAAAAATCGATCCATTTCTGATCTTTTATGATAAAAACAACTTGGTTAACCTTAAAAAAAATGAGCTGATTGGATAAGTCAACTAAACTAATCCAAAAAAAGAGACCCAAAAAACAAAAATATAAAAAAGAGGTAAGCAATGATCCTGATCTAGCATAAGAATTTATACCTTGCCGAAGAAGTTTCCACCTCCATCATGAAGTCTATCAACTTCATAGATCGTAGCATGTAAAGTCCCATGGAGCAAAGTTTCCTCCATTTCTCAACTAAAAGAAAGAGAAAAGAAAGTTAATTCAACTAAAACAGAGAGATATTAACATAAAATAAACTCCAAAAGAAGAGTGTGAAACAGAGAAGATAAGTTCTTTTAAAAAAAAAGAAGCTTGCGAAGCAGAGAAATGAGCAAAAAAAGGTAGATTCAAAAAAATATACCCAGGCTTAAATCAGAAGAGATCTTGATCTGAGGATATCAAAGCAGAAGTGAAAGTGAGTTGTCCTTGATTTTCTCTTTATGTAAGGGATTTATATACGCAAAATACGCGTATCTAGTTTTGAAATAATGGATATATAAATTATGGCTGCAACGTGGTGGACGTGGGCAGACTAAAAGGAAAATTACTGACGGGAAAGAGACCCGGAAAATCAGCCCCTTAAATATGGTTCCGCGTGGAGCCGAGTGGATCAGGGACTACGAAAGATTTTTTGTATAGGGACTGAATTACATAAAATCCCGATTTTTTCAATTCAATTTCAACTTTCTCTCTCACATTTTCAAATCTCTCTCAAATTTCTTTTAATTCCTTATTAATTTCTCACTCAAATTTTATTTCTCTCTCAACTCTTTTTTTATTTATTAGAATTATATTAAGATTTTTGTAAATTTTTTCAATTCAATTTCAACTTTCTCTCTCACATTTTCAAATCTCTCTCAAATTTCTTTTAATTCCTTATTAATTTCTCACTCAAATTTTATTTCTCTCTCAACTCTTTTTTTATTTATTAGAATTATATTAAGATTTTTGTAAATTATTTTTCTATTACAATTTTGATGGTCACTAAACTAACTAAAAATTTGACTAAGGTAAGCGCACCTATCGATCAGTAGTATAGTTATGGTGAGATCAAAAATATCGTATCCATAAGGACTAAAAGTACTAGTAATTATTATCTTTTTATTATCTAGCTTAAGAATTAAAGGGATGTTTTTAACTAAGATTAACTATCTAATTAACTAAGAACATGACGACGATTAAAGTTGGAAAATACTTTTGAAAACCGATGGAGAAGACTATTATATTCACCTAGACTTCACTTATTATTTTTGAATTAGACGATTTATTCACTTGACTTAATCCGTAGAAATCCCTAACTTATGTTAATATCTCTTTCGAGACTAAAAACAACTGACTCTAGGTTGATTAATCGAAATCTCTTTCTAATTAAAACCCCTATTGTCGCATTAACTCGGTCTATGGACTCCTTTATTAGATTTGACTCTAATCCGGCAGATTTATGCCATCCTATCTCTAGGATTCAATGCAACTTCGCTTAATTATGGAAGATCTACTTTTAAACAGGGACTTTTGCTCCACTGAATAAGCACATCACAACTTGAACTAATATCCTGGAATATTAAAGCAAGGATTAAAACTCATAACTAAGATGAAGAAAAGTATTTATCATATAATTCAAATAATAATAAGATTTATCTTAGGTTTCATCTCCCTTAGTTATTTAGGGAGTTTAGTTCATAACGATAGGGGACATCATCTCAAAATTAGGAAAATAACAAAACATAAGAAACCCAAAAACTTCGATAGAAATTGAATAGAGATCTTCAATCTTGAAGTAATTCCTGTTTCCGAGCTGATTCCAATGGCTGTCTTCAAATATTTTCAGCTCTCTGCTCTCTATGTCCCTTTTGATCCTCTTTTAGGGTGTTTTTATAGACTTTGGAATACCCAAAATAGCCCAAAATTAGCCTTTTTCGAATAGAATTAAACTTGGGCTCGACAGGGACACGGCCGTGTGCCACGCCCGTGTGAAGGTGCTCAAGCCGTGTGCAATTCTGACGTGGTTTAATGTTGACAGGGCCATGACACACAGGCGTGTGGCCAACCTGTGTGTCACACACAGGCGTATGGATTACCCGTGTGGGAGTACCTAGGTCGTGTGAAACACTGATTTTAGTCTATTTTGCCCGTTTTTGGCCCATTTCTTGCTCTTTTCACTATCCTATGCTCTCCTGAGCATAAAACATAAAATTAACGGATTAGGAGCATCGAATTCAGTAAAACCAAAGATAAATTATCCATAAATATGCCAAGCATGTGATAAAAATATGTATATAATATGGTTTATCAAATTTATTTCATGTTTTTAGAAATTAGCAATGGCAAAATTGCTAGTTTGTTTAAATGGCAAACATATTTTGTCCGATCAATTGCAAATGATAATTTTTTTATTATATTTAATCTAATTTAAATACTTTCTTGTTATATTGGAATTTAATATTTTGTATCTTTTTATATATAACCAAAAGATCGAATTTTGGATAGGTATATTTGTAATCTAAGAAAAACCTCAGAAAAATCATTTTTGAAGCTCGATCTATTCAGTGCCTAATTGGTAAGCATTTTCAAGCCATTTTCTTGTAATTTTTATGTTTTTGAGGTCATGGAAGCTTGATTTAGCTATCTCATGCACCAATTTGCAAAACTGTTAGAAGTTTTTTATAGCTTCCATTTTTTTATTTCTTGAATAAATTGGCGCTAATTGATATATTTTAAGCTTAGATTATGAAAATGGGCTAAATTATAATGTTTGGTTGTTAGTTTTGTACATAAGGACTAAAGTGAATAAATTGTGAAATTGATGTGAAATTCAGTAATAATAGATAGTAAAGAGTCTCTAAGGGACGTAATTGAAATCGATTTTAAAATTGAGGCTAAAAATTGAAAGATATAGTCATTCCGATTTTAAGAACTAAATTGAATAAAATGTAAAACTTTGGTGGTATCAAAAAATGAAGTTTTATAGGTTCATTCATATCATGATATAATGTATAAATGTTTAATATTAATGAATTGAATGGAATAATTGTCTAGATCGAAAATTGGATCAAATCGGCGATACTTAGAGAAAAGCAAAAATTGTAGATTAGTCCCTGAAGTTTCAACTTGTTTGTTATTTTTTCCAAGTAAGTTCATATGGTATTTGTTTATCTAGATTGTTGTGTAATTGGTTTGTAATTTTATGTGTTTGGTTGTGAATTGGTTCAAAAGGTGATATTTGGACTAAATTGAAAAGTAATATTAATTTTTGTAATAGATGCCTGTTTGAACTCAATAAAGGTTAGGATGCGATTGACATAACAAGAGGGTCTTGTGCTTATATGTAACACAGGTTTAGCTCAGACAAGTAATCTAATGTCGTTTTAAAGGATTAGCCCGAACGGGTAACCTGACATGTATATATACTTAGCTTGGACAAGCAATCGAAAGTGTTGTTATAAAAGTTTAGCCTGGATGGATAACTTGACATGAATATATTTAGCTCGGATGAGCAACTGGTGTGGTATAGTTACCTGTGTATCCAAGTCTGTTTACAAGGGTGCATCGAACAATACAATTTATATGAAATGAGAAATTGAAATGAGATATAATGACCTTGATGTTCACTTAGAGAAATGTTGAATTGAACTTGAGTATTGTATCGGAGTAATGTCATGAACATGTATGTGATTACATTATCCTTTGATTAAATGATATTGAAAATTTGTTGTGCAAAATGATATGAATTGGTATGATAAGTGATTAAGTTTTTTTATGGTTTGATTACATGTTAAAGCTCACCTTATTGATGTTTTGGTTTACCATGTTTAGCAAAATTATGCCAATTTGTGGTGGCTTATTGTATTTAATTGAAAGATAAGGTAAGTTTTTGTTTAATGCTTATGAACTTACTAAGCATCTTGTGAAAAAAATAAAATAAAATAAAAAATAAAGAACACAAAATTTTACGTGGAAACCCTTTCGGGAAAAAACCACGGGCAGAGGAAAAGAAAATTCACTATGTCGAAAATTTGAATCAATACAAAAGGAATAGACTATGTCTATTTATAGGCTTGTAAAGCCATATTCTAGTAGGATTGAAACACCTTATCCTAGTAAATATAAAATAGATGGAGTTTAATAAGGTTTAAAAAACCTTATTCTAAAATAAAATAAAAGAAGTCTAGTTCTATATGGATTTTACTTTTATTTTATTTTCCATCGTATTTTATTTAAATAAGAATTAGGGTCACTTAATTCTAACAATCTCCACCTTGACACAAATTCTCAATGAACAAGTTCTTAATTGCGAACAAGTTCTCCACCTCTTCCATAAAACCCCTTAAGGGTTTAACTTCAACAATGAACACCAACCAAGTCTAAGCAATGCTCAAACTTGGTTATAGGAAGTGACTTGGTCATCATATCTGCAGGATTTTCATGAGTACTAATTTTGCTCACAACAATATCACCACGAGCAATAATATCACGAACAAAATGATACCGAACATCAATGTGTTTTGTTCTCTCATGAAACATTTGATCTTTTGTAAGAAAGATGGCACTCTGTCATCACAAAATCATCGTGCTGATTTGAAGGTCTTCATTTAGTTCACTAAAGAGTCCCTTCAACCAAATAGCTTCTTTACAAGCCTCGATGTCGCCATGTACTCGGCTTGATTGGTAGACAAAGCGATCGTAGTTTGCAAAGTGGCTTTCCAACTTATTGCACAACCTCCGATTGTAAAGACGTAACTCGTGAGAGATCTTCTTCTATCAAGGTCTCCAAAGAAAATCAGCATCAACATACCCAATAACTCCATCTTCGATTCTTCCAAACTGTAAGCAAACATCGATAGTACCTCGTAAGTATCTTAAAATCCACCGAATCGCTTTCCGGTGTTCTTTACCGGATTCGCCATATATCCGCTAATCGCATTGATCGCATATGATAAATCGGGCGTGAACAAACCATAGCATACATGAGAGATCCCATTTGCACTAGAGTATGGAACATGTGACATGTACTCAATCTCATCATCCGATTGTGGAGACAAAGCCGATGAAAGTCTAAAATGGTCAAGCTAAAGGAGTACTAACAGAGCTTAGCACTCCGCATATTGAACTCGCAAAGAAGTTTCTCAATGTACCCCTTCGACTTAGGTACAATTTACTTGTTTTTCTATCTCTAAGAATCTCCATACCAAGTATCTTCTTTGTTTGGTCCCAAATCTTTCATCTCAAATTCTTCACTTAGTTGGGCTTTGACCTTTCTTATCTCTCCTTTGTCTTTTGCTTGCTATCAACATGTCATCAACGTAAAGAAGTAGATACACAAAAGAACCATCATTGTTTTTCTTAAAGTAAACACAATCACAAAACTACTTCTTTTGAAATCGTGAGAAGTCATAAAGGAATCAAACCTCTTGTACCACTTTGCCTTGGTGATTGTTTCAAACCGTAAAGGGACTTTTTCAAAGAAGCAAACATAATCTTCTTTTTCTCAAATCAGAAAACCCTCTCGGTTGTTGCATGTAAATATCTTCCTCAAGTTCTCCATGCAAAAATGCGCTTTTACATCTAACTGCTCAAGCTCTAAATCATGCATGGCCACAATACCAAGCAAAGCTCGAATCGAACTATGCTTCACAACCTGGGAGAACACATCTCAGTGAAGTCCACTCTGGAACTTGATAACCCTTTGCAACAAGCCTTGCTTTATATTTAGGTTCTTCAACTCCTGGAGTCCCTTCTTTCTTTTTTAAACACCCATTTACAACGAATGCAGTCTTCTTACCTTTAGGAAGTTTCACAAGATCCCATGTTTTGTTTTTGTGGAGTGATTCCATCTCCTCTTGCATAGCAAACATCCATTTTTCTCGAGTCTTCACATTTAATCGCCTCGAGAATAATTTGATGGCTCTTGATTCGCATCTATATCTTCACCACATTTAAAGCATAAGCAACTAGATCACCTCAAAGATACTTCTTTGGAGGTTTAATTTCTCTTTTAGTTCTGTTTTTGGCGATAGAGTATTGAGGCGAAGAAGCAACTCTATTCTCAATTTTTGTACTCGACTTGATGAGTCGACTCAGTATTAATCTGATGCTCCACCGCTTTTGATTTTCTTTATTGGAACAGTCTTTAAGAGATAAGTTAGGAAGCATAGCAGATTTCATCAAAAACAACATCTCTGCTAATCACAACTTTCCTATTTTCAGACACCATAACTTATACCCGTTTACACCACTTTATAACCAAGAAAAACACATTTAGTGGATCTCGGTTCCAATTTTCCATTATTAACATGAGCATACGCAGACACCCAAAGATCTTTAAATCGGAATAATTAGCGGGATTACTGGACCATACCTCTTGTGGAGTCTTTTTCTCAATGGCAGCGGATGGAGATCGGTTGATCAAAAACATGCGATGAGAGGTCGCTACGCCCAAAACGACTTGGTAAGTTGGCATTTGACAACATACATCAACCTTCTCCATGATCGCTCGTTCATTCGCTCGCAACGCCGTTTCTTTGTGGAGTATGACGAATCGTCAAGTGTCTCACGATCCCTTCGACTTGCACAATCTATTAAACTCATCGAACGTAACTCTAAGCCATTGTCATGCGGCGGAGGTATTTTATCTGCTTTTCCGTCTGCTTTTTCAATCATAATTTTCCAAGACTTAAATGCGAAAACACATCGCTTTTCTACTTCGGGAAGAAACGCCCAAACTTTTCTAGAAAAATCATCAATAAAGGTTAGCATATAATTAGCTCCACCTCTCGAAGGCACTCTGGATGGTCCCCATAGATCGAATGAATATACTCCAACATTTCCTTCGTGTTATGGATTCCTCTAGTGAATCGAACTCTCTTTTTCTTCCCAAAACACACGGTGCTCACGAAATTCAGGTTGCAAATTCCTTGCCCATCAAGAAGTCCTCTTTTGCTCAATTCTACCATGCCATTCTCACTCATATGCCCTAGGCGCATATGCCAAAGTTTAGTAATATCATCATCCTCGACAAGGAAGAGGAAGCGGCAATTTGCATCACCAATAATATGAGAACCACAAAACATATAACTTGGCGCTTTTTCTTTGCCCTTTCATCACAACAAGGGGACCCTTTGGAAATCTTTAAAACCCCACTTTCAAATTTTGTATATCTGTACCCTTTTGAATCAAGAGTACTCAACGAAATTAAATTTCTTTTCAATTCGAACATACCGTGCGTCACTAAGTGTTACGACAACTCCATCAAACATCTTAACTTTAATTGTTCCAACACTGCGATCTTACACGAAGCATTATTTCCCATCAAAACAACACCTTCGAGACCTTCGTTTCGTAAGTTGTAAACCAATCCCGATTGGGACTCATATGGAAGGTGCAACTGAATCAAGTATCCACTCTCACTTACTTTAGAATCATTGATGAAGCGACTAGAAGTTCACCATCGCCGTAGTCTTCTACAACATCGCCTTCACCGAATTTTCTCGGTTGTTTTCCCTTTGATTCGCAGCCTCCCTTTAATCTTATTTTGTAGCTTATAGCACTCAGATTTAATGTGCCCTTTCTTCTTACAGGAAGTTACAAGTTTTACCTCTATTTGAAGACTTGATCTACCCTTAGATTTACCACGATGATTTCTTTCCTGTGTCCTACCACGATCATCATCGATATTCGATCTTGTCTCCCACGAACAATGAGACCCTCTCATTGAGAGTCAAGTTTAACCACAAGATGTTTCATCTTATCATACGAGGTTAAAGAATCATAAACCTCATCAACTGTGAGAGACTCGCGGCTATATAAAATCGTGTCTCTAAAGGTTGAATAAGACGGAGGCAACGAACAAAGTAGAATCAACCCTAGATCTTCCTTATCATCTTCGAACCTCCATGGCCTCCAAGTTTGAGAGAATTTCTTTAAACAACATAAGTGTTCGTGTATCTGACGCACCTTCCTCCAAACGATGAGCATAAAAAGACGCCGCTTCATATGCAACTTGCTTGTTAGAGTTTTCGACATACATATTTTTCTAGCCTCTTCCATAATGCAGTGGCGATCTTCTCTTTCATCACATCCTGCAAAATTTCATTGGACAAATGCAGATGCAATTGTGTTAATGCCTTTCGATCCTTACGCTTCTTCTCTTCATCTGTTAATGTCGAAGGCATCTTATCTATCCCTAGCAGGGCATCCTCCAGATCCATCTGCGCAAGAACTGCTTGCATCTTAATCTGCCACAACGCAAATCTGGTGTTGCGATCCAACAACGGAATTTCATATTTCAAAGACGCCATTACCGTGATCGAGATGAACAACCCTAAGCTCGATACCAATTATGAAAAAAATAAAATAAAATAAAAATAAAGAACACAAAATTTTACGTGGAAACCCTTTCGGAAAAAACCACGGGCGAGAGAGAAGAAAATTCACTATGTCGAAAATTTGAATCAATACAAAAGGAATAGACTATGTCTATTTATAAGCTTGTAAAGCCATATTCTAGTAGGATTGAAACACCTTATCCTAGTAAATATAAAATAGATGGAGTTTAATAAGGTTTAAAAAACCTTATTCTAAAATAAAATAAAAGAAGTCTAGTTCTATATGGATTTTACTTTTATTTTATTTTCCATCGTATTTTATTTAAATAAGAATTAGGGTCACTTAATTCTAACACATCTTATATGCTTACCCTATTTGTTCTTCCCTTTTCCTTGTAGATCATCACTTTGCGTGTAACACCCTAGTTTTAGCGGGTTCAAGGTTTTGGTGCATAACATCAAATTAGTTTGTGTGGCGAAGTAATATCTGCCCAAGTATCTCTTCTGGTGAACAAGTTGGGTGTATTTCAATGAAAGTGTAAGTTAATAATGGTGGTATGTAAGATTACTATGTTAGTTGGAATAGGATGTCCATAAAGTAAAAAGGTAATTATGGAAGTGTGCCTTGTTTGTCTGAAGTACTGTACAAGTTAAGATACAAGGTAATTGAGTTAGGAACCAACTAGATAGACTAACCAGATAATTAAAATATTGGACTTTCATTAATTTTTTTCTCAAATGCTGCAGGCCATTAGTGAAGACAATTCTAAAAGAATAAGACACATGTCAAATTCCACAATGGGGATAGATGTCTTATATATATATATATATATATATATTTGTATGTGGGCTTGAGAAAAAGAGTTCTTCATTTTCTTCCATTAAAAATTATGTTGATATTCTTTGAAGTTGAGTATAGTTCTTTCTCGTTAAGCTAAAACTGATAATCTGATTTCAAGCAAAAGATGATCCCATTCCTGGTGGTTGTTACTATTTGCATGTCAAATGTTAGGTTTGGAGGTAGTTGTTGTGTGTGAGTATCAGGTAAGTTTCTATGAGGACTCTTGCATGTATACTGTTCATATCAAGATATATATTTGTAGGAAATAGTTCAAACCATGAAGCTAAAACATGAAAAGAATAGCATGAAAATGTTATGTTATGTTATGAATGCAATTATATAGAATATGATAAGTTCAAGCATGAAATGAATAGTGCATGAGTACTGTGATGTCGAAGTATGGTTGTGTAAGTCTATATGAAGTAAAGGTTATGAGGTATGTGCTAGTTTGGGTGTATGTTAATGGATTAATGTGTTAAGTTCATATTGTGTCATTGCATAAAGAGTTTGTAAGGTGGGTCTGTGTCTGGTCACTATAGTGGTAAATGATGGGTCCGTCGGGACAATAAACACAAAATCTAAAAGAAAAAGTCCATGGCCATGGCATCCTCTAAAAAGGAATTAAATGATGGTAATTTCCCTGGGGTTTCTTGCGTGTCCAAAGCGATTATGGACAAACCTCACGGAAGTAAGTTTAGTGTAAGTCTAGACTTATGATATTTATAACAAGTTAGGATTTTAGATGAAAATCTACTGTAATTGATTTTCTCTATTTATTGTTGTTTTATATTTCTCCATTGAAGTATAGAAGTATAGTGGCGCTGTACAAATTTTAAGTCATGATGCTATGTTTAATCTATCCAATGAAAGTAGAGAACATTAGGATAAGATGTATGGGACAAGCCCGTCGACTTGGGACATAAACTTTGCCCTCTCTTTTATTAGCTCGTGTTTTCTCATTTGGCATAATGAAATTATTTTTCTTAAAAGAATTGCAAATACTATTTAACACTAAAAGAGAACTCAATATCCATAAATGTTGGAATACCCTAAAGCAAAACATATTCTAAAAAATAAATGTTAAATCTAATTATTTTGATAATTAATTAAGATTTCACTATATTTAAATAAAAACCTAAATTTCAAGTGAAAATTAAATAATTTTTTTAAAAAATATTGTTATTTAGTAAGTGAATTTGAAAAAAGAAATCTAATAATAATAATAATAAGCTATAGTATATTTTTTAAGCCGTTGGGTAGGTTTTTCTAAGAAGACATTATTTTTTTCTAAATTATATAAAACGTTATAAGTAGCTTTTTTTGGTACAAGAAAAAGCAAAAGGCCAAGGCTAAATTGCCTTGTTTATTTTATTGTTCACACAACTTTAGTTTTCATTTCTTTTTTTTTTTTAATGCAATTGCGCACGTTTAAAAAACCAAATAAATCTAACTGTTTTATATAATAAAACTATCTTAGAGACCCCACAATAAATTTTCCAAAATTTCTTTATAAAAATTTTAATTTATATAAATAAAAAATTGACCACACAAAAAATTGAATACAAATAAATAGTTTTATATAAAAATAAATTAAAATTTTCCACCCACTAAAATATAAAAATTCCTACCCCTTTTATTTTCTTTAAATATTTGTCACTTTTTAGTTAAACTTCTTTTATGGTCTCTTTCTAGAATTTTTACAAAATATATGGTCCATCTTTTAATCTTTTAATATTTTCGAGTGAATCTCCTTAGGATAGTGATGGATTAATTTCTAAAAAATTAAGATAGTGATTTTGCTTGTGATAGATTAAAGTTTTTCATGCAAAATTAAGTTTTTATTGATTGGATTATTTTGAGATATTGATTTTGTATAATATTCCTAATATCTGTTAGAAAAATTGTAATTTATGGGAACTTTGAAGCATATTTTCAATAGGTAAACGTAGAGAATTGAATCATAAAATTATGGTTTCATATTCTACTCCATGAGACCTTTACAACAATATATCATATGCTCAAAATAGTTGAGTGATGAATGAGAAATTGATGCTCAAAATAAGCTACTTAGAAATATTTGTTGAGGAAAAGAAAAGCTTAGATCCCACATTCATTAAAAACCAAGTGTGAGATGTGTATATATATGAGAACCTACTTAAAAAGTGATTGAATGGCTAAGATTAAAACTTTGTCTCGTGCTCAAAGGGGTGTAAATCCAAACTTGTTAGGGTTGCGCGACGTGGGTGATGCGAAATGTTTAAACCGGTCAAGCCCAAAATGAATTTGTGAATATTTTAGCCCAACATAAATTTTTTTTCCAGCAAATATATACAAAATCTTATATAAAAGGACATATATCTTGATTTTATTTGATTCTAATAAATTTGATTTGATTGCCCCTTTAATACAAATTTTGTCACCTTATACATTAATATTTTTAAAATTCCTCCACTTTGAATGCCTATAAAAAGGCTAAGGCTTCTTCAGAATTTTTTGCTCAATCTCACTCTCTCTCACACCGAGATTATTTTCTCTCTAAAATTCTTCTTTTTTCCTCTCCATATTTTCCAACGTTCGGTGATAAAAAAAAGGCATTGTTTGTTCGTTGATCACTGTAGAGGTGCTACTACTTCGATCATTGTGTTGTTGTATCTTGGGAGACATTCGACCAACATTTCTCCAAGTATTATAGGAGCGACCGAATTTGTCTTAGGAAACTATGTAAAACAGGCCTCAACATCTAGTAAAACTCGTTTCTTCTTTTTTATTTCTGCTTTTTGTTATGTTATTTATTGATTTTTTTCATATATGATAATTTAAATATAAATTATTCAATTTATTTTATTTTTTATATATTTGTTTATTTATATTATATATTTTTGTTTGCTAACGTATTTTGTCTAATAGTATATTAATTAGGATTTAATGTCTTTATATTCTTATATTCTTGAACATCGAATAGAAATTTAACATTTTTATTTAAAAATAATTGTTAATAATGTGATTATTGCAAATATTGAGTTTGACAAATTATATCCTCAATTAGGTGATAATTTTTTTGAAAGAAATTATATTTTATTCTTAACCACCAACGGTGAATTGCAAATTCCTTTCAATTCAAAGGATAAAAACGGTATGCATAGAATATCAAATAATTTTAAATATTGTATAAATTTATGGTGAAGTTTTGACTAAAAAAACTAATTAAATTATTTTTTGTCTTAATTATTGATTAAAAGATTTTGCTTGTACGAATCGTTATTGATTTAGTACTAATAATATGCTTGATTTTATGAAAATTTCATGTATTTAAGATTTAGATTTATTTAGTTACTATTTTAATAATTTTATAATATTTTTATGTTTACATATATTATATATTGATTTATCGAGTGTAAAATTATATATTAATTTAGATATTTTAATTTTTTTAAAATTTGACCCACAATTAAATTGATAAATATAATTATTTGTATATGTAATAAATAAATATAAAACAATGTCATATAAGTGATTAAGTTAATGGTATATGAACACCAAAACAAAATAAAAAAATCCATATATACAATTCCACCAAATAAAAAATTTAAATTATATTAGACATTAATTTAAAATTTGTGTATAATTTTATGATTTATCACTATTATATTATATTTTTTAAATTTTGCAATAGATTTTGTTTCAATATCATATTGTTTAAATATGAGATTAAAAACATGTGAAATTTTAATTAATTACTTTTAATTTTTAAAAATATTATTATTTCTCCGAAAATTATGTTTAAATATTTGAAAGAAAAAATGGCAGGATTGACGAGATGACAAGAATCTTTCTTACCTTAATTAATGGTCAAGAGTTCGATCCTTACATTAGATATAGAACAACTTTAAAATTTGTGGCCGACGTCTACCTTTAATAGGAAATAAAAAGATTGAAAGAAAAATTAATAAGATAATGGTTATCACATTATTTATGTAAAAAAAAGTAAAAAAGCAAATAGTAATATATGGAATGACAATCTTTTTAAATACTTTTCTCATCTTATTAAAAATTCCCAATGAATCAAATAATTTTACCATATTTATATTATTGGTGCTTTTTTTTTTTCTTTGTAAAGTATAGAAATGGGTGTGATGGTTCCTAGAATTTAACTATGGCAATGAACAAGAGCAAGGTTTTACTACTATATTTATGCTTTTGTCTGTATTTTTATGGAAATGGTCTGATATTTCCTACAATTTAACTATTGCAATAAATAAGAAGAAAGGGGTAAATCCCATCGAGCAATCTTTAATTGAAGCCTTGATGTACATATAGTTAACTATATGGTGAAAGTGTCTCAAGTCCTTTTATTATACAAATTTTATCAAATTACTTCTTTCACTATTAAAAAAATAATTATAAAAATTAAATTTGTTAATCTTATAGTAATAGTAAAATGATTAATTTATTCCAAAGTTTATAATAAAGGGACATGTAAAATATTTTCCCAATAAGTTTGAAGAGGTTAGTGAGGGATTATAAATTTATTTTTGTAACTAAAACATAATGACGCATTGTGTGATCCTAATAAAGGATTGTTTTTTTAGAGGAAAGACTACTTGTTTTCCCATTCTTTTGGTTTAGTGTTAAATTCATCTATATATATGATGATTCATTATTGTATATTTTTTTATTGTAGGAAGATAATGCGTTTTAGAGTATTCGAGCTCACGTCTTCTTGCATTGACAATAACACTCATATCAATTGAACTAAAATTAAATAGATCAAATTATAATAATTTTATAACACTATAAAAGGGCATTGAAACGCTAAATGACAATAATAATATCTATTTATTGGAGATCCTTTTTCTCTCCATAATTACAAATCTCTCTTACTTAATATATTTTTAATAGTAATTTGAATACCAATTATTATAGTTTGTTTTTCCCTCCGAATTTTAATTATTTTTTAAATAATTTAATTAAAATTAAATTAAACATAATATCATATATAATAATATTTGCATATCTATGATATGATATTATTTTATTGGTATCTAAAATTCTATTGTCTAGGATGATACTAATAAAATATTCCTATTATTAAATTATGGATGAAATGTTATTTTATTTTATTTTACCAAGAAATGATCAAATGTTGAAGAGGGATATTAAAAAATACATATAAACTCTTTTGATCCATTCACACAATCCAAAATAGTTGAATTTTTTTTTATATAAAATAAATACTTACTCAACTTTACATGAATAATCTACATAATTAGAATATGAAATATAACAATTAAATTATTAAAATATAGATCATAAAAATAATTATAAAATTATATAAATCTATGTTAATTTTACAATGATGTAAGTCCATTGTAATACCTCAATTTTGCCCGGCCCATTGGAAGCCAAGGCATAGTCTAAAATATCAAAAAATGATAAAAGTTTTCTAAAACAGTCATTTTACAAATGTTAAAACCCAATAAACCATCCCTACCCAGCAGGCCCACTGTTGCTACCCAAAACCCCAAAATAGTCCCATAGCCCAAATACACAGATCCATCAGCCAAACTTAACTCAAATTAACAGATCTAAACCATCCCTACCCAGCAGACCCATTTACACCCTCGACCCACTAGCAGATACGGCCCAAATGGCCTAATGTGTTAACAGATGGGGAAACCCTAGGCACCGTAAGCTGAAAGTTCCAGAAGGCAAGCCACGACCCTTTGGTTTTTGTCGTTCTCGCTACCCGCCATCAGCGCCGTAACTCTGCCTCCGTAATCAGCGCTTGAATCCACACCAGCATATTCACTGCCAGATTCTCCGTTGAATCTGCAAAGAATGAACCACAGCAGCAAACAAAACAAATACGGAAAGAGATAAAAATATTTCTTCCCTAAAATGTAACAACAACAGTGGCTATAAAAAGCCCGAATCAAAACGATGTAAAGGACCTTTTTTGGGGACGGAATAAAAAGACACTTACAGATATTCATTCAAAAATATCAACAGTCTCTCAAAAGGTGATTTAATCGCATACCTCGTGCTTTATTTTGAACATATATGAACTGTTCTAGCATGTATGAGTAAGGATCTAAAGAAAAAGAGATTACCTGTGGAAGGACGAAGGTTTTTAAGCCTTCAGACCACCGTGTACGACGGCGCGTGAGGCGCGTGTGCAAGCATTGCACCGTGGCTGGAGGCCAGAGCTGAGGGCCTCTCTTCTCCCCTCTGCAGAGCATTTCAGGGTTTTTTTTTAAAGACCGGTGTTAAAATGATTTTTTAAGCTGTAAAATTGGCTTATATAGCCTCCTTGAAACGACATCGTTTCTGCTTAACTTAATAAGCTCGAAACGGTGTCGTATTAAGCCATAGGATCCGCGCGTTGACCCAATTACCCGGGAAGGATCCGCGTGATTTTTTTTAAATTGGGTTAATTACCCAATCGGTCCTTCCAGCTCGTTTAATTTATAATTATGTGTTATTTTATTTTTAATTTGGCCCTAATATTTTACAATTGTTTCAATTTAGTCCCAACAGTTATTAAATTACATTCTGGGAAACGTCGCCGTTTTGGGAATAGGAAATTTGCCCAATGAGTCCCTTTTGTTTCTGCGTTTTTGATTAAGGTCTTAATTCAGTTTCATTTCCTTTAAATTAAGCCCGTAATTTTCTTTGAACTTTAAATGTAGCCCTATATTTATTTTTATTATTATTCTATATATATTTTTTTATATATTGTTATTTGTTTTTTTAACCTTACTTTTATATTATACATTATAAGATTATTTTATTATATATATTATTATTATTTATTATATGTTATTTTTCACAAATTATTATTATTTTACTCATTATTTTTATATTATTATTATATTTTACTGGTATTATATATTTATTAATTATTTATATATATTGTTCTTACATATATATTTTCGTTATTTTATATTATATATATTATATTTCTTATTTCCTATATATTTGAATTATATTTTATTATATAACATTTATTGTATTTTTATTTTTATTCTATATTACTTATTTTTTTATATATGTCATATATATCATATATTATCTATTATCTATTATATTATTTATGTTTATATTATTCATTATATTATTTAAAATTTTAAAATTTGTAAATTAAATTATATTTTTAACTCATATTATGCACATATTAAATTATTAATTATTTATTTATTATGTAAAAATACTATTTTAAGATTATTATTAAATATTATGTCTTTATTTGTATTATATGTATATTTTGTTAACAATAACTCATTTCATTTATATATATATATATATATATATTACATATATCATGTGTTTTATGTTATTTTATATTTATTATTTGATATTGCATTTCATGAACATGTACATTGATATTGTATCACTCTTTTTTGTATATCATGCATTATTTAATTATTACTTTGTATATTTGTACGTTTTGTCTATTCATTCTCAATACATGCTATATATATATATATATCTTTGTATGCATATTGTTAATATTTGCTATATATATTATTTTTATATGTATGTATATAATGTACGATCTTTATATTATTGCCATCATTCTGTTTAAATGCATGTATTATTTACTTACTACAATAATATGTTACTATGCATGATATATAATACAATACAATTCCCCATGCATCATTTTTAAAAAACAAGGCTCCAAAGTTTTCAAAAAATATAAAGGCAATGCTTGGTGTTTGGAAATTTCGAGAAAGTAGTGCCCTAACTTATTGGGTTGCGGCTTTTCTCGTTGAGTTCGAATAATCAAGTACCCTTCTAAAATTTTAAAGGTTTTCAAAATGTGAGCAACTATCTTGGAATTGCAAAGCAATATGTCCTAACTTACTGGATGTAGCGTTTTATTGTTTCGAGATAGGGATTTCTAAAAAGCTAACTTAGTGTCAATACTTCGACACGAGTGAACTCCAATTTACAAAAATCAAAATATTTTAAAGAGGATTACATCTTAAAAATTTTAAATTTCCGACATTAAAGACACTTGATAATCAATTAGGTACCAATTTTGGGGCGTTACGAGGGTGCTAACCCTTCCTCGTACGTAACCGGCTCCCGATCCCATCTTATGATTTCGTAGACCAAAACTAATGATTTTAAAACAAAACATTTTATAAGATAATCCAATCACACCTAAAAAGATTGGTGGCGACTCCCGTTTTTATTTTTTTTTCTTAAAGTCGAACCCCATTTTCTAAAACTCGGTTTTAAAAATGGTTTCGACAGCTTGGCGACTCCACTGGGGACTAATAAGAGAGTCAAGCCGTGTAATTGATTATCTCTTGTCTTAATGTCGGAAATTAAAAATTTTAAAATTTAATCCTCTTTGCATTACATGTGTTTGTATTATTGCATGTGTTGATATATTCTGATACGCATTGCATTTGCATGACCGTTGTGGTCACACCCTTAAGTGAGAGTGAGAAGCTGCGCCTTCGTGAGGTTTTCGCCTCCGTGCAGGATATTGGATCACTTTCGGGATACATCCGTACCTATGGTTTCGTGAGATTTTCATCTCCGTGTAGCTATAGGGAAATGTATCCCCTTGAACTAAACTCGATTCGAATGAGCCTATAATGGGTGAGGATCGAGGAATCTGCTGGTTCAGGTACCTCAAACTTTAGAACCAACCGCATATAGAAAAAACGTAAGAGCCTAACTTAGTTAGAGTTAAACTTTAGATATTACCCTTATAAATTATTGTTGGGACTTATTGATATCATGTGATACTGATTATTTCTTTTCTTTTGTTTGCATGACATTTTGCATTTACAAAGGTATTGATTCACAGTCAGTTTCTAAGTTAGAAAGTTTTATTATGGAGAACGGACTTCTTGATAGAATAGAGGGCAACGCTAATGTCCATAGATGGTCTGAGCAAACTCAACTAGAAAAGGGAGATAGTATAGCTCTGGGATATACGTCGGAGCTGTCGGATTATACTCGTATTAGTATCACGCAGAATAATCTCCAAGAGCTTAAGGAAATTTGAGATCAGTGGGACAATAAGACCAAACAGTTATTCTATGGTAATTACGGAGACCTACCTTACTTGCTCGATGTTCAGATGGATGAGCACTTATTCCAAGCCCTTGCTCAGTTTTGGAACCTGGCGTACAGTTGTTTCACTTTTGGGGAAGTAGACTTGGTACCTACTGTGGAGGAGTACACTGCCTTACTCCGTTGTCTCAAGTTTCAGATAGAATCTATTCTCGAGCTGCTTGTGTCCTTACCTTTTGGAAGAAATTAATGACTATTACAGGGATGAGCGAGCAGTGGATCACGGCCAGAATTAAAGAAAAAGGTAAGTGCAAGTACATTTCGTGGGACGCTTTGAAGGATCTGATTTTGATGCACCCTGATGAGACGAAGAAGGTAGATGTTTTTGCTTTAGGTTTGTATGAACTGATGGTTTTCCCTAGGGCTTTGGGATATGTGGACGAGGCGACCACGGATCTTTTTCATCGACTCAGCAAAAGGGTCACTTCTGTCCCTGCGATTTTGGCGGAGACATTCAGATCTTTAGGCGCGTGTAGGAAAACTGGCGCAGGCAGGTTTATAGGGTGTGCTCAGTTACTTTTGGCTTGGTTCTACAGCCATTTTCAACTGATAGATAGGGTGGTTTGTCGGGTCTTCTTCGAGGATTATTCACTGTTAAAGGGCATAGTAGCTTCAACTAGGAGAGTTGATGTTCCAGAAGAGAATTGGATAGCGCTACTTCAGAACCTTTAGTCGAAAGATGTTGAGTGGAGGGCTCCGTGGATGTTTTCTAGTGAGATTCTTTACCGATGCGGTAGTTTCGATTGGGTTCCTCTGTTAGGAATTTGGGGTGCCATTGGTTATGCCCCTTTGCTCGTGCTAAGGCAGCATGGATTGAGACAGTTCGTACCAGCGACTCATTAATTGGCTCAAAGTGAGTTTGTATACAAAGGAGCCGATTACAAGAGGAAGGTTAGCGAGGTTTCTAGTGCTTAGAACAAGACTTGTCGGTTGAAAGGAGTAGCTATTAGCCCTGCTATGACACCGGAATATGACGAATGGAGAGGAAGAAGGATTAATGATAACATCCCTAAGCCAAGTGTGGAAGGAGCTTGACCGATTGAGGAATATTTGCGAGTGATGCCCTCGGAGCTAGAAATCATGAAGCAACCGTTTGAGAGAAGGAACTTGGAGCTCGAGAAGAGGATAGCAAAACTTGAAGAAGAAAAGATGTACTTAAGCTTAGATGTCGATGTTCAAAAGATAGAGGTTAAGAAAGAAAGGAAAAAAAAGAGGAATATTGAAGAGGATAGAGATGATTTGAAAAAGCATTACAAAAAGGCACAAGTATCCTTGGGGAGAGCGAGAGTAGGAGGGTCTTCAGATCAATTACAGAAGGAGGTCCATGAGGAAAGAGTTAAGGCCGAGTATTGGGAGAAAAGGTGCCAAGAAATGCAATCGCAAAATTTGGTATTAGAAGAAGAAAATAAAGGGTTGAAGACCAAGGTAACTGAGCTTGGAAAATCTCTTTGTTGGCATCGAAACCATGACTCTACAGTCGAGTTAAAAGAGCTAAAAAGTAAGGTTGAAGGTTTGGAAGTGGCATTGCATAATGGTAAACTTTGGATTGAGCAGCTCGAGGCGCGAGAAGATTATTTGAAGGAAGAACTTCATCAGTCTAGAGGACAGGTCATAGAAAGGGATCACGTCATGGGTGAAGCCGTAGCCCAGATTCGAGAGGTTACGGAATATTTGCAAGACTTGGCAATACGAGCTGATGTATTGAGTCTGATGTGTGGATCATCGTCGGATATAGGACGAGAGTTAGCCCTTTTATTAGAAAGAGTTAAAACTTTGGGCATTAGGGCGAAAGCATACTTGTAATCTATTTATATGTAAAGATATTCTTTTTCTAAATAAAGTTTTCTAAATGAGATTGAATCGAGATCGATGCCTTTTTGTATTCTTGCATTTGTATTACATCACATCATATACATTTAAGGTTATAGAAAGACCCTAATTAGTTGAAGTTTATTTCAAAAGGTAGAAAAGAAAATCTAGAAATCACATATCCTTACGGCACCCGCGCTAAAACTAAGAGTATGGATCAAAGGTTCGAACAGTTGCAAAAGGATATGCAAGACCAATTACAAGAGCAGTTGGCCAAAATGCAGAATGACATTAGGGAGCAGATGCTGGAGGCTCAGAGAAATATGATGGCTGAAATGGCTCAGCTTCTAAGGGCCACCGATAAAGGGAAGGCCCCCATAGCTATCACTGGTGAAGAGAGTGAGGATCATCCTCTAGGTTTCACTTCGCAAACTGAAGCACCTCCTAGGAGACCATCTGTCACTGTGAGACCTCAACATGGTTTAGCTGATGTTGGGATTCATATGAATTACCCAAATAGTTCGGGATTCAATTTGGGTGATAACCCTACTAATCCTCTCGTTCTTGATTTTGATATGGCAGAAAAGAAGGATTTGAAAGCCGAAGCTACAAGGCAGTTGGATGAACACTGCAGATGGCTAGAAGAAAATTTTAAAATTTTGGAAGGCGCCGGCAATAATCATAGGATTGATGCCAAAGACTTAAGTCTAGTCCCAGACTTAGTACTGCCTCACAAATTCAAGATGCCGGAGTTCGAGAAATACAATGGTACTATTTGCCCAGAGACTTACATTACAATGTTCTATAGAAGGATGACTGGGTACGTAAACAATGATCAGCTGTTGATCCATTATTTTTAAGACAGTTCAGTAGGAGCGGTAGCCAGGTGGTACAATCAGTTGAGTCGTGCAAAAATCGGTTCATGGAGAGATCTTGCACAGGCTTTCATGCAATAGTACAACCATGTGACTGATATGATGCTGGACAGGATCACACTTCAAAACATGGAGAAAAAGCCTAATGAAAGTTTTAGGCAATATGCACAATGATGGAGAGAGGTGGCAATGCAAGTACAACTACCACTGTTAGAAAAGGAGACCACCATGTTGTTTATCAACACTTTGAAAGCGCCGTTCATCACTCACATGATTAGAAACACCACAAAAAGTTTCGCGGATATAGTTATGGCGGGGGCGATGATTGAGAACGCCATAAGGGCGGTAAAATTGAAGGGGAAGTGGCCAAAAGATCAGCCCCAAAAAGAAAGGACAATAAAGTGAACAACACAAGTAGCTTCAATTCAAAGGCAGTCACGGTTAGCCAGTCCAAAGTGGCTACGGTTGGGCAGCAAAATATTCAAAGACAGGAATCAGGATCAAGACAAAATTCAGAGAGGATGCAATTCACGCCTATTTCTGTGACGTATCGTGAGCTTTATCAAAGCTTATACGATGCACAGGCCATTGCTCCATTTTACTTGAAACCGTTACAGCCACCGTACCCCAAATGGTATGATAAAAATGCTAAATACAAGTATCATTCGGGAATACAGGGGGATTCAATTGAAAATTGTACTGGATTCAATAAGGCCGTGGAGAGGCTTATCAAGATAAGAGTTGTGAGATTCGGTAGTACCCCTAATGTTGAAAATCCTCTACCAGATCATGGTAATCAAGGAGTGAATGCCATTGATAAAACTAGGGAAGGAAAAAACAAAGAAGATATTACTGAGGTGAAGATACCCACGAAAGTAATATGGGAGGAAATGGTGAAGAGAGGTTTGTTGATCTCTGGAAAAGAAAAAGTAGAAATAGAGAACTGCTGTGAATTTCATGGAAATGTGGGTCATATGATCCAAAATTGTGAGGAGTTCAAGGCCATGGTGCAAGGCCTTATGATTAACAAAGAGCTACAAATTTTTGAGGGTAGCTCTTGTAAAAAACAAATATGTGTTCTGGAGAATGAGCAATAAAGAACCAGTCGACCAAGGATTATTATCTCCTTGCCAGGAAATAATGAAGTGGGGACACCAGCAGTACCCAAGGTCATTATCCATAAACCCACTCTATTTTCTTATAAGGATGACAAGAGGGTGCCGTGGAGCTATGACTGCATTGTAACAGTACCCCAAGGGGAAAGTATAGCCAGTGCATCTAAGGATGTGCAAAATGAGGGTTCCCATACACGAAGTGGGAAGCGTTATGACGGGAGGGCATTAGAGTGGAGCCCACCAAAACAAAGGATGTTGAGATTGGGAAGGAGAAGGAAACCGAAGTACCTATCAATGAGCCAGTAAAAGAGAAGGAGGCTAAGGAGTTCCTAAAGTTCTTGAAACATAGTGAGTATAGTGTGGTCGAGCAGTTACGTAAGTAGCCAGCACGTATATCTGTGTTAGCCCTACTCTTAAGTTCCGAGGTGCATCGGGATGCATTATTAAGTGTGCTTAACGAAACATATGTCACCCACGACATATCCTTTCGCAAATTAAACCGGTTGGTGAATAACATCAGTGCTGACAATTTTATCTATTTTAATGATGATGAAATTCCACCTGGGAACATAGGGTCAAACAAAGCCTTGCACATCACAACTCGGTGCAAAGGATACACACTTCCAAGTGTACTTGTTGATAATGGGTATGCTTTGAATGTCCTTCCATTATCCACATTAAACAGATTACCCATTGACAGTTCGCATATGAAGACATGTCACAATGTAGTAAGAGCCTTTGATGGAACGGAAAGAAAAGTGATGGGACGAATTGACATCCCTCTGGAGATTGGGCCAAAAATATATGAAGTGGATTTCTTGGTGAAGGATATCAAGCCCTCCTACAATTGTTTATTGGGGAGGCCATAGATACACTCGGCAGGAGAGGTGCTTTCTTCATTACACCAAAAATTGAAGTTAGTGACAGATGGACGCTTGATAACTATCAATGCGGAGGAAGACATTATAGCGGCATTCACTAGCAAGGCCCCTTACGTCGAGGCAAATGAAGAGGCTATTAAGTGTTCTTTCCGCTCTTTGGAAATCATCAATGCAACCTTTATTTTGGAAGGAGGAGAGGTGCCAATTCCCAAAATGTCTAGAGCTACAAGGATGGCCCTGCAAATGATGATGGGGAAGGGAGCATTGCCAGGGAAAGGACTAGGAAGACAGATGCAAGGAGGGGTTCAAATCCCAAAGCTGATTGAAAAAAAAGATCGCTTTAGTTTGGGCTTCAAGCCAGATCATAGGCACTAGAGGCAAGAAATTGAGAAATGCCAAGCGAGAAGAAAGGCGCGTTTGAATAGAGGAGAAGTAGAATGGGAATCGATGACATTCCCATCTATATCCAAATCCTTTAGTTCAGGAGGGTTACTGGTAGAAGAAAGTCATCAAATTAATGCTGTACACGATGAGGGATTAGAGCAAAGAAGCCTCGAGGGCATTCGCCCTTACCAACTGGGGAGCTCTCTGAACAATTAGACTGCGGATGACCTTCCTGTAGTCTTTAGGAATTTTTTAGAGTAATTCTCAAAACACGTCTATTACTCTAAGGCCTAGGAGTAGTAAGATTACATTTGTGAAAATAGGCTTATGTTCATCTATTATTATTTAAATAAAACATAACTTTTATCAATTTAAACGAGTATTGTTTCACTTTTTATCGACCAATATTCCTTTAAATTTTGACAATTCTTATTCTTCTATTCCTAGCACATAAACAATCATTCATTCATTCTTTATATATTCTTTCATACCCCCACAGGTCCCTAGATATCAATGATATGAGCACTGATACTACCGCTCCTGATTTCTCTTGCGAGCAAAACATGTGTTTAGAGGAACATCAGGATTTTGAAGATATTCAAGATTGTGACGTATCTCTCGATCTGTTAAGAATGGTGAAACAAGAGGAGAAACAAATCATGCCATATGAGAAAGAGGCAATAGAGAATATAGTCCTAGAGGAAGGGAAGGAGTTAAAAATTGGAACACTGATTACCAAGGACACAAGGCATGCTCTGGTTGAGTTACTTCGAGAGTTCAAAGATATCTTCGCCTGGTCATATCAGGATATGCCCGGATTGAGTACTGATATTGTAGTATATAGTTTTCCGATAAGACAGGATTGTAAGCCAGTCCAACAGAAGTTGCGGAGAATGCGGCCAAATATTGTTCTGAAAATAAAGAATGAAGAAGCTGTTTGACGCAGGATTCTTGCAAGAAGTGAAGTACTCTGAATGGGTAGCTAACATTGTGCCTGTTCCTAAGAAGAATGGGAAGGTATGAATGTGTGTTGATTACAGAGATCTGAACAAAGCAAGCCCAAAGGATAATTTTCCTTTACCACACATTAACACTTTAGTAGACAACACAGCGGGATATTCGTTGTTGTCCTTCATGGATGGCTTCTCTGGATACAATCAGATAAAGATGCATCCAGAGGACATGGATAAAACTACCTTCATAACCTTGTGGGGGTACCTTTTGTTACAAAGTAATGCCGTTTGGACTGAAGAACGCAGGGGCAACATACCAACGAGCCATGGTGAACTTGTTTCACGACATGATGCATAAGGATATTAAGGTGTATGTTAATGATATGATTGCCAAGTCGCATACAGAAAAAGAGCACATTGAGGTCTTAAAAAGATTGTTCTTGAAGTTGAAAAAATTTCAGTTGAAGCTCAATCCAACAAAGTGTACCTTTGGAGGTAGATCGGGAAAGTTATTAGGCTTCGTAGTTAGTGAAAAGGGAATTGAAGTCGACTCAGACAAGGTCAGAGCCATACGAGAGTTACCTCCACTACGTACTCAGAAGGAAGTTCGAGGATTCTTAGGAAGGTTGAATTACATCGCTCGGTTCATTTCACAACTGACCGAGAAATGCGATCCTATCTTCCGCCTCCTCAGAAAGCACAATCAAGGCACTTGGATGAAGAATGCCAGAATGCTTTTGAAAAGGTCAAGCAGTATTTGTTGAATGCTCCGGTATTATCCCCACCTAGCACAGATAAACCGTTAATACTGTATTTGTCAGTGTTCAGTAATTCTATGGGATGTGTGCTTGGTCAACATGACGAGTCGGGGAAAAAGGAGAAGGTAATTTATTATCTCAGTAAAAAATTCACTGACTTTGAAATGAGATATTCGCCAATTGAAAAGTTGTGTTGTGCGCTGATTTGGACCATCCAGAGTTTAAGACAGTACATGCTATACCATACCACTTGGCTTATCTTAAATTTGGATCTATTAAAATACATGATGGAGTCAACGGCTCTAAATGGGAGAATGGCGAGATGGCAAATTTTGCTTTCAGAATTTGATATAGTCCACGTAAGTCAGAAGGCTATAAAAGGAAGTGCGGTAGCTGACTTCTTGGCCAGTAGAGCTCTAGAGGATTATGAGCCATTGAACTTTGATTTTTCAAATGAGAAGTTAATTTGTATAGCAATTACCGAAGATTCTCCATGGAAACTTAATTTTGATGGGGCTTCTAATGCAGTTGGAAACGGAATTGGGGCAGTGTTGGTATCCCCCAAAGGTGATCATTACCCATTTACGTGTAAGTTGGACTTTGATTATACGAATAATATGGCTGAGTATGAAACATGCATCATGGGACTTTAAGCAGCCATAGAGCGAGGTATAAAAACCCTAGAAGTATATCGGGATTCTACGTTGGTAATTTATCAGCTTAGAGGCGAATGGGAGACAAGGGACTCTAAATTGATCAATTACCGAAAGGTAGCCTTGGGGTTACTTGAGGAGTTTGATGACATCACCTTTCATTATCTTCCACGAGACGAAAATCAGATGGCAGATGCTTTAGCAACCTTGGCCTCAATGATTAAGGAAAATAAAAAGGAAGAGGTGTGACCAATTCAAATGAGTGTCTACGAGGCTTCAGCTAGCTATTGTAACATTGAAGAGGAAGAAAAGGATAATAATCCCTGGTACCAGGATATATTGCGATATGTAAGAGATCATAAATATCCAGAACAGGCTACTAAAAATGACAAATGAACTTTAAGAAGGTTAGCTTGTGACTATGTCTTGGACAGGGATATCCTGTACAAGAGAAGGAAAGACCAAGTACTTTTGAGATGTGTTGACGCTGTGGAAGTTAAGCTGATTTTAGAAGAAGTTCATAAAGGAGTATGTGGGATGCATGCAAATGGGTTCATAATGGCAAGGCAAATCACGAGGTTTGCCTATTATTGGGCCACTATGGAAGGGGACTGTATCAACTATGCCAAGAAATGCCATAAGTGTCAGATTTATGGGGACAAAATTCATATACCACCTTCACCTTTACATGTTATGACTTCTCCATGGCCCTTCTCCATGTGGGGCATGGATGTCATTGGACCGATATCACCGAAAGCTTCGAATGGACATCGGTTTATCTTTGTGGTAATTGACTACTTCACAAAATGGGTAGAGGCCACTTCTTATGCGAATGTTACCAAGTCAGCTGTAAGTCGATTTTTGAAGAAGGAGATCATTTGTCGGTATGGAATGCCTGAGAAGATCATATCCGACAATGCATTGAATTTGAATAACAAAACGATAGCAGAGGTTTGCGATTAATTCAAGATCAAGCATCACAATTCTTCTCCCTATCGTCCAAAAATGAATGGGGCAGTGGAGGCCGCCAATAAGAACATTAAGAAAATAGTTGGAAAGATGACTGAGACCTATAGAGATTGGCATGAGAAGCTACTGTTTGCACTCCTCGCCTATCGAACATCTGTCAGAACTTCTACTAGGGCAACCCCATTCTCGTTAGTTTATGGGATGGAAACAGTGTTGCCTATTGAAGTAGAAATACCTTCTCTCTAAATTTTGACAGAGATAAGGTTGGATAAAGCTGAATGGGTTCAATCCCGGTATGATCAATTAAACTTGATTGAGGAAAAGAGGCTGAGAGCCATCCGACATGGTCAGATGTATCAGAAGCATATGATGCGAGCCTATGATAAAAAGGTTCGTCCAAGGGAATTCCATAAGGGGGACCTCGTGTTGAAAAAGATTCTTCCTATTCAAAAAGACTTTAGGGGAAAATAGATGCCGAATTGGGAGGGGCCGTACGTTGTAAAGAAAGCTTTCTCTGGTGGTGTATTAATTTTGACAGAAATGGATGGGAAGAGCCTACCCAATCTAGTGAACTCAGACTCAGTCAAAAAGTACTTTGTCTAAAGGAGAAGAGAATTCAATGTGAAAACCCGCAAAGGGCGCCTTGAGTTTTCAAAAAAAAATAAAAAAATGGAGAGGCTAAGGTGAAAACCCGTAAAGGGCGCATTGTGACCAAAGGGGTTTTGAGTTGAAAACCCGAAAGGGCAGCTCAAATTTTAAAGGGCATACAGCAATCTTGCTATATCTGACTTAATAAATAGTGAAACACATTGTATATTGGGGCATTAACAAAGTCCTTTATATCTTTTAAACGAATGTCAAACTCAAAAAAGATTCATGGAGCTGGTGTTAGACACTCAAGCGGCGATATCTGGAGGATCTAACTTCTATCCTGTTTGCTATCTTTAGATTCTATTTCTTCTCAAAGATATGCTATCAGATTTATTTGTATTCTTTGACAATTCATTCAAATCCAATTATTCTTTTCATCTTCTATTATTTGTTAAGTATGTCGCATTAAAATAATGATAAATGAACTAAAATATCTTCGCAAATGAAGTTTTGCGCATTACTTTAGAATTTCTAGATAATGCAAGAAACTAAAACAGGACAATTGTTCAAGAAATTCACATAAGTAAGGGATGAAGGAATTCGAGGAATTTCTTTCTTACAGTTTAAAAGGAAAATGGACAAAACCAACGATTCAATTCTAGGGAAGATTATTTTGCAGACGTCCTCAGTGGATTATAGCATTTGAGGAAGGGTACAGGCCTACAAGTTGAGTAAGAGTAATACTTTGAAAGGCAAATGAAGGAATGAGTGATGATGTCTAGGATAAGGGTCATATTCATAACATTTTTGCATCATAGCATATTTAATTAGGAACATTCGACTCAATTTGATCATGGCATCCTAATTATCAGGCATAATCATTCTACAGGTTATCAAATATAGCGCACCTCCATCTACTAAGCAGTAGGGTAATAGGCCGCAGCATAGCAGATCTGACCTTCATCGAGGTAGATCCAAGATGATGGATCTTATCTCTTTGTAATGAACAGGGAGCAGATCCAAGATGACCGATCTTGTCTCTCTGTATTCGACAGGGAGCAGATAAAAAACGTAGCAAATCTGACCTTCATCGGGGCAGATCTAAGATGATGGATCTTATCTCTCTGTAATGGACGGGGAGCAGATCCAAGATGATCGATCTTATCTCTCTGTATTCTGCAGGGAGCAGATCGAAGACGTAGCAGATCTAACTTTCATCGAGGCAGATCCAAGATGATGGATCTTATCTCTCTGTAATGGACGGGGAGCAGATCCAAGATGACCGATCTTATCTCTCTGTATTTGACAGGGAGCAGATCAAAGACGTAGCAGATCTGACCTTCATCGAGGCAGACCCAAGATGATGGATCTTATCTCTCTGTAATGGACGGGGAGCAGATCCAAGATGACCGATCTTATCTCTCTGTATTTGACAGGGAGCAGATCAAATACATAGCAGATTTGACCTTTATCGGGACAGATCCAAGATGATTTGGTATTCTTGTATTTATAAGAAACAGATCGAGGACGTAGCAGATTTGACTCTCAGATGTTCTCAAACAGACTCAAGATGGTTTGACATCTTTGTGCTTACAAGGAGCAAATCAAAGACATAGCTGATTTGGTTTTCGCATGCTTACGTTGCAACAAAATCTAAGATGATTTGGCATCTCTGTATTGTCAGAAAACAAATCGAGGAAGCAAATTTAGCATCTCTGTATTCGACGGGGAGCAGATTGAAGAATTCAAGATTCGACAAGCCCAGGCAAAATTGGTTCTTTTATATCTTTGCTCTATTCCTGTTACACAGTAATGAGCAAAGAGGGGCAGCTGTAATACCTCAATTTTGCCCGGCCCATTGGAAGCCAAGGCATAGTCCAAAATATCAAAAAATGATAAAAGTTTTTTAAAACAGTCCTTTTACAAATGTTAAAACCCAATAAACCATCCCTACCCAGCAGGCCCACTGTTGCTACCCAAAACCCCAAAACAGTCCCATAGCCTAAATACACAGATCCATCAGCCAAACTTAACTCAAATTAACAGATCTAAACCATCCCTACCCAGCAGACCCATTTACACCTCGACCCACTAGCGAATCGACCCAAATGGCCTAATGTGTTAACAGATAGGGAAACCCTAGGCGCTAAATGGTCGAAGTTCCGGAAAACAAGCCACGACCCTTCGCTTTTGTCGTTCGTTCTCGCTCACGCCATCGTGCCAGTAACTCTCGCCTCCTCCGTAATAATCAACGCGCGAATCCACACCAAAGATATTCACGCCAGATTCTCCGTTGATACCGCAAAAAGAAGGAACCACAAAGAAGAAACAAAACAAATATGGAAAGAGATAAAAATATTTCTTCCCTAAAATGTAACAACAACAGTGGCTATAAAAAGCCCGAATCAAAACGATGTAAAGGACCTTTTTTTGGAACGGAATAAAAAGATACTTACAGATATTCATTCAAAAATATCAACAGTCTCTCAAAAGGTGATTTAATCTCATACCTCGTGCTTTATTTTGAACATATATGAACTGTTCTAGCATGTACGAGTAAGGATCTAAGGAAAAAGAGATTACCTATGGAAGGACGAAGGTTTTTAAGCCTTCAGACCACCGTGTACGACGGCACGTGAGGCGCGTGTGCAAGCACTGCACCGTGGCTGGAGGCTAGAGCTGAGGGCCTCTTTCTTCCCCTCTGCAGAGCATTTCAGGGTTTTTTTTTAAAGACCAGTGTTAAAATGATTTTTTAAGATGTAAAATTGGCTTATATAGCCTCCTTGAAACGACATCGTTTCTACTTAACTTAATAAGCTCGAAACGGTGTCGTATTAAGCCATAGGATCCGCACGTTGACCCGATTACCCAGGAAGGATCCGCGTAATTTTTTTTAAATTGGGTTAATTACCCAATTGGTCCTTCCAGCTCGTTTAATTTATAATTACGTGTTATTCTATTTTTAATTTGACCCTAATATTTTACAATTGTTTCAATTTAGTCCCAACGGTTATTAAATTACATTCTGGGAAACGTCGCCGTTTTGGGAATAGGGAAATTTGCCCAATGAGTCCCAGTTTTACGCACGCTTTGATTAAGGCCTTAATTCAGTTTCATTTCCTTTAAATTCACCCCGTAATTTTGCTGAACTTTAAATTTAGCCATATATATATATTTTTATATATTGTTATTTGTTTTTTTAACCTTACTTTTATATTATATATTATAAGATTATTTTATTATATATTATTATTATTTATTATATATTATTTTTCACAAATTATTATTATTATTTTACATCATTATTTTTATATTATTATTATATTTTACTGGTATTATATATTTATTAATTATTTATATATATTGTTCTTACATATATATTTTAGTTATTTTATATTATAGATATTATATTTCTTATTTCCTATATATTTAAATTATATTTTATTATATAACATTTATTGTATATTTATTTTTATTGTATATTACTTATTTTTTTATATATGTCATATATATCATATATTATCTATTATATTATTTATGTTTATATTATTCATTATATTATTTAAAATTTTAAAATTTATAAATTAAATTATATTTTTAACTCATATTATGCACATATTAAATTATTAATTATTTATTTATTATGTAAAAATACTATTTTAAGATTATTATTAAATATTATGCCTTTATTTGTATTATATGTATATTTTGTTAACAATAACTCATTTCATTTATATATATATATATATATATATATTGCATATATCATGTGTTATATGTTATTTTATATTTATTATTTGATATTACATTTCATGAACATGTACATTGATATTTTACAACTCTTTTTTGTATATCATGCATTATTTAATTATTACTTTGTATGTTTGTACGTTTTGCCTATTCATTCTCAATACATGCTATATATATATATATATATATATATATATCTTTGTATGCATATTGTTAATATTTGCTATATATATTATTTTTATATGTATGTATCTAATGCATGATCTTTATATTATTGCCATCATTCTGTTTAAATGCATGTATTATTTACTTACTACAATAATATGTTACTATGCATGATTTATAATACAATACAATTCTCCACGCATCATTTTTAAAAAACAAGGCTCCAAAGTTTTCAAAAAATATAAAGGCAATGCTTGGTGTTTGGAAATTTCGAGAAAGTAGTGCCCTAACTTATTGGGTTGCGACTTTTCTCGTTGAGTTCGAATAATCAAGTACCCTTCTAAGATTTTAAAGGTTTTCAAAATGTGAGCAACTATCTTGGAATTGCAAAGTAATATGTCCTAACTTACTAGATGTAGCATTTTGTTGTTTCGATATAGGGATTTCTAAAAAGCTAACTTAGTGTCAATACTTCGACACGAGTGAACTCCAATTTACAAAAATCAAAATATTTTAAAGAGGATTACATCTTAAAAATTTTAAATTTCCGACATTAAAGACACTTGATAATCAATTAGGTACCAATTTTTGGGCGTTACGAGGATGCTAACCCTTCCTCGTACGTAACCGGCTCCTGAACCCATCTTCTGATTTCGTAGACCAAAACTAATGATTTTAAAACAAAACATTTTATAAGGTAATCCAATCACACCTAAAAAGATTGGTGGCGACTCCCGTTTTCGTTTTTTTTTCTTAAAGTCGAACTCCATTTTCTAAAACTCGATTTTAAAAATGGTTTCGACATCCATTTCCTTCGGTAATGATAAGATCTTTGTTGAAGGGACATTCTTAAGTAAATAGACAAGTAATGTTTTTTAAATCAAATTAGTGATCAAACCGATCAAATTATTAGTTCACCAATTCAATTAAAAATTTATTAAATTTTCAAAAAAATTCAAAAAAAGTAAAAGAATTTAAAAATCGTAATTCAACCGATTTTTTACTTAATTCAACTAATCCGCACTTAATTCAAAATCAACCGATTTAGTTGAAATCACATTGTAAAGATGAAAAGGAAAATTTTATTTTTTAAAAAGAAAGTAAAATTCATAAGATGATAGTTTTTTTAGGAAAAGTTGGTGATTGATACACGTGGTCGGCTAAATTGAAAAAGCAGCTGAGAAATTTAAAAAAGAAAATGTAAAGAAAAGTTTCCCATTGGCGTATAAATGAATGATTGCCGACAGAAGTTTGAAGATCCAAGGCTGCCCCAAAACTTCTTCTGCTTGTCTTGGCACTGACAAAATGAAATCCAATGGTTGTTAGGAGCATGGTAGTCCCATCATGGCCGTTGAATGGCAAGATAAAGGTTAGGCTACATCAAGGGCCAGCTTTTAAATGTTAAATGCCACATGTATACAAAAATAATATAAAAAACATACTATCAATTATTAAATTCAAATGAATTGATTCATCAATCAACCTTTAATTATTTTTCTTTTCAGTGGCATCACCACATTTCTTATTTTCCTCAAATTTAATTTTTATATTTTTATATTTTAAAATTTTGTCCTTTTATTTTTAAAATTTTAAAATTCAGATTTAATTACTAATAGTGTTAAAATTATTTTATTAAATTCATGTTCATTATAAAGTTATTTTTTTAAATTATAAGATTATTAAGTTAGTATTTTTTATTTCAAAATGTCACACCAATTAATTTAACCAAAAAAATGTTAACAATTGGATATGAATTTCTATTTATAAAAAATATAGTGAACAAATTTCTAGAAATAAAAATAGAATAATTAAATTTCAAATTTATTAAAAGTATAGAAACTTATGACATATTTTAACCTAATACCCAACATACAAAACTCATAACCATAAATATACTTTTATTTTTGTGCATGCTTGGAATTTAAATTTAAGGGTAATGTATTTGTACTTAATAATTCTATAGTATTATGAGTGCTTAGGATTTCTTCGTATCTCTTTGGTGGGATTAAAATCAGAGGTCATCAAGTCATTTTCTAAGTAAGGCTCCTTTCCCAACCGTCAATTGCAGGCCCATCTTCGTCGTTTTAGATATTTTGGGCACTAGGATCTTGTTTCCTTTGACAAAGTTTCATTAACAAATTCCAATAATCGAAAGGAATATTCTATTACCTCTTCATCCGCTCTTATATATGGTATGTCACTAGTTACGGATGCAATGATATTTTGTAACGACCCAAAGTTTAAGAGTGTCGAAAAAGTGTACTTTCGGGTTACTGTTTCCTTAAAATGAATTCGTAAATATTTATTAGAAATATTTACGAAGTTATTAGTGTGGTTAATTAGATTTTGGCTAAGTGAATTAACTTAAATTAAAGCTAATTTAGTGAAAGGACTAAATTGAATATAGGGTAAAAGTTGAATTATAGATTAAAGAAAAGTGAAGGGACTAAATTAACAATTAAACTTTAAGTGACAAATGTGTGGTAAAAATAAATTACATGTGTATAAAGTATAATACATACATATGTAATTTAAGTATATGTTTACTTAATATTTAAGTAAATAATAATAATTAATAAAATATAATATAATAGTATAATAAGATAATAGTTAAAAATAAAGTAAATAAAAGAAAAAAAAAAGAAACAAAAGGCAAATGAAACAGAGAAAGAATAGGGAGAAAAAGAAAGGAGAAAAGAAAAAGGGAAAATTAGGGATTTGAAGCTTTAAGTTTAATTTGGTAAGTCAACTTAGTCCTTTTTTTTATAATTTTTAGTGTCTTTGGAATCCTAGAGACAAGTACTACTTGAATCATGTGGAAATTTAGAAAGTTAGTGAATTTTTAGATGTTGATTAAGTTGAACAAATGGAAGAATTATGAGTTAAAGAGATGAAAATTCAAGTTAGAAGTGGGAAAAAGATTGGATTGTAAAAGAGGTTCAAGTTTTGGTATAGTGGGGACTAAATTGAAAAGATTTCAGAATTAATGCTTTATGGTGAAAGTTAAGAGCTGAAATTTGTTTAAAGTGAGTATTGAATGAGAATAAAGGATTTGTTTTAAGAAAAAGAGTTAGCTATGGTTTAAGGACTAAATTGGAATTTAGGTAAAAGCTATGTAGAAATTGAAATGTATAATGTTAAATGGTGAATTGATAATTTTTTATTGTTTAGTTTTCCGTAGCTAACGTAGTACCCGAGGCATCAACAAAGAAAGGAAAAGGGAAAGTGGACGAAGAGTAATTCGAGAATGTTGGTTTGTATTTCTATAAATCATATTTAATAATTAATTGTTGCTTTTATTACTTAATACGTATGGTAAGTGAAAATGAGGTAAGTATTGCTATTACTGTACTGAACCAAATTGAATAGTGATTATGAGAATCGAAATGAATATTGATTGATAAATGAAAATTTTAAATACCCTATTAACAGTGTCGGGCTAAGTCGGATATAGTTGGCATGCCATATGATTGAAAGTGTTCAGGGATATTCGACCTTGAGTCGATAAGGCACTATAAGTGTCGCATATTGTACCGCATCTTTATTCACTATATCAAGTATCATACTCTTTATCTCGGCTTGGCTGATGAGGCACTATGAGCCATACTGTACTGGTGTGTTGGTTGGATCCGTATCCGCCTGTGTCCGAGTTATGTTAATAGGGGTAAATTATCGAATCGAACAATTGAATGATACTTGATCGATATCGAATAAAGATCAAATCAGATATTTTACTAAGAATAGTATAATGACAATGTTATTGTGAAATGGAAGTGAATGATTGAATTGCTCATTTATAATGAATTGTAATTTTTTTTTTAATACTTCTAATGAATATGAGCTAAAGTTTGTTTTAAGTATTGGTTTATAGAAATACCACTGAATGTATACTCAGCGTACGGTTTATTTCCGTGAGCAGATTAGATACGAAAGTGATTAACGACTCAGCATTCAATTCACTCCCGAACTCAAAATGGTCTCAAAGTGGTGAAGTACTCTTCTTTTTGATAAATGTCATGTACCTAAGATATCAAATGTAGTCATTATGGAATGTTTTTGTAAATATTGTTATAATAATAATGGTTGATATTATTATGTTAAAGTTAGTGTGAAATATGCGTATTTTTTAGTATGAATACATTTATGCTTGGTTAACATGGTATTGAATGGTTTTGTTGATATAAATTGTGGTACCAATGAGGGTACATTAGTTGAATGTTTAGATCAGTTACTTAAAAGTGTTTTAGACATGTTTAATCGTAGTTTGAATAAGTCAAAAGTTTAGGAGTTAAGTAACTTGTGGTTTAGGAATTGCAGGGTTGGTAAGCTTAATGTTCAAAACTCATTTCGAGTCCACACGACCTGGCACACTGGCGTGTGACCAGACCGTGTGAGACACATGGCTTGCACATGGGCATGTGCCTGGCCGTGTAAAAACTGCATTAGATTCGAATGGAAAAATAAATCCACACGAGCGTTTGACTTGGCCATGTGAAATCAATTTGTTTATGAGTAACAAGTCAGAGAGCTCTACGGGTAGAAGACACGAGCGTGGGCCATGTAAGCCACACGGTGTGACAACACGGGCATGTCACGGAGACACACAGGCGTGTCTCCAAACCACATGGGCGTGTGGTACTGTTCATTAAAGGAAATTTTGGAAATTTTACAAAAATTTTTGTAAGCTTCCGATTGAGTCCCTGTTTGTTACTATTTTCTATTTTAGGCCTCGGGAGCCCATAAAAGGGTTAATAAGACATATTTACTGAAATGTGTAATATTTATTTTTATATTATTCGTAACTGAATTGTATCGACTGCTAATACTTCGTAATCCTGTTCCGGTGATGGAAAAAGGATTAAGGGGTGTTACATATTCTCTTCAGCGTTTATCGTTACCAATTGACCCCCCGTTACCAACTTCAATTTTTGGTGTAGTGACGACGACATTGCCCCAGCCGAATGAATCCAAGGCCTACCCAAAAAGCAATTATAAGAGGGTTTGATATCCATCACAAAAAAGCTACCTGATATGTGTTCGGACCAATTAAGAGAGGTATTTCAATCATTCCCATCACCCTCCTTTCTATACCATCGAATGCTCTCACTATATTTTGGCACGTCTTCATATGAGAGTTATCCACTGATAACCTATTTAGTGTGGATAAAAGCAAAATGTTCAGTGCAGATCCATTGCCGATTAACACCCTTGGCAATGTATATCCTTTGTAACGAGTAGTGATGTATAGAGCCTTCGTGGATCCTATGCCCTCTGGAGGTATTTCATCGTCATTGAAAAAGATGAAATTGTCGACATACAGATTGTTAACCAGACAGTTTAGCTTGTTTACAGAGGTATTATTAGCGACATAAGTTTCATTTAACACCTTCATCAACACGCTACGATGTGTCTCTGAGCTCAAGAGCAATGCTAGTACTGATATGCGAGTTGGTTGTTTGTGTAGTTATTCTACAGCACTATACTCGCTATACTTCAAGAATTTCAAAAATTCATTAGCCTCATTCTTAGTTACTGGCTCATTAACAAATGATTAAAGTCTGGCCTTCTTTTCTTTCTTATGTTTAACTGTCAGGGTTTTTCCTTTAATCGGCTCAGTTCTTACACTTGTAGGGTCATAGCACCTCCAATTGCACGTGAAGAAATCAATATCCTGACCCTCTTCTAAAGTGTTAATTGAGTTCTCCTTTCCGGGATCATTACGTTGCAGTCATAATTCCATGGAACCCTTTTACTATCCTTTTAGGGAAAAGCCATGGGTGTTCACATGAGAAATAGCATAAATAAACCTTCCTATTACAATCTTCATGAAATGTAGCAGTCTATAAGCGTATATGAGAAGAGTAAAAATAGCGTACAGGTGTTCATATTTATATGAAAGGAAAGAGTAAAATATATAGCGTCAAAAGCATCAATGCAGGTATATGAGAGAAATGTTAAAGATGAGAGCAAATTGGCGTAAACTCATCACTGATTTCTACTCCAAAGAGATGGGGAAGTTAATGATTAATGGTTCCATTTTTTAAGAGCAGTGATCATTGTCTAATTACTACAAGGTCTAAAATATGCTTGCTGCAAAGAAAAAAGTACTAAAAATAGGTATCAAATGCTTTTTCAAGAACAAACAGTGATTTATTTTATAAGCCCTGACCTGTGTCAATCAAGAAATATGTGACATATTTCAAAATCAAGAAAATGAATTTACAGAATTCTATTACATTGCTATCCAATTAGTATTGCGTCCAATACATATACATATGCGCACTCAAACAATCACACATATACATCTTCCTTTTCCACTTGCACAAAGGACTCTGTAACATGGTTAGTAGATTCAAACATTTTCATCCCACATAACCATCCAGACCTCATGGATGTCCATGTACAACAACCTAAGCAAAAGAAACAGATCAAAGACAAAGACATGGATACATCCTTATTTCCTGACAACCTAAACAGTCTTGGAAAAAATGCTTGCTAAGAGCATCTCAAATAATTTTCTTTCTTTAGAATCACCCAAATAATCCCCATATAATTTCAAAAATCATTGTGTGATCTGTTCAACAAAGTGAACCCATCTCCAAACACACTTACTTTTAACTAGGAATAGTCTTCACTACTGGAGCTACTGAAAAGGAACATCTACAGAGCATTTCTCCAGGCCCCATTGATGGGATCCACAAAACAATGCCTAGATCTTATCTAATACTCCCACTTCTGGAGGGACCCATATATCCACACAAGTAATGTGAACATTCATAACTCAGATTATCCAAAAGGAAGAAAAAAGAGAAAAATCTATTATGTTTTCAAGGTAAAAATGAAAATAAAAAATAGATCCATTACTGATCTTTTATGATAAAAACAACTTGGTTAACCATAAAAAAAATGAGCTGATTGGATAAGTCAACTAAACTAATCCAAAAAAAGAGACCCAAAAAACAAAAATATAAAAAAGAGGTAAGCAATGAACCTGATCTAGCATAAGAATTTATACCTTGCCGAAGAAGTTTCCACCTCCATCATGAAGCCTATCAACTTCATAGATCGTAGCATGTAAAGTCCGATGGAGCAAAGTTTCCTCCATTTCTCAACTAAAAGAAAGAGAAAAGAAAGTTAATTCAACTAAGACAGAGAGATATTAACATAAAAAAAACTCCAAAAGAAGAGTGGGAAACGGAGAAGATAAGTTCTTTTAAAAAAATTTTTTTTTTAAAAAAAAGCTTGCGAAGCAGAGAAATGAGCAAAGAAAAAAGGTAGATTCAAAAAAATATACCCAAGCTTAAATCAGAAGAGATCTTGATCTGAGGATATCAAAGCAGAAGTGAAAGTGAGTTGTCCTTGATTTTCCTTCATGTAAGGGATTTATATAAGCTTTGGATATATAAATTATGGCTGCAACGTGGTGGCCGTGGGCAGACTAAAAGGAAAATTACTGACGGGAAAGAGACCCGGAAAATCAGCCCATTAAATATGGTTCCGCGTAGGGGTGAGCATTCGATCGAATCGAATCGAATCGAATCAAAAATTTTCGAGTTAATCGAGTTTTCGAATCTTATTTTATCATCCTAACTTTATTTGAAATTTTCTCGAATCGAGTCGAGTGAGATGAAATTCGAATCGAATCGAATCGAATATATTTGTTCGAGTTAAATTTTATAAAATAATTTTGGGTCCTTGTAACCACTGTCACCCATCGTAATAAAATTTTTCCACCTTAATCAAAATTTTTATTAACTTTCATCACCTCATAATTTATTTATTAATCTTTTATATACGGGTTAGCTTCTTTGTTTGCTTAGTTGTTTCAATTATCTTCAAATTCTTGTCACTATGTATTTTGAAATTAAAAAATATATTAAATGTAAAAATGTGATTTTTTAATAAAAGTTATTTTAAAGATAAAATGTGAAATTGATACAAATATAAAATTTTAACATGAATATTTAATGACATAATTAATAATTCAATTTTAATATAAATATTCAATACGACTAAACAATTCAATCATATAAATAATATAAAATGTGAAATTTAATTTAATAATATAAATAATAGATATAAATAAAATTATTACTATTTATGTTTAGTGATTTTTTTTGGATAATTTTGATTTTTTATTTGAGAGTGAAAGGTGAGAAGTAAAAGTTTAGGGAGAAAATAAAAAGTTTTGGGGTATAAAAGTTTGAGGGGAATTAAATAGGTGGAGTAAAATTTTGGAGGGAAAATATTAAAAAAAAAATTGGGGGGGTGGATTTGGGGTAGATGGGAGATGGGATGGGAAGGAAGTAAAAATTTTAGGGGGAAAGTGGGAGGGAGTAAAAATTTTAGGGGAAAATAAAAAGTTTTGAGGGTTTTTGAAAGTAAAATTTTGAAAAAAAGTAAATAGGAGAGTAAAATTTTGGTGGGAAATAAATTTTGGGTAGATTGGGGGGTTGGGATGGAAGGGGAGTAAAAGTTTTGGGGGGAAAGTGGGAAGAAGTAAAAGTTTTGAGGGAAAAATAAAAAAGTTTGGGAGTTTGGGGTAAAAATGTAAAATATTATAGTTTGATATTCGAATTATTCGAATTATTCGAGTTATTCGAATTTGAAAACTCAACTCGATTCGAACTCGAAATTCGAAAAAAAAATTCGAGTTGACTCGAATTACTCGAATAACTCGATTCGTTTAACTCGAAATTCGAATTTTTTTCCGATTTTTTCGAATCGAATCGAGTTTTGCTCACCCCTAGTTCCGCGTGGAGCCGAGTGGATCAGGGACTACGAAAGATTTTTTTTATAGGGACTGAATTACACAAAATCCCGATTTTTTCAACTCAATTATTTCTCTCTCAACACTTTTTTTTATTTATTAAAATTATATTAAGATTTTCGTAAATTGTATTATTTTTCTATTACAATTTATTTCATGTTTTTAGAAATTAACAATGGCAAAATTTTTAATCTGTTTGAATAGCAAACATGTTTTGGCTGATCACTTGCAAATGATAATTTTTTTAATTATATTTAATCTAATTTAATTTAAATATTGTAATAGCCCAAATTTTCCCGGGCCCGTATAATGAAATAAATAAATTTATAAATTAAATAAATTTGTTAAAATGTCCAATTTACAAATAAATGGGCCTAAGGGCCCGATAGCCCAAACTCGGTTACACTTGTAGACCAATTGGTCTAAACCAGAATACTCAATAAGCCTACACCCGGTTATACCTAAACCCTTAGCCCATTACACCCAACCACAAATGGATACGGCCCAAAAGGCCCAAACCATAAACTAAAGACAGAAGACCTAGGGTTTCAAAAACCCTAGGTGCCGCAAGCACTCCAACCGACGTGCCTTTTCGTCTCGCATCGTTCCAGTGACTTTCCATTAACATTGGCGCCGTGACTCCAGCCTCGTATCACGCCGTAATCGACGCACAGATCAATGCCAATGAACTCGTCGCCGTGAGATCCTCGCTGATATCTGCAAAAGAAGGAAAGAACCACAGCAGCAAAAGAGACAAACTTGGAAAGAAATCAAAAGATTCTTTCCTCAAAAATGTAACCGAGGGTTATAAAAACCCATTTTTTTAATTCGTATGACAATTTTTTTTGGTGGAATATACAAACAGTTGATACACACATATAAACAAAGAAATATCAACAGATTATCGAAGAGACAGAGGTGAATCTTTTACCCTTTTTATGGTCATTTTTGTCATGAGTGTATGAAAATATCGCTAAAAAAGGGAAAGAAAAGGCTTACTGACGGATTCGCACTGAAAAATGAAGCTTTTCAGCTTCCGACCGCCGTACTCGGCAGGGTTAGCAACGGCGCGTAGGCGTGTGTCCCCGACGACCTGGGCTTGGCCTGACGGAGGCCGGAGCCCGGAGGGCTCTCCCCCTTCTCCTCTTTCAGAGGATATTTTTAGTTTTTTTTTAAAGACAAACTTAAAATGAAATTTTAGGTTAAAATTTGGCTTATATAGCCTTACGAAAACGGTGCCGTTTTGCTTACAACAAATAGCTTCAAAACGACGTCGTTTCAGAGCCCAGGATCCGCGTGTTGACCCGTGACCCGGATAGGATCCGCGTGTTTTCATTTAAAGGGCAAATTGCCCAATCAATCTTTCCATATTTTTATAATTGCATTTTATTTTTATTTTCAATTTACCCTAACCTTTTACGTTTGTTTCAATTTAGTCCCTATGGCCATTATAAAACATATTCTGAAAACGACGTCGTTTTTGGGATTAGGGCTAATTGCCTAGTGAGTCCCTCCGAATTTAACGTGTATTTCAATTAGACGCAAAATTTTTTTATTTATTATAATTAACCCTCGATTTTTATTTAAATTCAATTTTAATCCTTTATATATATTTAATTTATTTTAAATATTATATATTATTATTTTAAATAATAGTTGTATGTAAAATGGTATATATATATTTTATTTATATTTATCATATTATTTATATTATTATATATTTTCTTTATAAATTCTATTATACGTTATATATTTTATTACAAATTATTCCTTATATTATTTTTTTATTATTTATAAATTATGTATATTTTTTTTAAAAAAATTCAATTATTATTAAATAATACATGCATCATTATAAAATATATAATATTTAATATCTAACATTTTTTAATTTGCTATAAAATCTTGTTCCTATTTAACATATTATTATTATAAATATATTAAGTCATTATATCATATAGTATGCTTTATATATTAAACGTTTTAAAAAAAAATTTCTCATTTATTATTTTAACTGTTTTTATACTTCATCTATATTTTCATTTCTTTGACTTATATTTTATATATGCTCATAATTTGTTATTTATTTATTTATTATTGTTTAGTAGGTTAATTTTATTTCATAAATTATTTGTTATTTTTTATATATTATTTGTTTTATCATACTTGCATAAAAATTGATTATTTATGTTATTTCAAGTTATATTTGCATGAAATAGTATTATGTATGTATTATGTAATCTATATTGTTATACTCATTGTTTTTCTGTGATTATACTTGCATGAAATGAAAATGTATATTGTGTGATATATGTCATTATTTATTTTCGTGAAATGTTAAAGTATGTATTGTATAGCTTAGTTTATTTAATATTAATCTTTTGAAATATGTTAAATACATCATTGCTTTAAAAATTATCTCATTCAATCCAGAGGAATTTAAAAAATAAGGCAATGTTTTTTTATATTTAGGGATTCGGGAAGTAGTGCCCTAACATGCTGGGTTGCAATTTCCCGTTTGTCTAAATGTTTAAAATATCCTTCTAAATGAGTTTCACAAATCACGAGATGATTTTAGTTACGAAAGTTTAAAGATATCGTGTCCAATAATGTAGGATGTGATGTTTGTACTCTTTTGAAGCAAAGGAATCTTGATTTTTTTACTCGAATTATTATGATTTTAAAAAGAGATCTTATTTCTAAATTCTTTCAAACTTTTGACATTAAGACAAAATGATTCAATTTGGTACCAAATTTGGGCGTTGCGAGGGTGTTAATTCTTCCTTGTACATAACCGACTCCCGAACTTGTTTTCTCATAACTTCGTAGACCAAAATATTTTATAAGGTGATCCAATCACACCCAAAAAGGTTGGTGGCGACTCCCGTCTTTCCAAAAGTCTCGTTTTTAAAAAGAGAGGTTTCGACAAATATTTTCTTGTCATGTTGGAATTTACTATGTTGTATTTTTTTATATAGCCAGAAGATCGAATTTTGGAGACATATATTTGTAATCTAAGAAAAATCTAAAAAAAACCATTTTTGAAGCTCAATCTATTCTGTCCCTAATTAGTAAGCATTTCCAAGCCATTTTCTTGTAATATTTATATTTTTGAGGTCATGGGAGCTTGATTTAGCTATCCCATGCACCAATTTGCAAAACTGTTAGAAATTTTTTATAGCTTCCATTTTTTTATTTCTTGAATAGATTGGTGTTAATTGATATATTTTAAGCTTAGCTTATGAAAAAGGACTAAATTATAATGTTTGGTTGTTAGTTTTGTACATAAGGACTAAAGTGAATAAATTGTGAAATTGATATAAAATTTCACTAATAATAGATAGTAAAGAGTCCCTAAAGGATGTAATTGAAATCCGATTTTAAATAACGGATGAAAATTATTTTATTTTATTTTATTAAGAAGTGATGAAATGTTGAAGAGAGATATTAATAATGGGTCCATTCTCATACAAATAATATTGATGTAAACAACTTAAAATATATTTATTATTTGTAAATATATTATTGAATAATTTGATATTTTTGTAAAATATTATTTTGACTTCAATCTCATTCTATAATTCTAAGCAGTAGAGTTGGATGGGATAGTTGTTCTTTTAAGTAGTGTTATTGAAATGTTTTTTCATTAAAAAAATGCTATACTAATTATTAAGTCTTTAATTAAGTTAGTATCACAATTAAGAAAAAAACTTAAAACTATTAGTTTTAAAAGGAATAAATATTACTATAAATTATTATTTTGTCTTTTTAAATAAAATATGCAAAAACAATTTAAACTCATAAAAAAAATTTATTTAAAAAAACCACACATAAGTAGAAGATACCGAAATATTTAAAAGCTTCAACATTTTCATTTTCATTTTTAAAATAAATTTATTTATAAATATTGTTTTTACATAAAAAGAAAAATCAGTATGTGGCATAACAACTCATTTATAATGATATAGCTTAGGTGATGTTGCCAATCCTGGGTTAGAGTTTGGAAGATTGGGATTTCAGTTTGGCCAACCTCTCTTTCCTTAGCGGCTAAGCAGATGGCCCATGTTGTCATCTACGTACACCAATACTTGTTCTTGGACCCAGCTGATTAGGCTTTGCTCTGTATTTTAAATTAGAGTTTTTTCTTAACAAGTCTTGTTATATGTAATCATATTTTATACTAAATAACATCCTTCCATATTATTAATAAGAAATAATAAGGTAATGTTTGAAAAGTCACATAATAATTGGATTTAAATGTAATTATATAATGGTAGCTATTGTAATTGGTGACTCTCACTGAATTGGAGCACCCTATTTACACTTTTCAATTCTTAGGTGGAGAACGAGAACTAGAGTGATTACATAGGTAACTGCATTCAAATTCAATTGTAAAAATATTTTTATACAAATTATAAAAATCATATTATAAACATGAACATGTACGAGTGTTTGGGATGGTTATGAAAAAAGTTTCTTATATTATAAATCTTAATAATATAATTTTTTTTATGTATCTTATAAAATTATATTATTTAAATCTTAAAAAAATATAAAGGTAAAGCTAAAAATTTTATTATAAAAAATAATTTATATGTTATAAAATTGTTATAATATATTAATTTATAACAACTTATGGCCAAAAAATATGAACATAACTTATTTATGTGTCTATGCTATATATTATAAAAAATAATATACTTATTCATAAAAAATGTTATATTTTTTTATCATAATTTATTTATAAAAAAATAATTTTCTAAATTTATGAAAAAATATATTATTTATAAGAAGTGTTACGAAAGTTATTTCACAATTTATATATTTTTTTATAAATGTTATATATTATAAAATTTATATGATTTTTTTATTTAATTTACGTATTATAAAAAGGGATATAAACTAGCATAAGTCTTTCTCCAAATTAAGTTTATACAAGTTTTTATAATTAAGCTATAGACTATTTGGACCGCAAACCTAAATATTATAAGGTTGATACAAAATGTTTTCTTGCACCATATCGTAAGTCGTGATATCATTTGAGAGAATGGTGTCAGACACAAATACTATAAACAATTTACAAACTCTTTAATTTGATGCATTTAAAACTTCAAAATGTGGTTGAGAAAAGAATTTGTTGTTCTAAAAAATATTCATATTAGCAACATCACCTTAGTATAGCATAAAAAAGGTAAAATCGTACTGATATATTGCATATTTTATAACTTGAATCATACGTGGAATTAAGGTAATACATACTTTAAAGAGTACATGGAAGAATGAGATCTTAATAATCTTAATGATGCAGATTCAAATTCAAATGTTGAACTCGATCAAGGACCAATGGATGATGATAAAGAGCATATATTAAATATTAAAGAGGGAATAACCCAACAAATATGCACTAGAACAATTAGATAAAATTGCATATGATGTGTATTTTTTTGTTATTTTTCTTAGTAATCATATTATTAACTACTTTTTTAGACTAACATAATACATATGATGATTTAATTTAATTTTTGTTACTTGTTTAGAAATTATTTTTATTATACTTATATTTTTTTATAGTAATTTATATTTTTATGTAACTGTGGAATTACATTTGTACTACCAAACAGGACACAGGGAATTACGAGGTAATTACACATTATCAGTCAAACACGTTTAAGGAATTATAATTCTTTGTAATTACAAGAGAGTGTAATTACTAATAACTATACTTTCATTCGATTATATTGTGCTTTCCAAATGGACTCTTAGTTGCTAAATTTGACAATTTCTCTGATCTTATCTCTTAATTTTTTGTTCATATAGTCCTAGAATTTAGTTTTTTTTTTCTTAATTTAATCCCTAAATTTGGATTCCAATAAGTCGTGATGATGGTACTTTAATATTGTGTCACATTATCATCTAAAAAATTTAAATATATATAAAATCTAAAAATATCAAATAATTATAATTAAAAAAATTTAGGTGACAACATAACACAATCTCAAGGTGCTGCATCATTACACTTTAATAGAATCTAACTTTGAAGACTAAATTGAAAAAAAAAAACTACCAAAATTTGAAACTAATATGGACAAAAAAAAAATTAAAAAACTACCAAAATTTGAAACTAATATGGACAAAAAAAAATTACTTTCCTTTTATCTCTATTAATAATGAAATACACAAAAACTTTTCTGTATCTTTAACCAAACAAATCTCAATTATGTGTAAGCCCACGACCATGAAAGCCTTAGTCTAAAAGTTAGATTACATTTTTTCCTCTCTATTTAAAAAATGGGTAAATTAGTCCTTATACATTAGATTAAATAGCAAACTAGGCCTTTTGTTAAAAATTCTATCAATTCCCATTGTTAAAAATTGGCCCTTATACGTCAACACGAGGTACATGTGGCACGCCACATGTACTGTATGGTTATTTCTTCAACCGTGCCGATTTTTAATAGTATAAATGGATGAACTTTTTAATAGAAAGGACCAATTTACTCTTTAATCTAACGTACATGGACTAATTTGCCTACTTTTAGGTAAAAGGGTCAAAATTTAATTTGACTCCTAGTACAGGAGCTTCCATGGTACTTTTACCCTTTGCCCACTTATAGTATAGAATTAACTTCCATTAATTTAGCAGGTTGAGTATTAGCTCAATTGGCATCTTGCTATTACAACAATAAAGAGGATATGAATTTAAGTGCACTTAAATACATTTTTCTTTCAATTTAACAAGATTATGGATAAAACTAAATTATACTACCTATACTATTATATAAAAGCTCTCCCCTTGAAAAGAGATTAGTCAATTTCAAAATTAAAGCCATTAAATTTTGACAAGGGTTTCCATAAGCCATGATTCCAAAGTTAATTTGGACGTATTTAGAATAAATTGATGTTAATTCTATTGGTCTAGGTTGATTATATTTAATTATTATAATATGAGTGATTTGGGTCCAAAGCTGATAATATACAGAGACAAAGTCAGAAAATTTTTTAGGGGGCCGTAATTAAATTATATTTTTTATGATAGTAAAAATGCAATTTTACTATTTTAATAGCCTATACCTTTATAATTTTTAAAGAATTAAATCAAATTTTTATCAATTTTGAAAAGATAAAGTGTAATTTTACCATTATAAATTTAAAATTTTAAGAACCCTAAAAAAAAAATTTCTAGCTGGGCCCTAACGGCCCTTGGATTCGGCACTAATAAAATATGTTGCAAGTTAGACGTAATATATATATATATATATATATATATAAATTCGAAGTTTTAGATGTTGTCATTGCTCATATGCAATTTCGAACTTGGGCGTACATGAGGTGTTGTGTTTGTGTTTGTGTTTCCCACCTCCATTATTTTGTGTATAGGTTGAATTTAGCTAGCTGAGTTGTTGCTTTCAGTAGTTCAGGCAAATGATTAGGCGTCATATGAAATGGAGGATCTCACTCTCCTTCACCACCTCTGATTTGATGTTTAATTAATACTTCAACTACTTACCTTGTATGGGAAACAACTAATATTTGGCATAATAGATTTTTATCAAGTTTAGTAATATCCAAAAGTATGGAAACTCTTCATTTCTTAGGAAGTTGTCCAAGCCTTGGCTTAGATTTAGTCACACCAGGATCGGAATTCCTTTCGCTTAGATTTCTTCATTAGACATTTGTAGTAATAATAGTTTAAACTCACTTGAAGAATTTCATGATATATGCTTTAAATATTCAGATGTTGATTTTTTAGGTATGAAATACTATAATATGTTTCAGGTTTCTTCTATTATGAATCTTTGTTAAAACAAAATTTTAGTTTTTTTTTCTCTGCTAAAATAAATTATTATTAATACTTAAAAGGGTAAAACTAACCAATTGGTTGGTAGATACCACAAATAACCAGCTATAAGAACACCGAAGACCAACTACACCAACACCAAAATAAAAGAAACACAATCTCACCTAATTATATGGAGGAAAAATACTAGAATCCACCTAAAACAAAGCAATAATAGAACTCCTATAAACCCAAAATTTAGCTACAATGAGGCTCCAAATAACCAACACAATTTTGAATAACCATTACAATTTAATGTAAATTTTATGTGCACAAGCTAAGACTTATTCATAAATTCTAGATTGTAAAAATAGCTAACCTTTGCATGTTACAAGGAGTGACATTTTAATAGACAAAATTCAATTATATATATGATCCACATGATTTTAAATTATTTTTCAATAATGCCTTATTTGTGGGAAGAGTTGTCACCATACATCTTTAATGGTTTTGTTATGGAATAATTAATACTTAGACCATAAAAAAAATCCTAACCTTAATGTCTATGATGTTATAGAATAGTATACCTTACATATGTCGATTTTCAAATTATTTAAGAAAATAGGAAGTTGAAGTTATCGCCTTTCATAATTTGTGTCGCTATAAGTGAACAACGTTACATTCAAATCCTTCAAAAACCTTTTGATAACAGATTCAAAACATAGACTTAATGTCTTTTCATACTTGACTCTTTGAATTTCTATGCAAATGACTTAAAAAATTTCATCCAAATCATACATCTCAAAGTTTTAGAGAAGGAAAACCATTTTTTTTAATTTAGAAAAACTATTTACTAGCTACTAGTAAGTAAAATGTTAGAAAAAATAGATTTTGTAAGCTTTGAGGCATATTCTCGATTGGTAAAGATAGATATTTGAATCATTAAATTATGGTTTTATATTCTACCCCATGGGACCTTTACAAAGGTATATCATATGCTCAAAATAGTTGAGTGATGAATCAGAAATTCATGTTCAAAATAAGCTACTTGTGAATTATGTTGAGGAAAATGGAAAGCTTAGTTCCACATTGGTTAGATGTCAAGTGTGGAATATATTTATATATATCAACTAACTTGGTAGTTATTGAATGACTAAGCTAATGCTCTCCCTCGTGCGTAGGGGGGTGTAAATCCAAGCCCGTCGGGGTTGGAGGCGCACTTGCACGATGTGGGCGACGCGAAATGTTTGGACCTATTTCTCTATTTTTCCTGCAAAAATTTTGAGATATTTTCCTTGCATATTTCAAACCTCTTTTCGGTGATAGAATAAAGCTAGGCTATAGTTTGTTGATCACTGCAGCCGTGCTCATCTCGTTGTTGTATTCTGGGAGATAGTCGACCAACATTTCTCCAGCACCAAAAGAGCAGCTGAATCTGTCTTAAGAAAACTGTGAAAACAGGCCTCAACTACCAGTTGAATTTCTACCTACCTATGAGTACGAAATTTTGATCCAGTTTTGTAACGCCTTCTTACCCGAGACCGTCGCCGGAGTCGAGCAAAAGGCAATACTAAACTTATTTGAGCACTTAACCGAATTCAGACAATTTATATCATACTTTTCAGACAAGCTGTCCAACTGCGTCACAGTCGCAAAAAAAATCATATCTTGAGTTACACAACTCAAAATCTAAATTCGTAAATTTTCCCCGAATCTAGACTCATATATATATTTACTGATTTTTTTCTATAATTTTTGGTTGGGCCAATTAGTACAGTTTATTAGTTAAAGTCTCCCCCGTTTCAGGGTTCGGCTACTCTGACCCCTGTGCACTACAAACCAAATTTCTCCCTGTACAGAATTCAAATAACCATGTCGTTTGTTTCTATTAAAAATAGGCTCAATAATGAATCCATACATATACAGTATGACTCCTAATTATTTTTTTTACAATTTTTAATGATTTTTACAAATCAAAACAGGGGAGCTCAAAATCACTCTGACCTTGTCTCACAAAAGTTATTATATCTCATGATTTACAATTCCATTTCTTACATAATTTCTTTTATAAGAAACTAGACTCAATAAGCTTTAATTTCATATTTCATTCAACCTCTAATTAGATTTTCATAATTTATGGTGAATTTTCAAAATCAAACTATTGCTACTAACCAAAAACTGTTTTAGTACAAAATATTGTTAACTAGTTTATAACATCTTTACTTTAATTCCTTTAAACTCTATACATGCCATATAAATCTTTAAACATAAAACAAAAGCTACCGAAATTGATCTGGATAGTGTGCCTTGTTGTGTTGATCCGATCTACCAGCTTCACTTTAATTCAATCTACATAAAAATATCAAACATACACAAGTAAGCTTATTGAAGCTTAGTAAGCTCATAGGCATAAAAACACAAATCTTACCAACATTGTACACAATCATATATCTTTTAATTTAACTACTTTACCTGTAAAATCACAAATCCATTATTAAGCTCCTTTGAATAATTTTCATATTCCTATTCACAAATTTAACTTCTTTGGGCCCTTTTTTTTTCTCATTTATTTCCATTGACAATTTATTGAGAACTAATGGAATTGAGTGCTTCATTAACACATTGCCATAGAAAACTATGGACTTGCACATTGTCACATATCACACACCAAGCCATAGTCATAGCTATGGTCTTACACGGATCACATCACATGCCGATGCCATATCGCGAGATATGGTCTTATACTGGAATCACATTATCACATCTCACCGATGCCATAGCCCGACTATGGTCTTATACGAGAACACATATCACATTGCACCGATGCCATAGCCCAGCTATGGTCTTAGACGGGCGCGTGCTTATCACATCTTTTCCATCAATTCATCATGGTCACGCAGAATGAAAGCACTCAAATCCATTGTTCCAACTAATGTGTACTTTTATTTAACTATTATTTCATACTTATTACAAATTGATAGTATTCATCTACAATAATATACTTAAAAATCATAATATCTTCATAATCAAACATTAAATTTGCCATATGAACTTACCTGGGCTAATTTGCAAAAGTCGTAGAAATTCAGGGACTATTCTTGAATTTTCTTCTTTCCACGATTCACTTCGTTTTCTTGATCTATAATTATAAAATCATTCCTTCATTAGCATCCATTACAATTCTATTCTATTTCACAAATTATGCCCTTAAAATTTTGAAATTACACTATTACCCCAAACTTTTCAATTTTTTTACAATTTAGTCCCTACTTAATTTATTCATCAATTGAACTAATTCTTCTCAAATAACACTTTATTTAAACATTATAAACTATTTCGCAGCCTTTGACATTCAAAGTTTCATCACAAAACCCTAATTTCACAACTTTTATGATTAGGTCCTAAATAGTGATTTCTATAAAAATCTCTTCACAAAATCATCATATAATAAAATTAAAACCTCAATTCCATAATAAATCATCATATAATTTCAGCACTTGTTCATGGAAACTTTCAAAATTATCAAAAACTAATGAATTAAACATATGGACGTAGTTGTAAAAGTCTCAAAAATACAAAAATTGCAAGAAATAATCAAGAGTTGAACTTATATGCTGTAGGATATAAAAACCAGCTTCTTAAAGCTCTCTAATGGTGTTTTTATCTGATGAAGATGAAGAAAAATGAAGAAAACTCTAGATTTTACCTAATATATCATATTTTACAATTAAATTATTACCTTATTTCCAATTTTGCCCCTTGTTCACACTTGATTTTTAATTTTCCTGCACACACATGCCGTCCAGCCCAATAATAGGTGTCTAATTGCCTATTTAGTCCTCTTTTAATTATTACTAGAGCTATTTAATCATATCTCACAATTTTGCACTTAGTTCAATTTAATCCTTTTCACCTAATTAACTACCGAAACCTTAAAATTTCTTGACGAAACTTTAATACTAACTTATTTACACTCTATAAATATTTTTAAAAATATTTATGGCTCGGTTTATGAATTCAAGGTCTCGATACCTCGTTTTTATTCCGTTTTATCTACAACTTCCTACACTACATAATTTCACTAATTCAAAATTATTTCTAAAACCACACTTAACATTTACTTACTAATATCTAAGCTCACATGTCGGATTTAGTGATTTCAAATCACTGTTCCGGTATCACTGAAATTTGGGCCGTTACAAGTTTTATTTCCAATTTCTGTTTTCAGATTTTATATATATCTATATTATTCTAGTTCAATCTTGTGATTTAGATCAATATTTTACATTACTGTTTATTTCCCTAACGTATTTTGTAATATAGAATATCATCAATATATAGAACAAGGTAATAACTTACTCCTACTGACCTTATGGTATGTACAAGATTAACAATGTAACACCCCCTACCCGTATTCGTCTCCAGAATAGGGTGCGAGGCATTATTAGAATTTTCCAAACCTTTTATTACTAATCCGATCAAATACTATTCATTTTCCGAGATATGGTAATATGACCCTTAGTTGGGCTCTCAAAGCCCAAAACATATTATTAAAATTGATCCAGAACTAAAACGAGATCATAGGGACTTTTTCGTAAAATCCAAAAATTTTCCTTAAATACAAGGCCACACGCCCGTGTTGCTAGGCCGTGCCCTTCACACGGCTGAGACACACGCCCATGTCTCTGCCCATATGCCTAAACCTGGGCATTCTGTTTCAAAATTTTAAAGTGCAGCGGACACACGACCAATTTACACGCTTATGTGCTAGCCATGTGTCTCACACGGTCTGGTCACACGCCCGTGTGCCAGGCCGTATGGACTCTATATGAGCCTTTTATAAGAAGTTGCCAACCCTGCAAATTTAAATCCACAACCAATACAACACAAGTACCTCAACCAACACAAATTTCATAAAATTATACTCAATTTACTTCAATAACATCGACCCTAAACTTATCTAATTTATAATTTTTAAATACTGTTATTTAAGTCCTTATACATGCCATATAAACCATCAAAAGCATTTATAATGAAGTCTACTGGAAAATCGAGATAGTGTGACTTGAGTGTGATGATCCAATCCTCCGACCCTCTCGTTAATCTACAAAAAAAAATAAACAACACAAGTAAGCTACATATAGCTTAGTAAGTTCGCCGGTTTTAAACATAAGTCCTACCGAACATTTAACACATTATAATCAAATCAAAGGGACATATCATTAGTTAACATTTATCTTGTCAACCACAACTCATTTGATAAAATCACTTAATGGAGCTCAATAATAAAAATAAAAATATTACTCACATGCATTCGCACATGATTCACTGTCTACTTACCAACTTGTCCATTCAAGGAACGACTTACGGATTTGAGTACATCGTGATCTAAAGCTCGAAGGCTAATTGAAGCACATAAGTGCTAAATAGAAACCCGAAAAGGTTAAATGGAAGCTCATAAGAGTTAAACTGAAACCCGTAAAGGTTAACTGAAACTCATATGAGTTAACGGAAGCTCATGAGAGCTAAACGAAAAGCAAACACGAGAATTCACAATAAATGCTGAATCTCGGTTTAATTGGGTAATTCACTGTCAATTCATCTTTTTCATTGAATGATCGTACTCATTTCTCGCATTCCGTTTCTCCGTAATACTCGATTCAATTTCATAGCTTTAGCACATGATTTTCTTATTTTTAACAATTAATATGAATAAATACTAATTTTCATTCAAAAAATTAAATTATTGATAATTTAACTGTACAAACTTACCCGGAATGATTTGCAGTAGTTGTAGAAATTTTAGGGACTATTCGGTAACTTTATCAGTTCCTCGTTTATCTTCAATTTCTTGATCTATAATATAAAATTATTCATTTATCAGCACATAATTTCATTCTAATTTACTTCACAATTTATGCCCCTCAAAATTTGAAACTACACATTTACCCCAAATTTTACAAATTTTACAATTTAGTCCCTGCTCATTTAACCCCTCAATTGAGCTGATTTTTCTCAATTAGCACTTTATTATATCTCTTTAAACTACTTACAACCCTTGGAAATCAGAATTTCAGTACTAAACTTTAATTCCAAGCTTTTTGACAATTAGGTCCTAAAAATCAATTTCTACTAAAATCACTCAATAAATCCTTCATATAATAAAATTAAAACTTCAAATCCATGCTAAACCATCATAAACTTACAGCACTCATTCATGTAAACTTTCAAAACCATCCATAGAATCAAAAACTAATGAATTAGATAGTAGGACCTAGGGGTGACCATTCGATCGAATCGAATCGAATCGAATGAAAAAATTTTGAGTTTTTCGAGTTGACGAATCATATTTTATCATCCTAATTTGATTTGAAATTTTCTCAAATCGAGTCGAGTTAGATGGAATTCGAATCGAATCGAATCGAATATATTTGTTCGAATTAAATTTTTAAAAATAATTTTGGGTTCTTGTAATCACTGTCATCCACCGTAATAAAATTTGTCCACCGTAATCAAATTTTTTATTAACTTTCATCACCTCATAATTTATTTATTAATCTTTTATATACGGGTTAACTTCTTTACTTGCTTAGTTGTTTCAATTATCTTCAGATTCTTGTTACTATGTATTTTGGAATTAAAAAATATATTAAATGTAAAAATGTGATTTTTTTAATAAAAGTTATTTTAAAGATAAAATGTGAATTTGATACCATTATAAAATTTTAACCCGAATATTTTATGGCATCATTAATAATTCAATTTTAATATAAATATTCAATATGACTAAACAATTCAATAATATAAATAATATAAAATGTGAAATTTAATTTAATAATATAAATAGTAGATATAAATAAAATTATTACTATTTATGTTTAGAGATTTTTTTGGATAATTTTGATTTTTTATTTGGGAGTAAAGAGTGAGAAGTAAAAGTTTAGGGAGAAAATAAAAAGTTTTGGGGAGTAAAAGTTTGCGGGAAAGTAAATAGGGGGAGTAAAATTTTGGAGGGAAAATTTAAAAAAAAAAAAATTGGGGGGGATGGGTTTGGGGTAGATGGGAGGTGGGATGAGAAGGGAGTAAAAGTTTTAGGGGGAAAGTGAGAGGGAGTAAAAATTTTGAGGGTTTTTGGGAATAAAATTTTGAGGAAAAATAAATGGGAGAGTAAAATTTTGGTGGGAAATGGATTTTGGGCAGATGAGGGGTTGAGATGGGTGGGGAGTAAAATTTTTGAGGGGAAAGTGGGAAGGAATAAAAGTTTTGAGGGAAAGTAAAAAGATTTGGGAGTTTGGGGTAAAATGTGAAATATTATAGTTTGATATTCGAATTATTCGAATTCGAAAACTCAACTGAATTCGAACTCGAAATTCGAAAATGAAATTCGAGTTGACTTGAATAACTCGATTCGTTTATCTCAAAATTTGAATTTTTTCGATTTTTTCGAATCGAATCGAGTTTTGCTCACCCCTAGTAGGACCTAGTTGTAAAAGTCTTAAAAACACAAAAATTACAAGAAAAGACAAGAATTAACTCACTTGATGCAAAAATTATGAAAAACCAGCTTAGAAAACTCTCCTATGGCGTTTTGGCTGATGAGAATGAAGAGAAATGAAGAGAAATCTAGATATTTCCTATTTAGTCCTATATTTATTTAGTTAGTTTTGCAATATTCCAATTTTGCCCTTATTTCATCAATTTTTCTAATTTTTCTCTGCTTATGCCGCCCAAAATATCTCCCTTGGGCTATTTTGCTCTTTAAGTCCTTCCTTGTTTGACAATTGAGCTATTTAATCCTTCTAGCAACTTTTACACCTTTTTCAATTTAGTCCTTTTTATTTAATTGACTACCCAAACGTTAAAATTTTCTAACGAAATTTTAATATCACATTACTAACACTCCATAAATATTTATAAAAATATTTTTGGCTCGATTTTATAAAATTGAGGTCTCGATACCTCATTTTCAACTCAATTTATTTAATAATTTCTCTTTAAATTTTAATTTCACCTGTTTAAAAATATTTCTAATACCTCACTCGACTTCTATGTATTATTTTATTTTAATTTCCTAATCTCACTCGTCAGATTTAGTGATCTCAAATCATTGTTCTGGCACAACTGAAATTTAAGCTGTTACAACTCTCCCCCTGTTAGGAAATTTCGTCTTCGAAATTTATTACCTGAAAATAGTTCGGAAATTGTGATCTCAATAATTCCTCAGTTTACCAGGTTTCCTCCTTCACACCATGTCGATGCCACAACATTTTAACTAATGACATTCGTTTGTTTCGTAATTCTTTAACTTCTCGAACTAAAATCTTTACCGGCTCTTCTGCATACGTCATATCTGGTTGAAGCTCAATTTCTATATGAGGAATAACGTGTGAAGGATTTGATCTATATCGTCTCAAAATGGACACATGAAACACATTATGAATCTTTTCAAATTCTGGAGGCAAAGTTAGTCGATAAATCACAGGACCAATTCTTTCTACGATTTCATATGGTCTAATAAATCTGGACTTAGTTTCCCTTTTCTGCCAAGTCGTAGCACTTTCTTCCACTGAGAAACTTTTAAAAACACTCAATCATCCACATGAAATTCTATTTCTCTTCTTTTTAAGTCAACATATGATTTCTAGAGCTCTGAAGCAGCTTTTAGACTGTCTCGGATGATCCGAACTTTCTCTTCAGTTTTCTAAATCAAGTCGACTCCCACTAACTTGGATTCAATCAATTCATACCAATAAAACGGAGTCTTACACTTTCGTCTGCACAGAGCTTCAAATGGTGCCATCTTTATACTAGATTGATAACTGTTATTATAAACAAATTCAACCAACGGTAAATACCTTTCCCAACTATCTCCAAACTCGAGTATACAACACCTCAACATGTCTTCTAGAATCTGAATCACTCGTTCCGATTGTCTGTCAGTCTGAAAATGAAAAGCTGTGCTGAATTTCAAGTTAGTACCCAATTCTTCTTGCAATTTACTCTAAAACCTCGATGTGAACCTCGAATCTCGATTTGAAATAATGGATGTCGGGAACCCATGTAGTCGTACAATCTTAGACACATACAACTCTGCTAATTTCTCTAGTGAAAAGTCTGTTCTGACTGAAATAAAATGTGCTGACTTTGTTAATATATCAACAATAACCCAAATCGAGTTTTTCTTTCTCGAAGTCACAAATAATCCGAATACAAAATCCATAGTGATATGCTCCCATTTCCATTCAGGAATTATGACAAGTTGCAAGAAACCTGTTAGTACCTGATATGCTGCTTTAACCTGCTGACAAACCAGACACTTTGCAACAAATTCACAAATTTCTCATTTCATACCAGGCCACCAATACATTCTTTTCAAATCACAATACATTTGCGTACTAACCGGATGAATGAAATACATACTACTGTGAGCTTCAGCAAGAATATCATTCTTCAAATCAAAATTATTTGGAACACAAATTCTATTACGATAACGTAACGTACCATCTTCATCAATGCTAAATTCTGAACTCAGTTTGTCCCGAACCATCTATTTCTTCACCACTAATCTCGAATCATTATCTTACAGCTCCCGAATCCGTTGAAGAAATATAGGTCTTGCTTTCAACTCTGCTAATACTGAATCATATTCATTAACAGATAAATGAATATTCATTACCTGGAGTGCAAAAAATGACGATTTTCGGCTCAATGCATCTGCAACCACATTAGCTTTTTCTGGGTGATAAGCAATAACCCAACCATAGTCTTTCAGCAACTCTAACCATCGTCTCTGTCTCAAGTTCAGCTTTTTCTGAGTTATCAAATACTTCAAACTCTTATTGTAATGTCCCAAAATTTATATTATTGTTCTGTTAAATTGTGACACAAATGTGTATATGCTTCAATGTTTAAGTATTCTGGGAGTGTCTGAGAAGTCTTGGGTTCAAGCCATGTCTTTGGTAAATTTTTGGAATTTTTCTAAATTAAGCCTTAACCTTGCTCAGCAGGCTTAAGTTTAATTGTCTATAAATACTTAACAGAATGGGCCTGCTGGTTTGGTAGTTTAGATGAGTGTTAAGTTACTGGAGGTTATGTGTTCGATTCCCTGCGTAGGCAAGGGAGCTTTATTTTTGCTTGGCTCTGCGTTAGAGTTCTAGTGGTAGTGGAATTCTGAGTAGTGGGTGGTTAGGATGAGAATTAATAGGATTTGGGTAATCATTTTTCCCCAAAACTCTCTTGCAGAAAAAAATTAACGACTTTCTCTCTAACTCTCTTCTCTGCTCTTTTTCTTTTCTTTTCCTCTTCAGCCGAAAGTTTTGGTTTTCCCTCCTCTCATTTCTTTTTGCGATTCCTTCTCCGTGATCATTTGGTGTGTAACACTGTTCTGTTCGTTCGATAAGTTTTGTGAGTATAGTTTCGTGATAGATGGTTGAATCTTTGCTAATAGAGGTTGTTTTGTGTTTAAGGGTAAATTAAAAGTCTAGAATTTTCAATCGGTGTTTTGGAAGTGCGAATTCGCCGATGATCGTTCAAAGGTAAGGGATTTTAATGGTTTTAAGTTGGAATACCTCGTCAAGTTTTCGATTGAATAACGATTTAGGTGACTGAATTAGGAACATACTGGTCAATTATAGGTGCTAGATACCTTGAGAGTGTTTCTACATCAAAAATGATACTGGTGTGTACCTGAAAACGTAGGAAATGAGGTTCGATAAAAGCCAAAAATCATTCTGTCGACGCCACACTGCCGTGTGGTGGGCCGTGTGTTATAACACGGTTGTGTGATCGATGAGGTGAGGCCGTGTGCACCAGACACGACCATGTGCGACACACGGGCTAGACTGACTTGGGCTGTGTGGGCCACACGGGCATGTTGGCCCACACGGGTAAACCACAAAGGCGTGTAGGATTTTGGGCTAGGCCGTGTGGTTTACAGGGCAAGGCCAATTTGGGCCGTGTGGGCCACACGGGTGTGTGGACCTACACGGGCAAGCCACATGGGCATGTGAACCCATTTTTCTGAAATATTCTGTAAGGTTGCACGGGTCGCTTAGTTGACTGTGGACCTACTGTAAGGTCAGTAAGCTTTACTTAGACCCCTAATTATGTGATCTGATTGTAGGGTGTCTGATTGAGCATGATATCTGTACTGAACTAAATGTATGTTCTGTTATTAGCATATTTGCATGTCATTTATGGTATATTGCATTGCATCGGGGTGGGTTGATGATATTTGGAGGAAGTATCTGAAAGGCTTTAAGCCTGTTATCTGGCAGCTCAGCTGCAACCTTCTGATTTAGTGCCGCATTTCGGTACAGCACGATGTGTAGGGATGGGTGGGTTGATTTAATCCCCACATGGTGTGTAGGGCTGGACAGAGATGGTGTGTAGAGGCTGGTGGGTAGGATTCTGATTTACTGTGTAACAGCCCAATTTCAATGAAATCGGAATAGTGGTTTTGGGACCATAAATCCGAGTCTGAAAAAAATGAAATTATTTAAATTTCATAAAATGATAGGTATTATGATAGTAATATTGCATGAAAATTTTTATAGAAAAATTTTATCAATTACGTGTCTAATTGCAAAAAGGACTGAATTGAATAAAATGTCAAAGTTGAATTCTAATAGTATAAGGATTAAATAGTTATATAATTAAAAGTGAGAAGTCCTTATATGGCAATTATACCATTGATGAAAAACATGTAGATATTTTTAATGAGTTATCCATGGAAAAATTGAAAAAGGTTAAGGATTAAATTGGAAATTGAATTAAATAATATGTGATAAATGATTAAATAGAATTAAAACTCATTTTATATCTTCTTCTTCTTCATAAAATACATGCAAATCCTAGAGAGAGAAAGGAAATTTCCCAAGCTTGAATTGGTAAGTTCTATGTCCCATTTTTAGTGATTTTTATATTTTTGAGATAGGGAAAGATTAATCTCTTTATTTTGGGGATTAAATTTAAAGAAATTAAAGTTTAGAAAATTACCCATGGATGAATATGCTGTAAATTGGAAGTTTATGATAGGAAATGAAAGATTATTGATAGAGAAATCACTTTTACAAGGTGATTTTTAGTGAAAGCATGTGTAGGGACTAAATTGCAAAGTAGTGAAATTCTTGGAAAAATTCTAAAATTTATGAAATACATGTGCTGTAAAAGTTAGATTGGAACTGTGAATAAGCTTGGAATAAGGAGTAAATTGCATGAATTTCAATATTTGAGCCTAGGGACGAAATTAGAATTAATTAAAAGTTTAGGGGTAAAATGGTACTTTTGCCTAAAATGCGAAATGGGCTTGATTGAATGTAAAAATCATAGAATTGATGATTAAATTTATTTATATAGATCCGGAAGTGTTGAACAAAGAAAAAGATCGGGGGAAAGAAAAAGATCGAGAGAAAGTGTCAAGGTAAGTTCGTATAACTAAATTAAGCATGTAAATGTGTTGAATTGATTGTTGAATTATGTGCATGATCGTGATTTTCCGTGATAAGTTTTATAAATTTATAATTACACTCTCTTGAAACTAACTATTATCACGATGTAGGCAAGTGTACCTATCGAACAGTAGTGTAGCTTTAGCAAGACCAGATTGTCGAACCCAAAGGATTAAAAGTAATAGTAATAACCGTCTTTTTATTATCTAGCCTAAAAATACAGAGTTTTGTTTTAACTAACTAATTAACTAAACTAAGAAGTTGCAGAAAATAGAATTAGAGAATTACTTTTGGGAAAAACGATTGATTTAGGACAATACTTAAGGAAAAATCCACCTAGACTTTACTTGTTATTTTGGCTCCGAACCGGACGATTTATTCATTTAACTTGTTCCGTAGAAATCCCTAAGTTATATTATTATCCCTATTCAAGACTAATAATGCCTAATCCCTAGGTTGAATAATTGAGACTTTTCTCTAATTAACACCCTAAGGTTGCATTAACTCGATCCATGGATCCCCTTATTAAGTCTCACCCTAATCCGGCAAAATCTTGTCACCCTATCTTTAGGCGCGCAATCAACTCTACTTAATTATGACAAAGTCACTCTTAGCTAGGGACTATTCATCCTCCAACTAAGAGCATTAACTTGAATCGATATCCTGAAATACCAAAACAAGAATTAAGATCACATAATTAAGAACAAGTTAAATATTTATCATACGATTCAGAAAATAATAACAAGATTCGTCTTAGGTTTCATCCCCCTTAGGTATTTAGGGGTTTTAGCTCATAACTAAATAAGAAAACATCTCAGAATAATAAAGAATACAAAACATAAAGAAAACTCAAAACTCCTGAAGGGAAATTGAGGAGAGATCTTCAGTCTTGATGATGAATCCGGCTTCTGAGATGAATCAATCGGCTTCCTAATTTGACAGCATAGTAACCGAATCGACGTTATAAACTCCTGCTGTTTTCGTTGGCTTAGTCCTCATGACTTGCCACTGATAGTTATTTAGTGACATCTCCTCAATAAATTCATAAGCCTCTTCAGGTGTTTTGTTGTTGATGGTTCGACCAGCGGTTACGTCAATCATCTGTCTTGTTGAGGGATTCACACCATTGTAGAACGTTTGAACTTGCAGCCATAGAGGTAACCCATGGTGTGGGCACCTTCGTAGTAGATCCTTGTATCTCTCTCATGCATCGTAAAGAGTCTCTAAATCCATCTGCACAAAAGAAGAGATATCATTAAGTAACTTAGCCGTTTTAGTCGGCGGAAAATACTTTAATAAAAATTTTTCGGTCATTTGTTCCCAAGTAGTGATAGACCCTTGTGGTAACGAGTTCAACCACTGTCTAGCCTTGTTTCTTAGTGAAAAAGGGAATAACCAAAGACGAATGGCTTTATCAGAAACGCCATTAATTTTAAAAGTGTTACAGATTTCTAGAAAATTTGCCAAGTGAGTGTTGGGGTTCTCATCCTGCAAACCATCAAACTGAACAAATTGCTGTATCATTTGAATCGTGTTAGGTTTCAGTTCAAAATTATTTGCAGCAATAGCAGGCCTAACTATACTTGACTCAGTTCCTGTTAAATTAGATTTAGCATAATCATACATAGTACGAGGAGTAGGATTCTGGTTTGCTAATTCAACGGGTATCGCAGGAAGTAGCTGATTGTCTTGATTTTTAGCCATCTCCTCGGTTGTAGTTGAGATATCGTCTTTTTGCTCTTCCTCTGTGTATCTTAGGCTTCGCCTTATTTCTCATCGGTTTCTACGAGCTGTACGATCAATTTCTTCGTCAAAAAGTAGTGGTCCCAACGGGTTTCTTCTAGTCATAAACTATAAGAACCTACCGGAAGAAAGAAAAAGAAAATTAGTAAAACAAAAATTAAAATAAAATTAATTTGCAAGAAAAATAAATGGCTAAAGTAATAAATATTGAGTGTTCCTAATATTTTAGTTCCCTGGCAACGGCGCTAAAAACTTGATCGTGATTTTCCGTGATAAGTTTTATAAATTTATAATTAAACGCTTTTGAAACTAACTATTATCACGATGTAGGCAAGTGTACCTATCGAACAGTAGTGTAGTTTTAGCAAGACCGGATTGTCGAACCCAAAGGACTAAAAGTACTAGTAATGACCGTATTTTTATTATCTAGCCTAAAAATAAAGCGTTTTGTTTTAACTAACTAATTAACTAAACTAAGAAGTTGCAGAAAATAGAATTGGAGAATTACTTTTGGGAAATACGGTTGATTTAGGACAATACCTAAGGAAAAATCCACCTAGACTTGACTTGTTATTTGGGCTCTGAACCGAACTATTTATTCATTTAACTTGTTTCGTAGAAATCCCTAATTTATGTTATTATACCTATTCAAGACTAATAATGTCTAATCCCTAGGTTGAATAATTGAGACTTTTCTCTAATTAACACCCTAAGGTTGCATTAACTCGATCTATGGATCCCTTATTAGATTTCACCCTAATCTGGCAAAATCTTGTCACCCTATCTCTAGGCGCGCAATCAACTCCGCTTAATTATGACAAAGTCACTCTTAGCTAGGGACTATTCATCCTCCAACTAAGAGCATTAATTTGAATCGATATCCTGAAATACCAAAACAAGAATTAAGAACACATAGTTAAGAACAAGTCAAATATTTATCATACGATTCAGAAAATAATAACAAGATTCGTCTTAGGTTTCATCCCCCTTAGGTATTTAGGGGTTTTAGTTCATAACTAAATAAGAAAACATCTCAGAATAGTAAAGAATAAAAAACATAAAGAAAAACCAAAACTCCTGAAGGGAAATTGAGGAGAGATCTTCAGTCTTGATGATGAATCCGGCTTCCGAGATGAATCAATCAGCTTCCTTGGAGTAATTCCTTACTCCCTATTCTCCGTCTCTCTTTTAGTCCTCCTCTAGGGTGCTTAAATAGGCTTTAGAAGGCCTCCAAACCCTAAAAATCACCTTTTTCTGAATAGAACTTAGCTAGGGTTCGGCAGGGACACACCGTGTCTGCGATTACTTGAGCCGTGGCGAGCACATTAGATTGGTGCGGTGTGTGTTCTCGCCTGTGAGAGAAGTCCAGGCCATGTTGTTTTCCCCTGTCGGCCCGTTTTCTCCGTTTTTGGCCCGTTTCTCGTTCTTTTCATCCTCCTATACTCACCTAAGTATAAAACATGAAATTAAAGGATTAAGAGCATCAAATTCACCAAATCTAAGGAGAAATCATTTATAAACGTGTTAAGCGAGGGATAAAAATATGTATAAATTATGGTTTATCAGTGCATCATGTCTTGTATTTGGTAAGTACATGTAATAAACAAATATTGATTTATGATTTATATAAATGATGAAATGGTGCATGAATCCGTTTCAAAATTGATTTCCGATTGGACAGGTGATTACCGTGAATATGAGATCTTGCATATGTTGCAATAAAGGTTGTCCTTAAAGGGTAATCTTTTGATCTCATTATGAAGAGGAAATGTATCCTAAAAGGGTAATACTTGAAAAGGACTTGTGTACCCAAATGGTACAACTTGAAAAGGTTATGTACACATTGTGTGTACACTTGGAAAGGTTAGGTATACTTTGTGTATACCATATAAAAAGGAAAGGTATACTTTGTGTGTACCACTTGGAAAGGAATGTACACCTCAAGTGTACAACTTGAAAATGGAAAGGTCCATCGGAGATTCAATAATTCAACGGTAACGACATACATAGTGATATAAAGAGAAATGGCATGATGAGCTCATCTATGCATTTTAGTATTTTTGGAAACTAATCAATTGGTTGAATGATTGTGTATAGGCCTTATTTTCTAATTGACTAAGTTAATGGACAAATTACTTAATGTATGAATTACTTGATGAACATGAATGGTAAGTGTATTTTGGTTATATGAACTTACTAAGCATTAATGCTTACTACGTTTATTTTCCTTGTTTTATAGTGCTCAAAACTCGTGAAGGTTGGATTTGGGGTCGAAGTTATCATCACACTATCAATCCCTTGATTTTGGTATAAATGTTAAACTTATTTTGATATAATGGCATGTATAGACCAATATAGACAAGTAATACTTAAAATGTTATTTGTAATCTAACCATTGGAATGGCTAGTAATGTATGTTTTAATGATGATATGGTATGGTATTGCATCATGAGTTGTTTTTGGTTAATTAAGTCATTAAAGTGGTTAGTAATGCATGTTTGAGATGGATATGCTGTGAATTAATACAGAAACATATTGATTTGAGTATTGGTAATTGGTTGAATTGGTTGGGGTATACTTGTAAGATTTTATGCAGGTAAATGATTTGGTTTGGGGTGTGAAATGAGGCTAGGAATGGCCTTATTTCGTCCACACGGGTTAGACACACTGGTGTGTGTGTGTGACACACGGCAAGCCCACGGGCGTGTGAAATGACCTTGCATCCTTAAATATGAAGTTAGGATAGTACACAGGCAAAAGACAAGACCGTGTGAAGGACACGGGTTTCAAACATGGTCATGTGTCAAAATCGTGTGAAAATGGCTTAAAAATGGTGAAAAATCAGTTTACCACACGGCCTAGCCACATGGGCGTGTGCCCAAGCCGTGTGCTCCTTTGATACTTAAGAAATTGCAAGCCGTGCTCTGTATGCATGTTTCTGTAGGGATTACACACTGAGTTTGCGAAAACTCACCCTTCCTGTTTAACCTGTACAGGTAAACCCCAGACTTGACAGATCGGTACGACAGAGGACTCAACGGTGGCCACACAATAATTTTAGATTATTTTCCATAAATTTTTAGATCTTATTACTTAATTGGGGGTTTGATGTAAATTTTGGACTTGGACCGTTTGGTTTTAAATTTGAGAGTTTATACGGTTATTATAGGTCTCAAAATTGCAACTTAACAAAACACGGGTTTCCTCTAAAAACTAAGGTTTTCATAAATAAAAAATAGTTTTTCCTAAAATAGTTGGTTTCAAAGGCTTCCTTTTAAAAGACAACTTTTGAGGCAAATCACCTAGAGCATGTTCTTTCAACTTAAATAAAAGCTACTTAACTAGAATGATTTTTAACTTGACAAGTTTGATTTCAAAATATATTCCATGTAACACCACTAGACTCGGCCATAACGTCTAGGCCGAGTTTGGGGTGTTACATTTATGACCTGTATATACATAACACATTTCACCATATAAGTAGTGTCTCTAAATTTTCAAAGCAAACACAATTGCAGCCAGCTCAAGATCATGTGTAGGATAATTTCTCTCGTGCGAATTTAACTGTCGAGCAGCATAAGCCACTACTTTTCCCGACTGCATCAATACACAACCCAAACCATTCACAGACGCGTCACTATATACAATATACGGCTGTAAAGGCTGAAATAATCCTGATAACATCTTTTGTATTTCCAAACTTAGCTGAGATTACTTCCCCTGTTTGACTTTTCAAATCAATCCATTTCTCTCGGCAATTCACCACAGTATCATGCTTTGTTAACCAATCCATTCCCAAAATAATATCAAATTCCCGAATGGGCAACAACATAAAATCAACAGAGAATTCACAGCCTTGTGTTTTCAGTAGACAATTTCGATATATTAGATTAACTGACACACTTTGTCCTAATAAATTAGTGACTTGCAAATCATAATCAGTAGATTCCATAGACAATTTCTTTTTTGACACTAATGCAGTGCAAATATATGAATGTGTAGACCCAGGGTCAATTAATGCATACACAGAATCATTAAAAAGATAGAAAGTACCGACTATAACGTCTGAAGCAGAAGCTTCCTCTCTCGCTCGGATGGCATAAGTACGTGCAGGTGCTCTAGCTTCTGACTGGGCAGTAGAATCTCTCATTCTCGAACGAACAGTCCTGGTAGCACTACTTTGACCTGAGCGTTTACCTTTTTGAAGGGTGACTATTTGTTTTTCTTGTTGTTCAATTTCCTCTTTTTGCAGTTGAGTACAATCTTTAATGAAATGATTTGTAGCTCCACATTTAAAATAAGCTCCCACATTGCTTCTACATTCACCCAAATGATACCTCCCACAATATTTACATTTAAGCCTCTGAACATTTTGTACACTACCCACACTAGCTGTAGGTTTAATAATTACCCCAAATTCTTGCTGAGTTGCTCTGTTTTCTATTCGATTGTTCTGGCATTGAGGTAGTTCGACCCGAATCATCTCTAATTTTTTTAGCCGAAAATGCTAAAAATGATCTAGAAAAACGTTTTTTATAGGATTCTTTGTTTCTTCTTTCCTTTTGCATCTTCCTATTATACAATTCTTCCATTTTCTGGGCTCGATCTGATAAAACAACAAATTCTCGAATTTCTATACCTCCAATCAACATTCTAATCTCATCATTTAACCCTTCCTCGAATCTAATACACATTTCCTCTTCAGTGGGTACAATATCTCGAGTATACTTACTAAGGTATACAAACTTCCTTTCATACTCAGCTATAGACCGGTTCTCCTGACGTAAATCGAGAAATTCCCTCTTCTTCTTATCCAAATACCTTTTTCCCACATACTTCTTTTTAAATCCGCTTTGGAAAGATTCCCAGAAAAGTTTCTTTTCAGGTACTACCACTTCTATGGTCTCCCATTAGTTGTATGCTTCTTCTTTTAGTAAATAAACGACAGATCTTAAATAATCTTCTGGAGAACATGCCATTTGTTTAAAAATTCTTACTAAATTTTGAAGCCAACACTCAGCTTTAAATGGATCATCGTCTGATCTTCCTCGAAATTCTTCGTCCCCATACTTTCTGAGCTTTTCCATTGGAGTACCCTTGCTAGATTGATTTGTCGGGGGAGGTGGAGGAGCAACTGGGGTATTACTGGAGGTACAGTAGGGGGAAGAGGAGGTTGTTGAGCCTGAGTTCTTCCTTGTATCATTTCACTATACCACTGATTCGTTAATCCATAAATCATGTTTCTAAGTTCTTGTTCTTGCATCAAAGAAATCGGAACATCACTACTGGTCTCTTGTTTAGATGTTTGTACTCTACTATTAGCTTCTTCTTGTTCAACATGTTCAGGTCTATCTGACATCTTTACAATCTATAAGAAAAATAAGGATTAGATTGGATCATACATATCACACTATCACAGATTTATATGACATGTATTTCTAAACACTTTACACATCACATTCGTTCCGAGAATCGGTTAAACCAAAGGTCTAATACCAATAATTGTAACACCCCTACCTGTATTCATCGTTGGAATAGGGTACGAGGCATTACTAGAGTTTTTCGAACCTTTTATTACTAATCCGAGTAAAATACTATTCATTTTCCAAGATTTGTTAATATGACCCTTAGTTGGGCTCTCGAAGCCCAAAATATATTATTAAAATCGATCCAGAACTAAACCGAGACTATAGGGACTTTTTTATAAAATCCTAAAATTTCCCTTAAATACAAGGCCACACACCCGTGTGGACTAGGGACACGTCTATGTTGCTAGGCTGTGCCCTTCACACGGCTGAGACACACACCTGTGTCTCTGCCCGTGTGCCTAAACCTGGGCATTCTGTTTCAAAAATTTAAAGTGCAGGGGACGCACGGTCTGGTCACACGCTCATGTGCTAGCCATGTGTCTCACACGGTCTGGTCACACGCCCATGTGCCAGGCCGTGTAGACTCTATATAAGCCTTTTATAAGAAGTTACCAACCCTGCAAATTTAAATCCACAACCAATACAACACAAGTAACTCAACCAACACAAATTTCACACAATTATACTCAATTTACTTCAATAACATCAACCCTAAGCTTATCTAATTTATAATTTTTAAATACTGTTATTTAAGTCCTTATACATGCCATATAAACCATCAAAAGCATTTATAATGAAATCAAAGGGACATATCATTAGTTAACATTTATGTTGTCAACTACAACTCATTTGATAAAATCACTTAATGGAGCTTAATAATAACAATAATAATATTACTCACATACTTTTGCACATGATCCACTGTCTACTTACCAACTTGTCAATTTAAGGAACGGCTTACGGATTTGAGTACATCGTGATCTAAAGCCCGGAGGCTAACTGAAGCACATAAGTGCTAAATGGAAACCCGAAAGGGTTAAACGGAAGCTCATAAGAGCTAAACTGAAACCCGTAAGGGTTAACTGAAACTCATATGAGTTAACGGAAGCTCGTGAGAGCTAAACGAAAAGCAAACACAAAAATTAGCAACAAATGCTGAATATCGGTTTACTTGGGTAATTCACTGTATCGGCCCGAATTTGGGCCTAGAAGTATTGGGCCTTGAGTTTGGGTCTGTAAGGAGGTTGTATATAAGTATTTAATTGTGCAAGGATATGACACAATTAAATGTCTGCTCAAGTGGTTAAGGGTCCTAAGAGGAGTTGGAAAAGTCTTGGGTTCAAACCTGGGCTTTAGCAAAAATTTATGTTTTTCTCTTAAAGGAGCCTTGATGTTAGTGGGTAGGCTTTAAGAATATTTTTGATGAATTTATAACACAGAAAGAGCCTGTAGTGGAGTGGCAAGGTGGCGTGTTATTTAACTGTGAGGTCTAAGGTTCAAGTCATGGGATGCGCAATGGAGTATTTATTTTGCTGCTTGAGCTGTGTAGGAGGTGGAGTTGGACTGAAACTCTGTGGTTGAAGTGGTCATAAAAAAATAAGGAATTTTCCTAATGGTTGAAAGTAATCCCACATCGGGAAGCTAGCATGAGAATTGGCGAGAAGCTAGCTTTAAATAGAGCGAACAAGATGAGTTGGTGATCACTGGTTTTAGGAAGGATTATTTCATACCTGCTTAACCAAGGTTGGTGATTGTGGACTTCGACGTGTTCTCATTAACAGGTGTGTATTCACACCCTTCTCTTCTGTAGATTGACAAAAGCCGAAAAGCCAAAACTTCGGCATTTGAGGCCTCACGAGCATGCGAACGCTCGTGGGGTAAACCGAGCTCATAAATCATGGGCGACTGACAATAGAGGCCGCCATGAGCGTTCTCGTGGGCTTAGGCTGTTAAGAGCCGAAAGGGGCCCAATGGGCTCATGGGCCCCACATAGATTAAATTCGCGGTAAGTGATAAATATTGGACTGCGCTATGTAGGAAACTTAGCCGTATCTGAATTCAGGCGAAAGGGGCCACACGAGCGTGTAGGCCCACTTGGGCCGAGTAATGGGCCTTAGGCCCATTTGTACCATTATGTCTGTTAGGTTACTTAAGTCGCTCAAGGCGAAGGTGGACCTTCTTTTGGGTCATTAAGACCCCGGTTTGTGAAATTACCAAAATACCCTTGTAGTGTAAAATGACTGTAATACCCCAGTATGGTAGAATAGCGATTATGCCTTATGTTCTGTGTAACTGATGTGCTTATGATTTACATATCTGATTGTACTGAGTATGATTTTGCATACACGTAATATTTATGACATGACATACTGCATGGGGTTGGGTTATTATTGATGGAGGAAGTGTACGGGCTGTAGTCGTTCTGTACAAGGCTTTCAGCCTTTCTGTGATACTTGTGGCTTATAACCGTTCTGTTAACGGCAGCGTTGCTGCGATATTTACGGCCTTTAGCCATTTTGTCGACGACATTGAGCCATTCTGTCGACGGTGTTGAGTCGTTCTGTTGACTTAGCGCCGCAACCGGTGCTAAGCTTGGTGTGTTGGCTAGGTGGGTCGATTTTATCCCCACATGGTGTGTTGGTTGGTACGGGTGGTGTATTGGTTGGACTAGGTTGGATATCTATTTGCATATCTGCATTTGATACTGATTCTGTAATGGGCTTAGGCCCACCTGATTCTGTTAATGGGCTAAGGCCCACCTGATACTGTTTCTGTGATGAGCTGAAACCCAGTCTGTTTCTACATACCGTATATCTGACTATTTATATTACAAGGGATTACACACTAAGTTTTCGCAAACTCGCCCTTCTGTCTAACTGTACAGGTAACCCCCAGCCTTAGGCGATTTGGAGCCGCGTGAGACTCAGAGGTGGCCATACGACCGCTGATATTCTGCTGTAGACTTTTTATTTGAATTTTATATTTTATTTAATTGGGCTTTTGATTTCCTTATTTGAAACTGCTAAACACAAATTTTCAAAATTAATAACTATTTAAAAAAAAACTTAAAGCAGACGTTTTTATATTTCAAACTGTAGTAGCTTCCGCGATTTGAAATAACTTAAAGTATTAATGCCAGACATTAAGTAAACGCTTTTGACGAGATGATTTGCTAACCTCGAGCAAAAGGTTCTAATCATAGAAATGAACTTTTAAACGACAACTCAATTTTTTAACGACGCTTTGGTGCAACACGCCAGATTCGGCCATAACGTTTAGGTCGGGTTTAGGGTGTTACATTCATCGTCAATTCATCCTTTTCACTGAACGATCGTACTCATTTCCCGCGTTCCGTTTCTCCGTAATACTCGATTCAATTTCATAACTTTAGCACATGATTTTCTTATTTTTAACAATTAATATGAATAAATACTAATTTTCATTCAGAAACAATTTAAATTATTGATAATTTAACTGTACGAACTTACCCGAAACGATTTGCAGTAGTTGTAGAAATTTTAGGGACTATTCGGCAACTTTATCCTTTCCTTGTTTATATTCAATTTCTTGATCTATAATATAAAATTATTCATTTATCAGTATCTAATTTCATTCTAATTTACTTAACAATTTATGCCGCTCAATTTCTGAAATTACACATTTACCCCAAATTTTACAGTTTTTACAATTTAGTTCTTGCTCAATTATCCCTCAATTGAGCTGATTTTTTCTCAATTAACACTTTCTTCTATCACTTTAAACTACTTCAAAACCCTTGGAAATTAGAATTTCAGCACTAAACTTTAATTCCAAACTTTTTGACAATTAGGTCCTAAAAATCAATTTCTACTAAAATCACTTAATAAATCCTTCATATAATAAAATTAAAACTTTAAATCCATGCTAAATCATCATAAAATTACAGCACACATTCATGTAAACTTTCAAAATCATCAATAGAATCAAAAACTAATGAATTAGATTATAGGACCTAGTTGTAAAAGTCTTAAAAACACAAAAATTACAAGAAAAAGGCAAGAATTAATTCACTTGATGCAAAAATTATGAAAAAACAGCTTAGAAAACCCTCCTATGGCCTTTTTGGCTGATTAGAATGAAGAATAATGAAGAGAAATCTAGATATTTCCTATTTAGTCCTATCTTTATTTAGTTAGTTTTGCAATATTCCAATTTAGGCCTTATTTCAGCAATTTTTTTGATTTTTCTCTGCTTATGCCACCCAAAATATCTCCCTTGGGCTATTTTTCTCTTTAAGTCCTTCCTTGTTTGACAATTGAGCTATTTAATCCTTCTAGCAACTTTTACACCTTTTTCAATTTAGTTCTTTTTATTTAATTGACTACCCAAACGATAAAATTTTCTAACGAAATTTTAATACCACGTTATTAACACTTCATAAATATTTATAAAAATATTTTTGGCTCTATTTTATAAAATTGAGGTCTTGATATCTCTTTTTCAACTCAATTTATTTAATAATTTCTCTTTAAATTTTAATTTCACCTATTTAAAAATATTTCTAATACCTCACTCGACTTCTAAGTATTATTTTATTTTAATTTCCTAATCTCACTCGTCGAATTTAGTGATCTCGAATCACTGTTCTGACACCACTGAAATTTAGACTGTTACAAACAACACCTTTAGTAAAATCAAATGATGTCTCAATGTTGCGAAACTTTATATACCAAAAGATGGGTTATTTGTTTTATTTTATATATTTATTTCTTTAATTTAACATACTAAATTTTTATTTTTAAAGAAACCTTCAGTTGAGACATGCATATCTTCTTTAAAATCTTATCAAAAAATATTTTCACATCTGCTTTATATACGTCTAAATCAAATGAGTTACAACGTCTATAATAGTTTTAAACGAATCCTTCTTAGAAACCATCAAGAAGATCTTATAATGTTGACCTGAAATAGTTGCTAAGTTAATAAGAAACTGAATATAAGCAAAAGTGACTGCGAAAGTAAGCATTACGGTAATAATTGTAGTAACCAAAACGAAAAAAGAGGACAACAAAGTTGTTTACGCAGTTCAGTGTCCCTACGTCTGCAGGGCCTGTCTTGCTTAAAACCCAACCTCTTAGATAGAATCTCCCTCCAATGTAATTTAATAGCACAATATATCACTACAAATATACTCTACGAAATATTGAAAGAGAAAAACAATAAAGAACACCAAAAGTTTAACAAGGTTCCGCAAATTACGCTTACATCCTCGAACACCACCAAATATATTTCACTGCAAAAGATACAAGTGAAAAATTACAAATAGAAAGAGGGAAAAATTGTAACAGCCCTTGTCTGACCCAATTGCCGAGTCTGAGCTATAGGATGTTACATTCGTTGCTGAAGCAATAACCGTCAAATTCACAGTAAAACAATCATTTATATTTTTTTAATATGAGTCATTTACCTTCAAAGTATGATAAACAATCAAATCCAAGTCTTAATCGAGCATACGAAAACTCTTTTAATAACCCGAGCACAAAATATGACCAAATTGTAAAATTTTAAAAACTTCAGGACTGACATCATGATGTTGCATTCTCCACATCATGACATCAGCAAATAGTATGTCACGTCGCGACCTCAGGCCACTTGACATCATGATGTGACTCACTGGTTTGGATGACTTGCGATGAGCTAAGTTGCGCGTTGGGACATGGACTCTATTTGTAACGCCCCAAATAATTTAATTTTGCTTCTGTGAATATCTAACACAATTATGTATCTGCTTTAGTGGTTAAGTGTTTTAGGTGTGTGTGTGAGGCCTTGGGTTCAAGTCATAGTTTTGTCAATTTTGGTTATTTTTTAATCTAAACTTTATCTTTGTTCAGTAAGCTTTTATTAAATTATCTATAAATTTAGTTTAGAATGAGCTTGTTGTTTCGAGTGGTAAGGGTGTTGGTGTGTTGGAGGTCTTATGTTCGAATCCTTATGCGAGCGGGGGTATTTATTTTTGCTCGATTGACTGATAGATTTTCAATTGAATTTAAATGCTGAGGTGATTGAGATTGGGTAGTTAGGGGATAAAAATATTGATAATTTTGTTTTTATTTTTTTCCCTAAAATTTCTCTTCCAAGTTTCTGACGTTTCTCTGTGACATTCTTCTATTCAAGAAAATTTCTTCCCTTTTTATTTGTTCTACCAATATTGTTCTTTCAAAATCGCAGCGTTATAAGTTTTTGATTCTTCGTATGTCTGATAAGTGAGAGTTGTGAACTTGTTTGTTTTGGGGGTAAGTATTTTAACTGTTTATACAATTTTGGTCCTCTCGTTAATATAATTCTGGGTTTTGGCAGCGAATCGTGATGAACGGAGTTCTTCCCCTGCAAGACTGTAGTCGAGTTTGTTCGTGAAGTTAGGTAAATAGTGAGTGTTTGAGTTCCTTTGCTGTCAATCTTCGTTGGTTTAGTTCAATTTAGGAGTAATACTAATTTTTGGGTATGATTCTATTGAATTTAGGTTCTGGTGGCCTCAGGAGTGCTTTCACATCGAAATCGTTCCAAGTGTGTTCCCAAAACACGAAAAATTGAGTTTCAGTGAAAGCCAAAAAACTGCACTGTCGATGCCACACGGGCGTGTGGTCGCCCGTGTAAATGGTCGTGTGAGAGACACAGTCATGTGATCGATGAAGGCATGGCCGTGTGCAGCACACGACCGTGTGGTGACATGGGTATGACCGTGTGGGCCACACGGGCTTGGCGAAGTTAGGCGTGTGGGCCACACGGGCGTGTGGGTTTTGGGTCAGGCCATGTGGGCCACACGGGTAAGGCCAAATCTGGGCGTGTGGACCCACATGGGCATATGGGCCTATAATTTTGAAATTTTCCCTAGGGTCGCACGGGTCGCTCCGATCGACTGTGGGCCTACTGTAGGGTCGATAAGGGCTATTTAAACCCTATTTTGAATGTTATGATATCTTGATAGATTAATTTGAGTAGGGTACTAAATGTATGCCTGACTGTACTGCCATATGTATATCTGTTTTTTGTTTAAAAGCATGTTGAACATGCTTAATCTAGTAAATCTATATTTGATTTTCTGTAGCTGATTTGGGGTGGGATTTGTATATGAAGAGGAAGTATTCTGATCGGCGTTGATCGCCTTTATTCTGGCAGCATGGCTGTATATATTCTGATATGTGTCTTAATGGCACAATGCGATGTGTAGGGATGAGTGGGTGTTTTAAACCCCACATGGTGTGATGGGATGGTCAGAGATGGTGTGTAGAGGATGGGGGTAGGATTTATGTATATCTGCTTCTGGATCTGATTCTAAATCTGAAACTATATCTTTTTCTGTCTGTGCTTATAACTCTGTATGTTTGCATGCTTATTTCTACTGGGTTACACCTTAAGTTTTCGTAAACTCACATCTGTTGTCTGGTTTGTCAGGTAATCCACAGACTTAGACGGATCGGTGTGATAGAGTCTCACGGTGACCACAAGGTTGCGATATGACTTTAAATAATGGCTTTATTTAATTTTGGATTATTACTGGGGGTTTTGTAATTATTGGACGCTCTGAACCATTTAAATTTTTATTTGGTTTTGGTTATGCTTTAACTATTTGTGCGACGATTGACTAAAATTACTGTTTTACGAAATCAAAGGTTTTTCGAAAATACGAACTGGATTTCCAAAATATAACGGCTTTAAAGACTTCCGCTATAAATTATGTTTTGGCAAATGAATTAATTAAATAACGTTTTCAGTAATAGCTATAAAACTTGGATGATTTATCGAAACTACACTATTTTCAAAACTCAATCCTTGTGACATCACCAGTTTCGACCATAACGTCTAGGCCGAGTTTGGGGTGTTACATTATTTTTGGTAAAATTTGAGCCATTTGGTACCTCTTTCAAGCTTCCAAACCAAGCCTATCCATTTGATCAACAAAACATCACTTTTACCCAGACCAAACTTACCAAAACATGCTAAACAACTCAAAGATCCAATGTAACCATACATAATCATTCAACCAAATCTTAAACAAACGTTCATTACATAACATCTAATAATCTCAACAATTACAAATGGCATTTCATTTTAACATTTAACTATGTAAATACCAGACCTCACCTATGTCTTACCAATTTGAAACTTATCATTTCACTTTACCATTATATTCTTATGCTCATTTTATAACATAATGGCTTTTAAGCCTTAAACACAAATCAACTTAACCATTCCGTATCTCAAATCACAAGCATAACATCAAAACATACCATTTAATACATTTCTAATTCATATTCCAACTACTAAGTTCATGTTTATAACTACCATGGAATCTAACATTACTTGTTTATGCATTTCTAGATCATATGCCAAACCAAACATTCAAAACTATCATATGCCAAATACATCAAGACTTTTATACTTTCAAATATATGTATCAAGACACTTATATACATCTAGACATATATATACATGTCACAACCTAGGGTTCAAAATGATCCAACGTCTACTGATTCAATATTAGGATAGCGTGAGCTTCGATTCGATCCGGTTTGACGTGTTCCATAAGGTAGAAATCTACAAAGGAAAGGGAAAACAAATAGGGTCAATGAAACAACTATTGGGTCGTTTCCATTATCATTGAATAGTTCATTATCGTTTTAGTTGAAAGACACATACCGATCTTTTCGCTTCCACTTTCAAGGGAAAATGTCTTAAGCCATCACACTTCTCAAATGGTGCTTTCATTTACATTTGCTACTTGCTCATCTCTCATTAGTTCCCATAATGACATTGGTTGTCTATGCAATAAGCCTTTTATTTGTTTTTTTCTTAATTGTGAGGGGTTGATCGTGTTGTTTCTTTGACTAGGGAATCCCTGTAACACTCCTTATCCGTCTTAACGTACGATATGAATGGGAGGTGCTACCAGAGCACTTTCAGACTTGGACCAAAAAATTTCTTTTATAAAAAAATTCATTTCACAACATGTTAATGTTCTTTGAATCAAATTAAACCAAGTCTAGAAAAACTCAAATTAATTATATAACGTTTTGATCCATTGAATATTTATGTTGGCACATCCAAATCATAAAACAAATGTTCAAAGCTCCTGAGCAGAAACCCCAAACCTCTTGACAAATCCACACTTACGTGTTTAAATAACTAACACGTGAGCTCGAAAAGTTCAATAAGCAGACCAAGATTCAATACTTCACGATTTCTTATAACTTATATTGAGTTTTATGTCAACTATGAAGTTACACATATTATGGGTCGTTTATCAAAAGAATCAAGATTCTCTTCACTTATAAATTCATTCATTATTACCTAAGACATCCAAGTATGTTTTCGTATCATTAATCCCTTTTTTTCCACTTATGGTGGTTACCAATAGAGGTGTGCATGGTAGGGCGGCGACGCGACCTACCAAAGGCCCGCCCAAAAATGGGAGGGTTTGGGTAAAAATATAGGCCCAAAAATGGGCTTGGGCAAAAAAAAGAGGCCCGTTTAAAAAAGCGGGCGGGCCTCGAGCAAGATTTTTGACATGCATGCCTGCCCGGCCCGATTTTAATATTAAATTATTTTTATTTTAAATTTTAAGTAACTTTAGTTTTTTTTACTTTAGGTTTTTTTTATTGTTTTTAATGTTATTTTGATATTGTAAAATTTTTGTTATTAATATAATTTAGTTCTAATTTAGTTCAATTTTTTAATTTTAATATAATTATTTTTTATTATATTTTTAATTTATATATTATTTTAAGAATTATTTTAGTCCCATTTTTTTAATATTTTTTTTATGTTTTAAATGCATTTGATTTATTATATTTTAAAGTTTTTTATTTAATAAAAAAAAGTAAAAAAAAAATTTTAATATGGTCGGGCCGGGCTCGGGCCTATCATTTTTTTCTCGGGCCGGGCTTGGACAAAATTCTAGGCCCATATTTCGGGCCGGGCCGGGCCCTGGCCTTGAAAACGGGCCGAAAAATTTTTATGGGCCCGGCCCGAACCCGGCCCGACCCGGCCCATGCACACCTCTAGTTACCAATATTTTATTTCTTTTTCTTACTTATAAAATGACAACTAAAATGTTTTTCATATTTGTATGTTTTTTCAATCATGTTTATAATTATAAATGGTATGCATATATTTTGTCATTGTTAAAGTTCTAAATCATTAGCTTAAGAGTAGCTATAACATCTTAAGTTTATTGATTAGACAAAATTTGTAGGTATTTTACAGTAAATTTTCTTTAAATAATTATATATGAAAATGGGGTTAATATTATTTGTGATATAATTGTAATAGGCTGACATAATTTAATATAATGTTCCATTGTAATTACTTTACGATAATTTTTATGTATGCATAATTAGATATCAGGCATTACCGTTCTCAGAAGAGTTAAAAGACTTTTATGTTCTGAAGGACAATGGGAAATCAAGTATGTTACCAAGGAGTGTAATTTAATCACTGACCACTTGGCAAAGATCAGTCTTTCTTGGAAGTCACCCCTCCAGCTTTTTAAAGTTCCACTTGATTTGGTGGTTTAGACTATTAAGCAAGACAAAGCTTTTAGGATCTCTTAGGAGATTTTAAATTTGTTATTTTGTTTATTTTTCACTAAAAAAAAAAAGAATAACCTTCGCATCTTAAGTTGCTTGATTTAGATAAAAGTATTTTTTTAATAATATCATTTTTTTTTTTTTACACAATGCTTATAACTATTCATAGCTCCTCCCCAATCCATAAATAGGAGAATAATGTATTTCAGCGCATTTGAACCCACGTCCTCCTGTATTGACAACAATGTCCATGTCAATCGAGTTAAGACTCAATCAACTAGATAAAGTAATTTTTAAATAATGACATAAGAAAATGACATTATATGAAATCATTTAGGCTATGCAATAAAATTTTCTAATTATTTTATAAAATTAGTTCTTTGCCCTACATAAAAGTAATTAATTTTGTAAAATACCTGAGTGATACAAAAATATTCCATCAAATGTAAATTCTTCTAGGCTCACGGGTATTGATTATTCCAATTGAGTGTTTCAATTATTATTTTATCATAAAATTACGTAAATATATATAGTGGATGCACCTTTACCTTAACTATAAAGGTAATTTATTCAAAATAAAGTATTATTTTTAACATAATTATTTTATTGACTTTTGTAATAATTTTTACAATTTTGAGGTTGCTACATTTTCTAGTTAAGTGGTGATTAAAACTACTCTAAAGGGGAGTAAAGATTTCTAAAATATAGGATAACAATTCTTAAAAGGTACGATGGAGCACATTTAGCGATTTGAGACGTTAAAGATAGAAATGAGAATTTTCTCAAGGATTAAGATTTTAGTGGGAGTGGTTTTCTTCATAGGGTGAAAATTGAAGAATAAATTGTATGAATCTTTATAGAGAATTTAACTGCTTCCAGAAGAAACCTATAGAATTAACTTGAAAACAACCAAATAAAGAATACATTTACAAACGAACAATAATCCCATTGATGAAACTACTAATAGCGTACAAAATATACAAATTTGTAGAATTTAGGAGATTCAATTGGAAAATAAAACTAGTTATTTCTATAACTTATTGTATATCTAATATTGTTTAATTTTAATTTAGACTAAACATGTTCTTAATTTTTGTAACAGCCCATTTTCAGTAAAATTAGAATAGTGGTTTCGGGACCACAAATTCGAAGTTAGAAAATTTATTTTACTATTATTATTTTATGGTCTACAGTATGATAGAAATACCGTAAAAAAAATTTCGTTAAAAGATTTTACCGATTACATGCTTAATTTGATAAAAAAAAAGGACTAAATTGCTTAAAGTGCAAACGTTGTGTTCTAATAGCTAAATGTATTAAATAGCTATAGAATTTTAAATTGGAGGTCCTTATATAGTAATTAGCCATTAAGGTTGTTAGTGGATAAGCATGGATTTGTCATCATTGGAATTTGAATGAATTATTAAGGTTAATTTTGGAAATTAGTGATTAAAGTTATAATAAATTAAATAAAATAAACTATTATCATCCATTGTCATCATCTTCCATAAAAAAAATAAAAGAAAGAAAACCTAGCCATGGAAGTTTGAAATTTAGGCAAGCTTATGAATGGTTGTTGTTAGATAAACAACTTTTGTAAAGAGATTTTTAGTGAAATTATCAATTAGTGGCTAAATTAAAAAAGATGATAAATTTATGGTAAAATTTGTGAATTTTGTGAAATATATGGGCTGCTATTAATATTTATAAAAATTGGCTAGGCTTGAGTAAGGATTAAATTGCATGAAATTCTTTTTTGAGCTTAGGGGCTAAATTACAAAGGAATTAAAATTATAGGGCAAAATGGTAATTTTTCCAAAATTCCATGTTGGATTAAATTGAATGAGAGCTATATTGAAATGAGTTAAATTCATTCGTATAGATCCTATCAGACCTCATACAAAGTTAGATCGAGGCAAAGAGAAAATATCGGATTAGTTGCCTCCTTATCTACGTACACTTATCGAAGTAAGTTCATGTAATTAAATTGTATATTTATATGTTTTAAATTGAATTATATGTATGTGATTTGTATAATTGCCATGTATGAATACCGATAGCATATCTGACGACTACCGAGTCCTATTTGAACATTAAGAATTCTTAAGATACAAATGAAATGTCATTACGGTTACCGATTTGGTTAGGGTCCTACATATGTTGCGGACACACCATAGCTCGTATGAGCTTCCCGATTTGCATCTCGTCAAAGCATATCGATTCATAGCTCTTATGAACGTACATATACATGAATTGAAGGATAACAGTTAAGTACACCTCATGTGTACTACCCGTGTATCCAACGATGTTTTAAATGGTTAAACAGGCAATGTTCTGTTATGAGACAATATGAGTTCGATACGAACGATTACAGGTAAATACATGAAATACATGGAAATGATACTATATGATATATTGAAACATGAAATGGATGATACATGTATATGAAATTTGCTTAGTGGTTATGTTCATCCATATTTATTGGCTATTATATGTGTTTTATATGGCTAACATGTTGAGGTTATGTGTTTAGGCTTTTGGCCAAATTGGTTTGAATATGTTTTGTATGCTTACCTTAAATGTGATTAAATGGTAAGTTAATTTCTTTGTTATACGAACTTACTAAGCTTAAATACTTACTCTGTGTTATTTTTCGTGTTTTATAGTAATTCGGAAGCTCGTTCGATTTGAAAGCTTTTCAGAGCTATATCACACTATCCATCAGCTCTTTTAGTACTTTCGGTTATTTAATCCCGGTTATAACGGCATGTATAGGTTAATTTAGTCAATGTTGGCATATAAGTGTTTTGTTGAGATAAATCACTTATTTGGCTTGTATTTGGTATATTTTGATGTGTATATATATATGTGGTTTTATCATATTGATGTTTGTTAGAATGGTATATTTGGTATCATTAGGGATTATGCATATATGTATTTGGTTATTTAGGTAAGTTTGGATACTTGGTTGACATGTTTTTTAAGTTGTCACTTGAGGTGCCTAATGGCATATTGGTTGTATGTGGTGATAATATATGTTTAAGACTTGATTTTAGCTTGTTTTGAATGCCTTGTTATCACTTGGTTATATGCAAATTGTTGACTTAGGTTGGTGTCAAATTGGGTGAGAAATGTGGCTTGAAAAATGGCCTATTTTCATCCATACGGGCAAAGACACAGGCGTGTGTCTTAGCCGTGTGTGACACACAGCCAAGTGACACGGCCGTGTGTCAAGTGACATGGCCGTGTGTCCTCTGTATCTTTTTAAGAATGCAAGTTAGAATGCTCATACGGCCTAGCACACGAGCATGTGACTTGGCCATGTGACCCAAGTCAAAGAGTTACACGGGCACGGACACGGGCTGGGACATGACCGTTTGTCCCTATTTTGAATGTCCATACGGCCTAAGACACGGACATGTCTCTTGGCCGTGTGAATCACATAACTTTGAAAATTTTTAATGTTTTCTAAAAAATTCTTTGAGTACCCAATCTAGTCCCGACTTGTTTCTAATGCGTATTTTGGGCCCCGATGGCTCGTATAAGGGACAATATATTTGATTTCGATTGGTTTTTGACATGAATATTATATGATATGAAATGTCTATTTATTTGATCTGTAAACTCTGATAATGCTCCGTAACCCTGCTCCGGCAATGGATACGGGTTAGGGGTGTTACATTTTTAATAAGCCATAAGTATTGGAATTATGAACTCTAACATAATGCTATGATAGAAAGATGAAACCAATGGCTAATGTAAAAGATTATTAAATTATCAGTCAGTAATGTTGATCAATATAAGGTTAGTTTGCAACAAAAGGTTTCAATCAAAAGGAAGGCATCAATTATTATGTGTTGAAATATTTGAAGTTGCTGCAATGTACTAAGTGAAGTGCCCACGTTCTTTACCACTGTGACAAAACAACAACTTGTCATATTTGAAAGATTGACAATTTATTGAGCCAAACCTTTGGGCTATGTTGATATAATGGAATGATTCAAACCTATCAATAAAGATTAATTCACTTGGAGAAATATACCCTAATAATCGTATCAAATTGGATCAGATTGGTTATATCAAATCCTTTGGACTAAGGAAGTTTTATTGGATTGAAACTTGAAAACTATCAGCCAACAATCCATTTTACTTTGGTCATTGAATACTATATTGTATTTAGCTATTTTAGCTTATATTTAGAAGGTATCATGGTTGATCTTCATTATACTAGCAAATCTCAAAAATCTTAAATAATAAAAAAATAATTGTATAGGTTTTGTATTGATTTTAGAGAGCACTTATTTGTTCAGTTAGGAACAATATTTGTGAGAGTGCATTTTTTTATTGTAAAACATGTTTATGGTTGGTTTTAGAAGCAAAGTTCTCAAAAGGAGAGTTTAGAGTGAAAGGTCTAGTCTTTTAACTACAAGAGTGAGGATTCTTTACTAAGTGTGTGCTAGAACTAGGATACTGGTTGATATTTGTTTCAAAGATAATGGATTCATCTCATTAAGCTAGGCTCTATTGAAAAAGCATAATCCTACATCTAAAAAATATAATGTTGTGGAGTGCTTGTACTACTACAAATAGTAGTTTCTCCACCTTTAGATTATCTCAAAATTTGTCATTTCTTTCATAAGAAAAATTTTCCCTCTTTCTATTTGTAATTTTTCACTTGTATCTTTTGCAGTGAAATATATTTAATAGTGTTTAACGACGTAGGCGTAATTTGTTGAATCTCGTTAAAATTTAGTATTCTTTATTGTTTCTGTTAGCTCACTAAACAAATGAAAATACCCAAGAGGGGGTGAATTGGCCTTTAGAAAATTTGGTGAAAGCAAAGACAGAAAATGAAAAAATTAACACAAATATTTAGAGTGGTTCGATCTCAATTGCCTACTCCACTACGCAAATCCACTAATTTGATAACCATTGAGGACAATGTTTAACCTTACAACTCTCTTAAGATTTCTACCCCAAATCTTAATACACAAACCCTCTCAAGGAAATACGAATAAGCAAACAAAGAGACAATTCTTACAAGATCAAAGTGTTTGCAAATTAAGCTCAAATAAAATGAAATATACTTGAGCAAATGAATAGGAGTAAAGCTCACAAGTGTATGAAAAAGAAATATGGAAATAGTAAGCTAAAAGGTTGTTTGATTGAAGATTTTTACTTAAAAGTGCTTTCTTGTTGTTGTAGGTATTTGGAAGATGGTATTTATACCCTCTAATTGATTTCCAACCGTTGAGGTTGTTGGTGTAATGAATATGGTTGTTAGGAATGTAAAATCAGAGCATTTATTTCACTTGCAACTACGAGTATCGATACCAAAGAAAAGGGTATTGTTTTTTTTTAATAAATACTAATTCAGTGACCGTTGGGATTTATTAATTGATACCAAAAATATTTTAACGATACTTTTGGAAAAAAAGTATTGATACCGGATCGATACTGTATAGAATTTGTAAGAAACAAAATGCTATTTTGGTATCATTTTTAAGGAAGGTATTGATTATTTTTTAAAAAAAATATCGATACTTCAAAAATGGTATCGATAATTTTTAGGATTTCTGAAAATAGGATGCAAGTTTGGTCTCGATTTTTCTAAGGGTATCGTTAGTTTAAAAATTATTGATACTAGGCCAAAATGGTATCGGTACTTTTTGGCCTAGAGCAATTCTGACTTGTTTGAAAATCATTTTGATAAGTTAAAATGATTTTGACTTGGTTGAAATCATTTTGACTTGGTTAAAATCATTTTGACTTGATTTTAAAATTGTTTCAAAATTTTCTAAGAGTTTAATGTAAGTATTCAAAATTTTATCTCTTAGACTTCAAATTTAAAAATCATTTTGTCAATTTTAACTTACATTCAAAAACACTACAATTTGTTACATCAAAATTTTTTTATCAAAGAAAGCTTGGATTAACAATTTCTCTTTCAATATTTCGTAAGGTACATTTGTTGTGACTTATTGTGCTATTAAAGTACATTGGAGGGTGATTCTCTCTAGGAGGTGAGGTTTTAAGCCGGACCGTTTATGACCTCTCCAATCTTTCCTAGGAATTGAACATAGTGTAGTTTTCTACAACAATTTACTCTATTTTACCCTATTTGCACAACAAGTGGTATTAGAGGCGATGGTTATTTGAAGTATGCTCTGTGGTTGCGGTTTAAACTGATCTTCCATATCAAAAAGTATTTCCTTGGGCATATTGAAATATTATGGCTAAAATGATAAACAATCCAAGAGCTCCAACATCGTCAGTGTCGGCAAGACTGGTAGTGGCAAATACAAGATTGGCAATAGAGATCTTCGATGGCATATGTCATTCGATATGTGGCAAAGTGAGGTTCTAGATGCTCTCTTTTAGCAAGGTCTAGACGTTGCCATTAATTAGAAGAAACCAAATGATATAGAGAAGAAAGATTAGAAGACTACCAATCGTTTGGCATGTGGTACAATTTGATCGTGCCTTTCTTGAGAGTAAAGTTATGCTTTCTCAAAGAATACTTCTGCAAATAGATTGCGGTTGGAGCTAGAAGAAATTTTTTGAAAAAAAAAACAGTCAGAATAAGCTTCACATAAAGAAAAGGTTGTTGTGCTTCACTTATGTTCCAAGTACCACTATGAATGATCACGTCACCAGTTTTAATCAATTAGTCACTGATCTGATGAATATGGATGAGATCTTCAAAGATGAAGATTTGGATTTGATGTTGTTGGTTTCACTTCTTGAGGAGTTTGAGTTCTTTGAAACTACTCTACTTCATGGGAAGGTTGATGTATCTTTTAGTGAAGTGTGTGTTGCTTTACACAATTATGAACCAAGAAAGAAGGAAACGCAGAGAAATTCAACCACAAATGTAGAATATTTGGTAGTTTGGGGTCGTTCACACACCCAGAGTAAAGTTCACAATGGGAGATCCAAGTTGTAAGGGAAACCAAGTAAAGATGAGTGTGTTTTCTATCGAGAAAAAAGACACTAGAAGAATTAGAAAAAATAGAAATAGAATTTTTAGGTTTAAATTTATCTGTTGATGGTCTTAAACTACAAGATCATATTATAGTAAAAATAAAAGAATTTCCTGAAGAAATTAAAGATAAAAAACAACTTCAACAATTTTTAGGAATAGTTAATTATGGAAGAAACTTCTTTCCTCATTTGTCCCAAAAAATAGGTGACTTATATGAAAAATTAAAAAAAGGAATAACTTTTAGCTGGCCTAAAGAAGACTCAGAAGTTATTAAAAATATAAAATCAGAAATAAATTATACCCCAAAAGTCTATTTACCTAAACAAGGTGATAAATTAATTTTAGAAACTGATGCATCACAAAATTATTGGGGATGTATTTTAAAAGCTAAAACAAAGAAAAAAAAAGAAGAACTAATATGCGGATATAGTTCTGAAAAATTTAAACCAAACGAAATTAATTATGCTATATATGAAAAAGAATTATTGGCCATTAAAAAGCAATAAAAACCTTTCTTATATATCCGCATCCGAAAATTTTATTATCAAAATCGACAATCAAAAAGCGCTTAAACAATTTCTTACTAATAATAGTTTAGAAGATGTACCTAGAAGAATTAGATGGTACAATGAATTATGTAGTTTTAATTTTGAAGTTTTATATGTTAAAGGCGCTGACAATGTTATTGCTGATTATCTTAGCAGGCCTTATGGATAGAGGTAAAAAACCTCTAGAACAAGTCGGAGAATGGACTACGGTTCATAAGAAACCCAACAAAGGGAAGCAAACAAGTCCTAATCAAGAACTTACTCCGATATTAACATCATATTATGCTAATCAAGGATATTATGTTCCTTATCCAATGGTAAGACAACCAATTGGATCTTCTCCATCTTATGCCTCAAAAATGGCAAACCAATACCCACCAAGAACAATAAGTCAATACCCTTGGTCTCGTGGATCCGAACTCAAAGATTTCAAGCTAGTTTTTCTGAGGTCATAAAAGGAGCAGAAGAATTGTTGAAACAACAACAAATTTTTCCTGAAGTAAAAGACTTCTATAACCCAGGTTTACCAATGAATTTATATAATCTTATAAATGAAATATGGAAAACCCATATTACAGATCAAAGAGCAAATTTTAGAAGAGCTCTTACAAAACTCTCCCAATTTTTAGTTGAAAAAACAACTAAAGAAATCATTATTTTATTAAAGATAAAGGAAAGGTTTTTACAAGGAAAGATTGTTTACAAAGAGAGAATACTGAAAGTAAAAAGAAAGGATTTCTAAACTATTTTTCGATGCCTCTTCTGGGCTCTTTACATTCTTATTTATAGTAGAATTTACAAATTCTATTTAATTTCTTCTTCAATTCCGAACAGTGTTTCTGATAAGGATGAATTTATTGTTGCTTCCACTTATGTTGTCAGTTGTCTTGTCATGTCTTTGTCCATACATGGATGCCTTGAATTTTTATTTACTGCCAATCTTGAAAATCTTCTTGAAAGTCTTCTTGACTTTCCACGTGGTCTTTGTTTTGTCTTTATCCTTCTTGGATCTTGTCAAGATTTAGCGTCTCAATTTCATCTAGATGTAAAGATTCTGGTGATGGCTCTGGTGAATTTCAAGCCTTCCACGTGTTTTTGATTTCTTCTGTTATATCAGAAGGAAAATCATTTATTTCCATATCTACTATTTTCTTTAGCAGTTGTATGGATTCTTCATCTCTCGACTTCTGCATTACACTATTTTTATCAGCTATTATTCTTCTTCAATCGGTATATAGTGTATATGTCCGATCTTGAAGTACATGTCGAGCTGTTGACATTAAATCAATTCCTGCTTGGATTTGAAGATATTTTGGATCATTGTAACACTTTTCAATAGTTTTTGTCAAGTGTTTTTTGTCTTCTTTGGCTGCTGATAAATAAGGACTATCAATCATTTTTTGAATAATCCATATTTGATAGGGTTGATAAAAACGTTCTTTTTCAGCAATACCAATTAGACTACTTATTTGGATATAAAAATAATAGAAAAAATCATCTGCATATACTAATAGTGATAATATAGCTTTTATAATAGCAGGGAAATTTTTTAGAAGATGAAAGGAAAAATTTTGTACTACTATTTTTCTAACAAAACCCCATTCAATACTGCTTATATCAAATGGTTCATGATCTAGCCTAAATTTTATAGTAGGAAATTCTTCTCCTTTTTCATTTATGTAAATAAAGGATTGTAAAAAGTACTCAGAAAAGACTTTTTTAAATTGAGCTCGCTGGTTGTGAATAGCTCTATTGATTTTTTCAAAAACTTCAAATGGTAATATATTCTTAGCTTTATTATATAAGCATATTCTAAACATTACATTCTTATTTATAGTAGAATTTACAAATTCTATTTAATTTCTTCTTCAATCCCGAATAGTGTTTCTGATAAGGATGAATTTATTGTTGCTTCCACGTATGTTGTCAGTTGTCTTGTCATGTCTTTGTCCATACATGGATGCCTTGAATTTTTATTTACTGCCAATCTTGAAAATCTTCTTGAAAGTCTTCTTGACTTTCCACATGGTCTTTGTTTTGTCTTTATCCTTCTTGGATGTTGTCAAGATTTAGCGTCTCAATTTCATCCATATGTAAAGATTCTGGTGATGGCTCTGGTGAATTCCAAGCCTTCCACGTGTTTTTGATTTCTTCTGTTATGTCAGAAGGAAAATCATCTATTTCCATATCTGCTATTTTCTTTAGCAGTTGTATGGATTCTTCATCTCTCGACTTCTGCATTACACTATTTTTATCAGCTATTATTCTTCTTCCATCGGTATATAGTGTATATGTCCGATCTTGAAGTACATGTCGAGCTGTTGACATTAAATCAATTCCTGCTTGGATTTGAAGATATTTTGGATCATTGTAACACTTGTCAATAGTTTTTGTCAAGTGTTTTTTGTCTTCTTTGGCTGCTGATAAATAAGGACTATCAATCATTTTTTGAATAATCCATATTTGATAGGGTTGATAAAAACGTTCTTTTTCAGCAATACCAATTAGGCTACTTATTTGGATATAAAAATAATAGGAAAAATCATCTGCATATACTAATAGTGATAATATAGCTTTTATAATAGCAGGGAAATTTTTTAGAAGATGAAAGGAAAAATGAAAGAGTAGAATATCTAAAATTAATAGAAGAACTTTATGAAAAACATAAAGATCTATTTGCTATGTTTAATTATCATTATATGTTAAATTATGACTCTACAGAAAGTAGTAGTTCTAGTAATTCTGATAATCAAGAAGATTTAAAAGTCACTAGTTATAAATCTGATGAAGAAGACACTTCAACAGATGAGGAAGAAAACATAGAAATACCAGAACCCATGGATATTGAAAAAACAGATCCTTATGGTAAAAGAAAAATAGAATCAGATACTCAAAAAGATGATTATCTGAGAACTTTAAACAAAGATTTTGAAACAATAGATAATACAATTAGGATTTTTGGTAATCAAACCGAAGAAATAGCTACTAATGAAATTAAAACCGAATATACGGGAGAATCTTCTAATCAACAACCTAGTCAAACTATACCTATACCACATAGGATAGATGACTTAAATAAAAGAAATGTGGCCCAAGGAGGAATATATTTAGACTTAACTAATATTCAAATAGCAGACTATGAAAAAACCATAGATGATTGGGCACAGTCAATGACAATTGTTGTAAACAACAACATTACTTGGTCAAAAGAAAAATTTTTAAACTCTTTTGTTGGAACTTTTCAAGGTGATGTTTTACAATTTTTAAGAAGATGGGAAGAATCTGATATAGGAAAAATCCAAAAAGGACAATTAATTAATCAGATAGGTACCCCTAAAGATCTTTTAAAAGGATTAACAAATATTCTAAAAACAGAATTTTGTGGTTATTTTGATAAAAAAGATCAAGATAGTATAGCTAGTTATGTTTTATCAAAAATAAAATTATGTGATATAAGATATTTAGAAGAATTTTCTAAAAAATTTCTTCATGAATATCAAAAGCTTAAAAACGAAAATATAGAATTTTGGAAAAACCAATATTTTCATAAACTACCTCCACCATGGGATGAGATATGTATAAAGAAATATGTATCTTATTTAGATAAACATAGTAAAGAAGCAGGGAATAGCAAAAGAAAATATAGATTCTATAGGTAATAGGATAAATTTTGCAAAAGAAAGAATAACTTTGCATTGCTTACAAACCAAAGTCATTAAACAAGTAAAAATAAATTAAGTTATAGTCATTGTACAAAAATTCTAGAAAATGAATGGGAATTTGGATGTAAAACAATACGTCCTAGTACTTATAAAAACCATAGAAAGAAAAATAGAAAATATAAATTAGTTAGATGGAAGCCAGGAAATAAAAAATATACTAGAAATAATAATAAGAAAAAGAAAAAATTTATTAGAAGAAAAACTTCTAAAAAATCTAAAAAACAAACATGTAAATGTTTTATATGTGATGAAGAAGGTCATATAGCAACAAACTGTCCTAATAAAGGCAAAAGTGCTAAAAAGGTAATTAAAAGTCTTGAAGAACAAGATTTAGAAATATGTTTTGAAGAGGAAATAAATCCCGAAGAAATATTATATGAGGTAATATCGTAAATGCATTCGATTCGGATGAAGAAGAATATATATTTATGTTTAATATAGGAAGTAGTTCTAAAAATCAATTAGAAGAAATTCCTCAAAAAGAACAGCAAGATATTAAATTAGGAAATTTAATAGGAGAAGAAAAAGACTTTTCTAATGAAATGATAGAAAAAATTAATAAAAATCATATTTCTAAAGAAGAAATATATAAAATATCTAAATTTAAAATTTGGAGTCAAAGACATATAGAGAAAATTAGTGGCAATACAGTCGCTAAAGATACTAGAGGAGGATTAACAGAAATCCCATTATTTACTAAAGAAAAAATCATGAGGATTAAAAAGAAATACCCTCAAGTTAGATATATACATTTAGGAATAATTATGACAACAATAAGAGCTTTGTTTAGAAGAGGTCATGATATACCTATAATAGCAATATTATTCGATAAAAGATTTGAAAATCCAATAAAAGCACTTATTGGAGGTATTCAGTCTAATTTACATAATGGAGTAATAGGATTTAAAGTAAAACCAAATTATTTTATATCCATTACAGATCCTCTAATAGAAGAATGTTTATGTTTAAGAATTCAGACAAAAAATTCTAAAATTAAAGATTTAGCAGAAGATCTAGCAATAAGTTGGACTTCTATCAATGAATATACCAACACGGCAGAAGTAGAAATTAAAGACCAAAGTTGAAAAATAAGCGTAAATCTGATAAAGGGAAAGCTGTAGCATAATCAAATGTAACTAAGGGTGATGATGAAAGTTCAAATTTCTCACTTGCTACATCAGTAACTAGCCATTTTTATGTATGGATGTTGGATTTAGCTTGCAACTATCATATGTGTGACAACCCGATTTTCAGTGGTACTGAAAAAAGTAGTTTTGGAACCCCATTTCCATAAATCAAGTTTGTAAATATTAAATATTAATATTTACGAGGTTAGTATAGAAATATATTAAAGTTTGGTCTAGAAATTTTGTCTAATTGATAGTTAATTAAGGTACAATAACTTAATTGTAAAAGTCTATCGCTATAGATTTTTAATTAGCTAAAGGACCAAAATGGTAATTAAACCAATTATTTTTAATAGATGGTGGAAAATGATGATAGAATCCACTTATGATTGTTGATGAAGGGTTAATTTAATATAATTATGATTTAAGTTAATTTAATTAGGTAATTAAGGTTTTAATTAAAGTATAAATGGTTAAAAGACTAGAAAGAAGGAGAACTTATCATATTTTCATCTTCCATGGCTGAAACTTGCTAAGGAAAGAAAATAGAAAACCTTTTGAAAGTTTAAACTCTCGGTCTTCAAATTGGTAAGCAATTCAAGTCATTTTCTTCTATTTTTTTTGTTTTTAAGGTTATAAAAGCTTGATTTAGCTAGCCTATGTACTAGTTTGCAAAACTGTTAAAGTTTTTGAAAGTTTCCACTGTTGAATCCTTGAAGAAATTGGTGTTAATTTGCTATATTTTAAGCTTAGATGTGAAAAAAGACTAAAGTGTAAAGTTTAATTAATAGTTTTATTCAAAAGGACCAAAGTGAATAAATTGTATAATTGATGTGGAATTTTTGTAATAATAGATAATAGAGGGTCTTAGAAGGATGTTATTGAGATAATTTTTGAAATTGAAGCTCAAATTTGAAAGATATTGTTATTTCAATTTTAGGGACTAAATTGAATAAAATGCAAAATTTTAGGGGTATTTAGAAAATAAAATTAAACTGGTTCATGCATATTATGGGATTTTATAAAAATGTTTTGTATTGATAAATTGAATTGAGTAATTGTATAAATCATGAATTGAACCAAATTGAGGATTATTGGGGAAAAGGTAAAATTATGGAATAATCCTTAAAGATGCAATTGCTTGTTGTTTTGCCAGGTAAGTTTATATGTTATGATTGTGTTTAAATTGTTAGGTATTTTAATTATGAAGATGTGTATGTTTGGTTGTAATTTGAATTGTTTGTGAATTGGTACAAAAGGTGAGATATGAACTAAATTGTAAAGAAATGGTTATATGTGTTAAAGATGCTCGGGTGAACTTAGTAAAGATTAGGATACAATTGATATGTCAATAGGGTTTATGCACGCTTGTAAGATATATGTGATTGTATAGGATAAGAGATTGTATGGAGATCATTACAGATTATATAGGGACCAACATTTGTTGCAGATCATCGAGTATTGTATGTCTCTACGGAGACCCTGGTGTGGTGGAGGGATGTATTATTATACGATTATACGTATGATTGCCTACAAGCCTTGCACTTCGGTGCCCTGGTGTGGTGTAGTTACTACTCGGATGAGCAATTTGGTGTGGTGTAGTTACTTGTGTATCCAAATTAGTTCACTAGAGTTTATCGGGCTAAATGGTTAAGGAAAAGTGAAAATTACAATAGAATGGTATGAGCTTGGGATTCAAATCGCTAGATGTTGAAATGATGATGAGAAAGGCATTGAAATGTTTATTTAAGTGAATTGAAATGTTATATGTTTTAATTACTATATGATATGGTTATATTTTAAACTCACCTTGTTGTTATGTGATTTGCCATGTTTAGGCAAACTTTTCCAAGCTAAGTAGCTTGTTTGTTTAGTTGCAAGCTAAGATAAGTTTCAGTTTAATGCCTATGAACTTACTAAGCATTGTATATCTTTACCCCATTTTTCCTTTTTCCTTGTAGATCATCATCTTATGGATCGTGTTAAGCCAGATTGACATGGAAACTCACACTCTACATTTTTGGTAGCTTTTTAATCATTTTGAGTGAAGTATTGTGGCATGTATATAAGTGTCTTGGTACATATTTGAAAGTTGTTTTGATGCATGGTGTTGAAAGGCATGATTTGGTAATGGTTGAAATGACTTCTTTTGTTTAACATGTTTTAAAGTATGGTATATGAAAATGGTCAAAATAGAATTGAAATGGCATGTCTCAAGTTGATTTGGTATTGGTATAATTTAGTGTTTAAATGATTGGTTGTTATGCCCTAATGGCATGAAAATGTTAAGGTTTGATTGATGTTTAATTGAATAATATATTGATAAATGGTTGAACATGAATGTTTAAACTTGTTGAGTGTGGTTTAGGTATGTTTTGGACCAATTGAATCTAGTCTTTGATGCATATATTGAATAGGCCGGATGAAACGCTTGGAATAGATACCAAATGGCTCAAATTTGTATCTCATTTTTTAGCATCGGATAGTACCTGGAGCACCAACTGTGGCACCCCATAGTTTTACCTTTGTTTTGCTAGCTCTTGTTCTTACCCAACCTTGTACTTAATCAACCCAACCATGGGCGGAGCGACATATAGGATTGTGAGGTCAATTGACTCCCAAAGGAAAAGTAAAAAAATTAATTGCAAAATAAATTATATAATTGATGAATTGATCCCTACAAAAAATTTGAAAATGATCCCACAAAAAAAATTGACTTCACAAATAATTTGAAAAAGACCCACCAAAATATTTGAAAATGAATTGCTTTATAAAACAAATTATTTTATAAAAAGTTAAATGCATTTTTCTCCACTACTAAAACCCCAAATTTCCTAATTCTTTTATTTTCCTTCAACACTCATCACTTTTCTCAAATTTCTCTTTATTCTCTCTTACATACTCACTAGAATTTTTACAAGATATGTAATCAATCTTTCAATACTTTCAAGTAGGTCTCCCTTATTTGGTAACAACTCTTCTTTTCTTTTTCAAGCATTATTGATTAATCTTTAGAAAATTAGGGTTGTGGTTAACCCCTAAAAAATTAGGATTGCAATTTTTCTTGTGATTAAGATCTTTTATGCAAGATTTAGTTTTTTTATTTATTAAATGATTTTGGGATATTGATTTTGTATGAGATCTTGACTGGATAATAATTTTTAGAGGTTGATTAATACAAATCATTGAAAAAAGTTAGGATTGATTGTATTTATAATCTCAAATTTCTTGAATATTGATTAAAAAATTAATATTTTTATTAAGAAATAGTTGTTGCAATTATTGTGAATCTTGTGTTTAAAAATTAAGATATTTAAAAAACCTTGAATGGGGATTTCTATAAAGATGATGTAGGATGACAATGGCTACTCTCCAAATTGAGTTTCTATTTTGGTCCCGCGAATCATGTACCGATGAAACCTGAAAAACACAAAACATTCTTTTATGAAATTCCAGGGATTAAAATATAATAAAAATGTTTAATAATACCTTATTTATTTATTAAACTCTAATAGGAAGTAGCAAATATCATTTATATTTACAAGCTACTGTTTGATTACATCACATGTGTTGTAATCATTATTATGGTAAAATATTGATTATGAAGATGAAATATTTATTTGTAAACACTACAAATAATAAATTGGCCTAACATTTGAAGTGCAAGTTTGTTAAAAATTACGAGACCAACTTTAAATTAGTGAAAGTGATACTTGTTGATGCGGATTTACATCATTCTTTTTAAGATATTTTCAGAGCCAATTGTATTGTATTGTATTTTATTATTATTTTTTAAAAGTACAAATAAAATTAATACATTAGTTCAAACAAATATGGTAAAAATTAATTGGTTTTACTAGTTAATGCATTTTCAAGTTATATTACAGATAACCGACAATTTATCAAAATATATTTATTTTACAATCACGTATAATTTTTTACATAAATAAATATAAACTTGAACTAGTATCGGTGGTACAAACCAAAATAATTAATTTTATTCAAATTTTCTTGCCTTTCACTTTTTATTTTTTAAATAAACTAAGTAGAAGCATAGAATGAAATATAAACGAGTAGTGGAAAGGTTACAATCATAACATTCCGAGTAGATGCAAGACGTCAAAATGTAGACCAAATTAGTATAGCACTTCAATTATGGCGTACAAATTTATACTTCACACATGCTCTAGTTTGGCAGCTAAGAAACACGGACATAGACATATATATTCTTTTATCAAACATTTATTTTTCAATATAATTAAAAATAATTGTAATTCTTGCCGGTCGAGTTTTTGTATTGTTACCAATGCAGGAGGAAATAGGTCTAATTAAATTGAAACTAGAATCCAGCACGTTTTGCTTTGAATGATTTAATTTTTATTCTTTCTAAAGTTTCATTTGTGTTCAATACTACTGTTATTATAACCGTTAGCATGACCCGAGTTTAAACACACTTAGAAATGTATTATTGTACAAAAAGAATCCTGGTTGATTTTCTTCTTCCTTCGTTGAAGTTTCTATGGAGTATTAATGATTTTCTTCCTTCCCTTTTCCTAAGAATCTGATGATAAAAGCGATTTATATCCAACGTGTTTTAACAAGAAACGTCCATATGAACTTTAAGATTGAGTATTTTATCATCGTTTTGGAAAGGAATTAAGTTCCTTGGATGATCTTAGATTTTGCTGATCTTCCATTGTTGGATGAGTATATAGTTTCACAGTAACCTCTCCATTAGAGTACGAAAGTTAAATCGCAAAACTGTAGATCATAGCCAAAAACTAAAAGTGGTATGCATGTAACGTAGCTACCTATGCCAAAAGAAAGTTGATCCCCGTAGACGGGCGGTGGTACCTAGGGTTTGCATATGCCATTTTCAAAATGGACCACAGATTAATGATCTTTTGCCAAATTCATCCATCTATGATTATGAATCTAGTAAATTTCACTTGTTCACCATTATGTTTATGTTTTCCCTCATTTATTAACACACTTACATTTTCTTTTTTCCTTTTATTTTTTTTGCCATTTGTCATCACCACGTGGTTCAGTACTCAATTATTTAAAGCAAAACTACAAATTAAAATGCAAACATACATCTTTATAAATTGTGAAGCTGTTTGCTTTTTCACCCCAAGTTGTATCTTTAGACAATTAAAAGTAACCAAACTGGTTGTACCCTTGGTAAAGCCACCTTCATAGTTGAGATTATGTACAAATATCCCACTAGCTACTTCCACATTTTAAAGACATACTTCCTCAGCTTCTGTCTCTCCCTCTCTCGTACACATACAAGCATAAAAAAAAATTCATAACATTGAACAACAATATGGTACAATCAAAGAAGTTCAGAGGTGTCAGGCAACGACAGTGGGGCTCTTGGGTGTCAGAGATCCGCCACCCTTTGCTGTATTCTCAATAAATTAGCTTTCTGCAGCCATTTGTATATATGTGTGTGTGTGTGTGTGTGTGTGTGTGCGCGCGCATGTGTTTTCTTCATTTTCTCTTACAATTATCAACTTTTATATGATATGCTTCTTGTTCCCGCAAATCTCCACACCTGGTGCATCATTTCCAAATTGACTAACTACAAGAATTAATATCCATTTCTATTTTAGTTCCATGCATGCGTGTAATGATTAATTATGATTGAAACTATTCATATAATTAGTTAGTTGTAACTTATATATATGTAAGAGTAGTGGATGCTGATGCCAATATAATTTGTGATAGGAAAAGAAGGGTTTGGCTTGGGACATTCGAAACAGCCGAAGAGGCAGCTCGAGCTTATGATGAGGCAGCCATTTTGATGAGCGAACGTAGCGCCAAAACAAACTTCCCAGTGCCCAAAAACCAAACAGGAAATGAGAATACCACGACTTGCAATGCCCTTTCTTCAATCCTCAGTGAAAAGCTTCGCAAATGTTGCAAAACCCCATCTCCTTCCCTTACCTGTTTAAGGCTTGACACTGAGAATGCTCACATCGGGGTGTGGCAAAAGAGAGCAGGGAGTCGATCAGATTCATGCTGGGTAATGACGGTTGAGCTAGGGAAGAAAAATGGTGAAGCAACTGAGACTAATAAAATGCCGGCTTCAGATGAACCCATCACCAACAAAATGGTGAGACAGGAGGTTACTGATAATGGGTTAGACGAGGAAGAAAAGGCAGCATTGCAGATGATAGAAGAGCTTCTCAATAGGAATTGATCCTCATCAAAATCGGATCTTCCAAATTGCATATGTTAAGTGCTTGTGAATGTAGTTGTGTTTATTATTGTGCTTTGTGAATTTATATTTAATGCGTTGACAATAAAATTTAATATATTTGTTTTCAATTATTTTTATACCGGTTTGATTATTTATATACTTTCTTTATTCCTATGTCATAATTATACCCATCATTGAAGGGGGTTTCAGGTCTGCTCTTAGGCCTGGTGATGATGGCCATGTTGTGATCTTTACTGAATGGTTTCTTTTTTCTTCTTCTTTTTTTCAATTCAACAGACTATGTTCATGTGGCTAAAACCTCCTTCAACTTGATGAAAGAAGCTTTTAGTGCCAGTAGGGTTCATCTAATACCTTTATGCTCTTGAAAGAGAAGAGCCTTCCTTCAATAGTAGACAAATTTGGTTTGCAGTTCACTTAACCGTATAACTTTGTTGGTGTATGACAGGGTGTGAGAGTTTGCCATGCCAGTATCTCGCTGAGGTTTACCATAATTAATCATAGCTCGCAAAGCATCATTAAAGTTCTGTAATTAGTTTTGGTTTTGAAGAAGGGAGAAGAGAGGAAAAAGAAAGTTAAAATAACAGAAAAAGAAAAAAGTAAAGGGAGTTAACCATTTAGTCACCATAATGTAAAAATGTGATAAAATCAGTCATCATATAATAATTTTTTAAAATTTGATGACCGAAATATAATTTAAATTAATTTAAACTTTTATTTTGATTATTTAAATAATTAATTTAAACTTTTATTTTGATTATTTAAATTTTTTAAAGAAATTTTGAATTTTTATATATCTTATAACTTTATATATACTTAACTTTTTTATAATTTATATGTTATAAAAAAATAAATTTTCAGAAATATATATTTAAATATTATTTTTATTTTTATAATTTTTAAAATTATTTGATATAAATAAATACATTACAACTTTTGTATGGTTTTTGTCGCACATTACAATAAATAACCAAATGTATGATTAGAATTAGAAACTAATAGATACTAAATTCCTAATTTTCCGTTTAAGCCAATCCAAAATTCATCCGACCCGACATCTGACCCGACCCGAACTAAACGCAAAATAAGGAAAGGAAAATGAGAAAGAAAACGGCGATTGAAGACACAAAACAAAGCAGGAGCAACTTAGCTGATCTCCGTCTCCCTGCCTCAAGAGAAAAAGGAAGTATCTGATAGAGGGAGATACATCGCCATGATTCTCGCGGTGTTATTCGCCAACTCTGAGGGCAACATCTTAGTTGAACGGTACGTCTGCCCCTCCATTTTCTCCCACCCCACCCCATCCCATCCTATGCTTTGATTTCTTTTGCTGATTTTTCCAACTATGCTCTTTATCGCTTCTAGTTTGTTGAATTAGTTGAATCTGCTTTTTATAGATGTAGATCGTTAATGGGTCTTTTTTTTTTTTTTTATGGATATCGAATAATTTTATTCTACTTTCTGGATGGGATTTGATTTGGTAGAAATTGGAAATGGATGATGTTTGGCAAACACATGATCTGTTGTGGCTGTTCATGATCTATGAAGCCGGCTTTATAGTTATTAGTTGAACGAAAAAGAATGATGATGGAATGAGATAGATTCAGACAAATGATGTTGCTTTTGAGTTGATCATTCCACCATTTGCTAATGAAACCCTACTTTTCTTTTCTCCTCTTCTAATCATTCCTGGGAAACATATTTGGGAATCTGAGCCTAGATTAAACCTCTGATATTAAACTCAGGAAACAATGTAAGAGAATACTATCTATTCCAAAGTCCAACTGAGGTCCAAAGTCAAACCAACATAAAGAAAGGACCATGGTTTCAAAGGTCTTGGAGACTGATCACAACTTTTCTTGTCATCCATATGTCAGTAGTAGAGGTGTGTGCTTAGAAAGAGTAGCCAAAGGAACATGACCTGGTTATGTTTCTTCAAAGGTGGTCTGAAGAAAGGCTAACAGAAAAAGAAGCATTTGATGACATCTCCTCATTAAGTGGTTGCTCTTAGGACTTTATCCATGGTTTTGTATTTTTCAGTCTCAAGAATCCTACTAATTATAGCTTCAGTCCCGTGAGAGTGAAGTAGTTTGAACTCATATAAATTATTATTTGTAATTGTTTCTTTCAATATTGATCTGTTCTTTTGAGGAATATGCAGTCCAACTTTCAAAGATTGGTATTTTTTTTCTTTTTGATAACATAATTGAGCATTACCTCAGGGATTATGTTTTATTGCAGCTTTAATGGAGTTCCAGCTGAGGAACGGCTGCATTGGAGATCTTTCCTAGTTAAACTGGGAGCAGATAATCTTAAAGGTGTTAAAAATGAAGAGCTGCTTGTTGCTTCTCACAAGTATGAATATCTTTCATCCATTTTACATTTCAGTATCTATCTTGTAGCTATAATGTATGTTTTCCGTCTCTAAATGCATTCTAGAATTATTCTGAGGAATGGATTCTGGAATGATTGGAAGGACTAAATCTGGCATAAATCAGGTCACACGGATTTTGCATCCTGTCAGCTGGCATTCAAATGATGTTTGCTATAACCTGGAAACTTGATTGAACTATGTGAAACGCTTGCACTGCCATTAGCACAGAATTGATAGTTAATTGCTCAAGTCTTGCATGGACCGCAATGAGCACAGCATTCATTTTTAGTTCTTATGTAAATGTTTTAAACATGTAGCTAAAGTTTGTTAAGTTGCAGATAGTCTAAAGTATAAACAATGGTTCAACAGGCCTGATTCACTGGATTTCTTTCCCAAACTTCCATCTTTGCTCGCGTGGTAACTTTCATAAGTGGAAAAGCCATTTTGAGAGTAAAAAGAAACATAGTCTGTACTTATGGATACGTTTTAAACTGGGCAGTGGGTTCTTCTAATTCAAAATACAGCAGTAGCATAACCTTTTTGCTTCTGTCATGTTTTATTTTTTTCTACCCTGAAATTAAGTTAATTCCATGAGTTAATTCATCAGGGCCACAGGTTTCCTGTCTTTGTTGATTGTGGATGGATCTGTTTCCTAAACCTTAATTAAAGCCATCCTGAGATATCAGTTTAAATAACTGAACAAAAATGTTCTTTTATCAGGTCTGTTTACATTGTTTACACGGTGCTTGGAGATGTCAGCGTCTATGTTGTTGGCAAAGATGAGTATGATGAACTTGCATGTAAGTATATCTTGCCCTCTTTACATGTACAATCTTAGTTTGTGAGATTTAATAAAGCTACAAAACTTGAAACTTGACTAAAGTATGCACTTTTCATGCTGTTTGAGGTGAGAGAGCTTGAATGGTTCATAGGTTCTTTGAAAGAACTGTTCTGAATGATGTTATATTGAAAAGCACTGGCTTTTCTGTATCGTGACTTGCACATGTCTCTGTGCTCTTAGTTACATAAGCTTCTCTGTGATGTTTAACATTGCTTGCTCATAGTGTGATCCATTCTTATGGTCTGTAAATTAAAATAAATATTGCTTCTTCTTCTTTTTTCATCTTTTGAAATGTAATTTGCACTCCATGGAATTAAAAAGAAAAGAAAGTTAACACCGATAATTGTAGTGCATTTGAAAGGGAATCAAATATATCATCTAACATGGTGCATTAGGTTACATACTTGAATTTATTACTGATTTACTTCCTCAATGGTTTTGCTCTAGTGGCAGAGGTGATCTTTGTTATAACCTCAGCTGTAAAGGATGTATGTGGGAAGCTACCAACAGAGCGCCTTTTTCTGGATAAATATGGAAGGATATGCTTGACTTTGGATGAAATTATTTGGAAGGTGAGGTCACAAGTTGGTATTCTAACTATAGTTTTGGCATTCTTCCTTTTGATCAGAAGCTGTTGGTACTATTTGTTTTAATTTGACTTGCACCACTTCAATGAGGCTTAAGAAAACTAATTATGATCTTTCATTTGCCATGATTATCAAAATGCTAGAATTAATGTAGCATGTGGCAACTCACTTTCTTGTGCTGCTTAAGCACATCTAATATCTCTGTGCCAGGAAACTGTGACTTTTTGTGTGATTGTCAATGAGCATCCTTTTACATTTTCTTCAATGGATACTGCTGCTAACGTTTTGCCCCACCCCTTTTCTTAAATATTCTCAAGGGATATCTGGAGAACACGGATAAAGACAGGATCAGGAGATTAGTACGTTTAAAACCTCCAACCGAGTTTTAGGCTGAGAACACCCTACTGTCACAGCCCATTTGGAGGCAGTAGATTCAGGGTCCTGTACTCTACTGAAAGGCATGGTATATCCTCTGCTGTAGTATGTATTTACTATGCGAGTATTGTGTAATATCATGCTTCCTATTCTGCATTACAGATATTTTTCAGTTCTGGGTTGGAGCTTATGGAACTGTTAGATGGACATTGTGATATCCTCGCATTGATAGGATACCAGTGAATTTTTCTTTTTTTATTTGAAGTTGTGACTTAAGATCAGTTTGAAGACATAATTGTACTTTATTGTTATTTTCATGACCTTACTAACTTGAGAATATATGTAACGCAAATAATTTGGTATTGTGCTTTCCCTGTAACACATATGTACATAACTTGGTACGTTGTTTCAACTGGAATTATTGACATCTGCATCTTCATGAAGTGCTTATGAAATGATACCAATTGGGATTTTGGACTTCTCTCTATCTATAGGTTTTTACTTTTTAGTATTTATGATGTTTAATTTGAAATTGGAATTATCGAAAATCGCTAAGGTGATACATTTTTTTCTTTTTATTACTAATTTGGTAAAGTTGAAAATAGAATTTGATTGTTTAGTAAAATGGTGGGTGGGTAAAACAGATGAGCAAGTAAGAAAAGAAGAAATTAGGGGTAGAAATAAGATGTTTGTTTATTAAATTCAAAGAAATAAAAATAACAAAAATTCTGGTATAATAAATAAATGGACGCTGAAGTTATAATAATCTATAAATTTCAGATTAAAATTAAAACAATTATATCAATTCAACAGTATAAAGTGAATATTTAATTTATGAAAAACAATTGGAAATAAGAATTGGGTTTTGCTCAATGCATTTTTTCTTTTAAAATGATATCAATTGATATTTTAAATATGAAATTTAACATTCGCAATGAAAGAAGAAGATATTAAAAATATTGATTGTCAGAATGACAAAAAGGGTGGAAAACAACTGGTTTTAATTTCTTTCTTTTAAATCACTTTTTATACGTATCACCTTCCAAAATCCAAACCAATTTTTAACCTTTAAAATTTATTTTAGATTTACAATTATAACCTTCAAAAACAATTATAATCTGACACGTTAAATCATCATTTCAAATAAAAATTTTAAATTATATTATATAATTAATTCCCATATTTTTCGTTTTAAGCAATTTAATTTTTTTTTCTTTTATGTTCATTTAACTTTTTTTTTTCCATTCTCTTCTGCTTCTTCCTTTGTTCTCCTCCCTTCTCCATCTCTTTTAACCTAATTTTTCTATGTTTTTCATTTGTTAAAACTAGTCTCTATACTTTTATTTTTTGAACAATTTTTAAAAGGTGGACTATTTTTTTAATTTTGAGAAAAAATTATATTAGATTATTGTCTGCCTATTAATTTCAATAGTTTATTTAAGAACTGAAAATTTTAAGAGGTAATTATACCTCTATTAGTATCAATGGTTCTTTTAGAAGCTGGAAATATATTGTATTCCTCTATTATTGTATGCCTATTAATTTGTTTTTATGATTTTTACATAATTTTATAATTTTAGAGTCAATTGATAAAATATATAATTATTGATGGTCAATTTTTTTATTATGCTAGTTAAAAACATGTCATTATTTTCAAATGCCGGTAAGCAAATTATAGCTTTTGATGACTAAGTAATTCAAAAGAAAGCTTGATTAACTATATAATTTATCCATTGTTTTTTTAAAGCATTAATTTGTTTTAAATTTTTTATTGTTATTGAATAAAAATATTCGTTGATTAAAAAGGAAGAAGGAAGAGAATGATATGGAAATGTAATGTGAATATCACGGGGAGGATCTCTGGGAGCAACCGGTTGGGGAGGAGAGTGAATTGATTGTCTGTGTTTCTTTTAAGGACATGTTGATTGGGTCCAAGAGATCGGTAGGCTAGGCGGTGCAAGACAAGGATAAGGATGATGTTCAGTTGCTTGAGGGCGACGTGATTGTTGGAACAAAGAATGGTATGTCGTCGATAAGGTTTTCTAATCGTGTTCATCAGATTTTGTATAAGAACATATCAAGGACGATTATCATGAAACTTCTGGGTAGAAAGGTTGGTTATCATGCGCTATCTAATAAGTTCTATAGTTTGTGAAAGCCTTCGAATCCTATAATGGTCATGGATCTAAAGAATGAATATTATTTGGTTAAGTTGCAAGAGGAAGTGGATTACGTTCGAGCACTTACTGAAGGTCCATGGATAGTATTTGGCCATTATCTCATAGTGCAACCTTGGTCCAAATATTTTTCCACAAGTCAATTGTTCCCATCTAGTGTTAAGTCAATTGGGGAAATGATTAGTCGAGTCATCAAGCTGGATGATAACACAGGGAGTGCTTTGTGGGGTAGGTTTGTCTATTTGGCAGTTATGGTTGATCTCAATAAACTATTAGTATATAGGATTAAAGTGGATGATCGGGTGCAGAGGGTGGAATATGAATCTCTTCCTAAAGTGTGTTTTGTGTGTAGCCACTATGGTCATATGAAAAAGTCGTGTACGACTTTGTCTTTTCAGAAGAAGCAAGGAGGTGATGATGTTGTACCGTATTCGGAAACAGGTCCTTGTGGGCTTAAGGCTAATCATGAAGGAGTTAAGGAGTATGGTCTTTGGATGATAGTTGATCAGTATTTAAGGAGAGCTAATCGGAGTAAGGGATCCAGCAAGGAAGACAAGAAAAGTGCGAATCTTCAGGGATCCCAATGTAACGCTCTGCAAGTATTAAGGGAAAATGATTTAGGGGATGTTCAAATTTTAAAGCCTGAGATTATTGCTAAATCTAAGGGAAAAGGTTTAGCCATTTATGACAATCCATTAGGGGTGAATCAATTTTGGATCATGATAATGTAAAAGGGGTTGGGCTATGTGGCTTGGTTAATGCCTCTGAGATTATTAACAGGAAAGTTTGTTTCATTGGTGGCTTGTCTAAGGGGTTTAACAGGTCCATTGTTAGTTTTGAGATTAATAAGGGATTGGGCCAGATTAGGAATGATCTGATTCTTTTGGTAAAATTGGGGGCTAATGCCCAACTTGCAGATAAAGGAACTTCGATGCAAGATAAATCTTCTCGAAAAATTGAACTGACGACGATTGGGGGGTCTAGTTCTCTGGTAGAAAAAGTCATGAAAACCACGCTTAATGTGGATAATCATCCGGTGGTGGCTTTTGTCAAAAATCAAGATCCTAACTTACAGATGGATGTGACGATGGTTAGTGACCATTTGGCGATGCCTTTGGGTCTTGATTCTGGGAAGTTGGTTTAGGCGTAGGGGGCCCAAGCTTGTTGAAAAGCTTCCTAATATTTTAAAAGGTAAAAGTGTTAAATTTAAAATAGGGGGTCTGTACAATTGCTATTTCGAAAGTAATGAGTTGTATCGTTGATGGCATTGGAAAGGCAATTTCTCTCTCGGCTATTGATTTGGGGTATGGAAGCACGTTGGTAGCTGAGGAGGATATAGCCATTGTTTGATGTGGGGTCTATTTCTTTATTCTTCTTCTTTTATATTAATGCCAAATTTGTTTGTTTGGAACTATCAAGGTTGTGTAAGTCCTAAATTCATTAGGGTGGTTAAAGAGTACTTTGTTGAACATGAGGTTGAGATAGCAACGTTTCTTGAAACTCGAGTTAGTGGACCTAAGGAGGATAAAATTATCACCAATCTTGGGTTTGATTTTTCTTATAGAGTTCAAGCTCGAGGATTTTCTAGGGGAGTTTCGGTATGTTGGAGGAATGGTATTAAGATCTAAGTGCTTAATAATAATCCCCAATTTATTCATTGTTACATTAGGAAGCAAGTGGGTACTCAGGGGTTGTTTGTCACTTTCGTATATGGTAGTCCGAATAAGCGGAAGCATAGGGACTTGTGGAACTAGTTAAATAGAATTACTCTGTAACACCCCCTAACACTTATCCGTCGCCAGAACAGGGTTACAGACCATTATCGGACTTTTTAGATCATATACAAATATTTCATACCATTTAATAAAAAATATTGTAAATAAATCATATTATCCCTTTTATGAGCCTTCGAGGCCCAAAATATGTGTTAGAAATAAATCAGGACAAAATTGGGTATTCAGAAAATTTTTCCGAAAACATAAAAAAATTTCATAGAATTAAGGGACACACACTTATGTGTTAACCATGTGCCTGGCCGTGTGATTCAAAATGAACCTTAAACATCAAGCAATTCAAAAACCATTTATTCAACCAACCCAAAACACAATCAAATACATTTAAAACATGTCAAATCACTCAACATAGATGTCTATCTAATGTTTCTCCATAAATTCCATATTTATATTATCAAAACATAACATCAAAACTTAAATTTAATCCAAATTATAAGCATACTAATTTCAATCAAAATTTACCCTATTCATGAACATTTATACTCTAATATAAAACATGCCATATTATAGCTTTAACATAACACATACTCATAAGTATAAAACCAACCAATATCAACTTATAAATCTTATTTATAATCAATCCATATAATACTTAACGTTTAGACACCCTAGGTACATGCCGACACAAAAAGAAACATACATCACCACGTTTTGAGTTCAGGATCGTTGATGGATGCTGAATTGGCAATCTGACTTTAACCTAACCTGCGCATGGAAAACAAACCGTACGCTGAGTATAAACTCAATGGTATTTCTATAATCTGAATGCTTAAAGGTAAAATAATATAACATACAATAACTATAGTCATACAATTATTCAATTCATAAATAAGATAATTATAACACATTCAATTTTTATCATTTGCTATCCCAGATAGCTTTTCACAATATGAACACAAATCATTTGAACAACAATATTGTTCATTCATATTCAATTCATAAATAAACAAATCATGTGTCTCTAACCATATTTCAAATCACCACTCAATATCAATCATAACACTATTTTATTCAATAAATCTATTAACATGACACGGACTCGAATGGATACACGGATCCAACCAAAACACACCAGTTTCGCACTTAGTGCCTATCAGATAATTCGAAGCAATAAGTTGACACCTAGTGTCTCATCGGCTATGCCGAATTAAATTGGTACCCATTACCTCACCGAATATACCCGAAGTAATAATTTGACACCCAGTGTCTCATCGACTCGAAGTTGAAGTAACCCTGAACTCTTCCAATCCTATGGCATGCCATCTATATCCGATTTAGCCTGATACAATTAATAGGGTTTCAATTCACTTTTCAAATTCCACAATTATACAATACTCAATTATCACATAAATCATAATTTCACATAATTCAATTCAATATAAAATATGCTAACACTTACCTTATTTACTTACCATAAACATTTAAATCAAAATACAACAATTAATAATTAAATTCGGATTATAGAAATATAAATTAGAATTTCTGAGTTACTCATTGTCGACTTTATCTTTTCCTTTTTTAGTCGAATTTTTCGATACAACGTTAGCTACGGAAATTAAAACAATTAAAATTCATCAATACAATACAATTTCACATTAAATATTTCAATTTTTATTCAACTTTTGCCTAAATTCCAATTTAGTCCCTAAACCAAGACTAACTTTATTTCTTCAAAACTAATTCTATATTTTCATTCAATTTCCACTTTAGACTAAATTCAATTCTCTAATTTCACTTAAATCCCTAAATTTCAAAATTTTTACAATTTAGTCCCTAATACTCAAAACTTATAATTTATTTTACAATTCAATCTCTTTTTCATTTTTAACTTAAAATTCTATCAATTTAATCCCAAATACTTAAATTATTCAACATGAACAACATCTAAAAATTCAATATTTTCTAAAATTTCAACATAGGTTAAGTAGTATTTAATACTAGGATTCTCAAAACATAAAAATTATAAGAAAATGGACTAAATTGACTTACCAATTAAGCTTTGAACCCTTGAAAATCCTAATGTTTCTTCTTTCTTTCTCTTTTTCTTTTCTTTCTTTCCTTCTCTGTTTCATTTCAATGTTTGTTTCTTTTTCTATTTCTTTTTCCTTTATTTATTTAGTTATTATAATATAATATAATATAATATAATATAATATAATATAATATATACTTAACATTTAAGTTTTAATATTATAATATTATAATATATATATTTTAACTTTAAATTTTATAAATATCTTCATCCTTATGCCGTCTCATTTAATGCTAAAGGTATAATTACTTATTTAGTCCTTTAAATTTTTCTTTAATCTATAATTCAACTTTCACCCTATATGCAATTTAGTCCTTTTTCCTAGTTACTCTTAATTCAAGCTAATTCACCTAATCAAAACCTAATTAACTATATAACTAACTTCGTAAATATTTTTATTAAATATTTACGAATCTGTTTTCCGAAAACGGAGACCCGAAAATACACTTTTCGATACCTGTGACTATCAGGTCGTTACATACTCGATCTGTCAATGGTCCTTGGTAATTGGTCAATGATTTTAATGTTATCTTATCCCTGGATGAGAAAAGAGAGGGGCAACCGGTGTCTTTGGGTTGTAAATTTTTCTAGGATTTTGTCCAGGTTAACAGTTTCAAAGACCTTGGATTCAAAGGTCTACAATTTACTCAGAGAAGAGGGTCAAGTTTGAAAGATTAGATAGGGCTATTGGCAATTTTGATGGTTTCGATTCTTTTAAGATGTTTTGGTTTCTCATCTCCCTTATTTGAAATCAGATCACAGCCCACTTTTATTATCCAAGGGATCTCCTATAATGAATCGATCGATTAAGCCTTTTCGATTTTTGGCTTCTCAGGTGCAACTTGAGCAATTTGCACATGATAATTGGAAACATGGGTAGGATATCTCTGCTAGTCTAGGTTATCTTTCTTGGAGCTTCAGAAATGGAATAAAGTAGTACATATGCATACTGGTAGACGAAAACAAGTTCTTGCTCATTGAATTGGAAAAGCCCAAGCTGCATTCGATAGGAAGTATTCAAGATTTCTTTTGGAATTAGAGTTGGAGTTGTGATTTGAGTATGAAAATACTCTTGATGAAGAAGAATCTTTATAGAGGCAAAAATCAGGAGTAGAGTGGATACAACAAGGAGATCGTAATACCAAATATTCCCATACCAAGATATTGAGGAGGAGGAAATTTAATAAAATCTTTGCTTTAAAGGTTGATGGAGAGTGGTGCTTTGATGATGGGGTTCTCCAACTGGAAGCAATTTTGTTTTCTAAGACCCTTTACTACCTGAATGACCAAAGGCATGTTTTGTTTCCCTTACATGGTTTATTTCCAAGGATTAATTTGGTTGGGTTGTAGGCTATGGATAGGGATGTAACTGTAGATGAGATTTGAAGTGCTCTTTTTAGTATTGAATCGTTGAAGGCTCTGGGTCTAGATGGACTCCATACTTTATTCTACTAAAGCTAGTGGGAGATCGTCGGCGAGGATGTGTTTTTTTGGATCCAAGAAATTTTTGTTGGTTATCCCATTAATCGCTCTATTAATAGAACCTTGTTAGTATTTATCCCAAAAGTACAAAGTCCAAAATCCTTGTCCCAGTTTCATTCTATCAGCTTTTGTTATATATTGTATAAGATTATTACAAAGATTATTGTTTCTCATTTTAAGCCTATGTTTCCCAAGCTCATTGCTCAAAACCAAGTCAGCTTCGTAGTAGGGAGACACATAATGGATAACATAATTATTTCCCAAGAGATTGTTCACTCGATGATAACTAAAAAATGGAGGAAGGGATGGATGGCCATCAAGGTAGATCTAGAGAAGGCTTATGATAGACTCAGGTGGGATTTTATTGAAGGCACTGTTTGATGCAGGTATCATTTATTCGCTGTATAGGATCATAATGGATTGCATTACTTCTATGTCTATGTAGATTGTTTGGAATGGGAGTCTTTCAGAGAGGTTTAGTCCGATGAGAGAAATTTGTCAAGGATGCCCTCTTTCCCCTTATCTGTTTGTTCTTTGCATTGAGAGATTGGGTCAATTTATTCATAAAGGAGTTCATGACAATACTTGGAGGCCTATCTTGATTGCAAAAAGATACAGCTATTTTTTGCTGATGATCTATTCTTGTTTGTGAAACCAGATGTCGATTAGGCACAAATGGTAAGGAAAGTACTAAATGTGTTCAGGGCTGCCTCGGGGTACAAAATGAATGCTAAGAAGACAAATGTGTTTTTTCTCTAAAAATATTCAGCCTTATGAAGTAGTAGAAATTTGTAGTATTTGATAAGTCGTAATTTATACATATTTTTGTCCCATGCTTAGCACATTTTTAGATGAATTAACATTAGATTTATGGAATTTGATGATCCTAATCCTTTAATTTCATATCTTATACTTAGGTGAGCATAGGAAAGTAAAAAGAACAAGAAACGGGCCAAAACGGAGAAAATGAGCCGACATGGGAAATCAATACAGCCTGGACTTCCTCACACAGGTAGAGCACACGTCCATGCCATTCTAGCAGGCTTGAACACGACCTAAAATGACCTCAACACGGGCGTGTCTATCTCTATGCCTTGACCACGGCCTGAAGTAATCGCACACGGGCGTGTCCCTGTCGAGCCCAAGTTGAGTTCTATTCGGAAAAGGGCAATTTTGAGGGTTGGAAAGCATTCTAAAGCCTATTTAAAAGACCCTAAAGGAGAAGAGAATGGGGAAGGAGAGTAGGAAGCAATGAATTACTCGAAGAAAGCCGATTGATCCATCTCAAAAGCCGGATTCACCTCTAAGACTGAAGATTCCCCTTCAATTTCCTTCAGGGTTTTTGGGTTTTCTTTATGTTTTGTCACTATTCTTCTGAGATGTTTTCTTTTATAGTTATGAACTAAATCCCCTAAATACCTAATGGGGATGAAACCTAAGACAAATCTTGTTAATATTTTCTAAACTATATGATAAATACTTGATTTGTTCTTAATTATGATTTTAACTCTTGTTTGAATATTCTAAAATATTGATTCAAGTATTGATGTGCTTATTCGGAGGATGAATAGTCCTTGTCTAAGAGTAGATCATTTATAATTAAGCAGAGTTGCATGCAATCCTAGAGATAGGACGACATAAATCTACCGGATTAGAGTCAAATCTAATAAGGGAATCCATAGATCGAGTTAATGCAAAACTAGGGGTTTTAATTAGAAAGAGATTTCAATTAATCAACCTAGGGTTAGACGTTATTAGTCTTGAATAGGGATAATAACATAACTTAAGAATTTCTACGGATCAAGTCAAGTGAATAAATCATCTGGTTCAGAGTCAATTAACAAGTGAAGTCTAGTTGGATTCTTCCTTGGGTATTGTCTAAATCAATCAGTTTTCCCAAAAGTATTTCCTCAATTTACTTTCTGTGCATTCTTAATTAGTTAATTAGTTTAGATAAAACAACCTCCATTATTCTTAGGCTAGATAATAAAAAGGAAGTTAATACTAGTACTTTGAGTTCCTTTGAGTTCGACATCCGGTCTTGCTAAAACTATACTACTGTTCGATAAGTACGCTTGCCTTCATCGTGATAATAGTTAGTTCAAGTACGATCAATTATAAATTTTAAAACTTATCGCGAGTGACAATCAAGTTTTTGGTGTCGTTGCCGGGGAACTAAGATATTAGGAACACTCGATTTTTATTACTTTAGCCATTTACTTTTATTGCAATTTAAATTTTGTTTTTATTTTTATTTTTATTTCTACTACATTTTCATTTATTTTCTTCTGGTAGGTTTTTATAGTTTATGACTAGAAAAAACCCGTCAGGCCATTACTATTTGATAGTGAGATCGAAAACACAGCTCGCAGAAACCGAAAAGAAATTAGGAGAAGCTTAAAATACATAGAGGAAGAGCGAGAGGAAGATACTCCAACTACAACCAATGAGATGGCTGAAAATCAAGAAAATCCGTTACCTCCTGCGATTGCTGCTGATCCAGTAAATCAGAATCTTGTTCCTCGTACTATGTATAATTATGCTAAACCTACTTTAACAGGAACTGAATCGTGTATAGTTAGGCCTGCTATTGCTGCAAATAATTTTGAATTGAAACCTACCACAATTCAAATGATCCAACAGTTTGTTCAGTTTGATGGTTTGTAGGACGAGAACCCAAATACTCATTTGGCCAATTTTCTGGAACTTTGAGACACATTTAAAATCAATGGCATTTCTAATAATGCCATTTGCCTTCAGTTATTTCCCTTTTCGTTGAGGAATAAGGCTAAACAGTGGTTGAACTCGTTACCACGAGGGTTAATCACTACTTGGGAACAAATGACCGAAAAGTTTTTACTCAAATATTTTCCACCTGCTAAAACAGCTAAACTAAGGAATGATATATCTTTTTTTGTGCAGATGGATTTAAAAACTCTCTACGATGCATGAGAGAGATACAATGATCTACTGCGAAGGTACCCTCATCATGGGTTACCTCTGTGGCTGCAAGTTCAAACATTTTACAATAGTGTGAACCCATCGACGAGGAAAATAATTGATGCAGCCGCCGGTGGAACCATCAACAACAAAACACCTGAAGAGGCTTACGAATTTATCAAAGAAATGTCATTGAATAACTATTGGTGGCAAGTCATGAGGACTAAGCCAACCAAAACAGCAGGCGTTTATAACGTCGACTCGGTTAATATGCTAACAAACCAGGTAGAATTCTTGAATAAAAAGATCGACGATTTGCTTGGTTCCACGCAGGTACATCCAGTGATGAGGTGTGATTTATGCGGATGAGGCATACACACAGAATATCAATCCTTCAATCCTAGCACCGAGGAGGAACAAGTCCACTATATGGGTAATAATAACTCTAAACCTCAAAATAACCCATACAGTAATACGTATAATGCAGGTTGGAGGAACCACCCAATTTCTCGTGGGGTGGTCAAGTAATCAAAGGCCACAAAATCCTCCGGGTTTTCAACAACCACCCAATCAATAGTAAAAGAAACCGAATCTTGAGGAGATGCTAACAAAATTTATCTCGATGTCAGAAACTCGTTTCCAGAATACCGAGACAACACTTAAAAATCAACAAGCGTCGATCCAAGGGCTCGAAACTCAACTAGGCCAACTTTCCAAATTAATTTCTGAGCGACCACAAGGTAGCTTGCCAAGTAATACTGAACCTAACCCGAGGAAACAGCTCAATGCGATTAACGTTTAAGGTGAAGAAGGATTAGTTGAACCTGAACCTGAACCGAGGTAAGGAATTATAGTAAGTAAAGGTAAGGATAAGGTAGACCACAGTGAGCAGAAACCAATGCTGAACGCAATGAAGTTTTTAAAGGAGCTTTTAGCGAGTAAGCGGAAGTTGGATGAGGCGTCGCATGTAGAATTGAACGCAGTTTGATCAGCCATTCTACATAATAAGCTACCCAACAAGTTGAAAGACCCAGGGAGTTTTACGATTCCTTTTTTAATTGGTAGTTTAAATGTTAAAAATGCTTTCGCTGATTTAGGGGCTAGTATTAATGTCATGCCCTATAAAATATTTAAACAACTAGGTCTTTATAATACCCCAAAAATTTCTACAGTAAGATATTATCCTTAATATAGTAAAAAAAGGAAATAAAGTGACAAGAAGAGGAAAATTGAATTATGTCACTAGGAAGTATATTATGACATATTGACTCAAGAATGGACTAAATTGTAAAAGTGAGAAAAGTTTTGTGGCCAAGAGTAAATACTCAAAATTTGAGGGATTAAAGTGTAAATATAAAAAAGTTGAAGGACTAATAGTGCAAATATTTTAAGGGTGGAATAATCTAGAAACCAAGGAAAATTGATGAATTAGGACCAAATTAAATAGGTGAAGAATTATGAGGGACTAAATTATAATTTTACCAAATTAAGTGATGACTCAAGAACGGAATTTTAAAATATCACAAAGAGAAAAATGGTCAATTGGAAGAGAGAGAAATCTAGAAAG